>OX328127.1:80486669-81086669 GCA_946811695.1 Gonocerus acuteangulatus
TCAATTTTTCCTTAAACCAAAACCTCTTCCTAGCACTAACAATACCCTACCAAAACTAAAAAAAAAAAAAAATAAATAAATAAAAAAAAATAGAAAAAACCTAAAGGAACTCTGTTTTCATGCTTCATACACAGAGGGCACACCCGTCTTTGCAAAATGCTAGATAGCCTTCAGAAATATTTTTAACGTGATTCTTTTCAACAAATCATAAACAATAAACATTCCACGTACAAAATCTGTAACATATCTTTTACGTAATTGTTTAATCACAATTTTTTTAAATTACATTATCTTTAGACATGCCCCTTTTCACTACAACGAACCCTTTTTAGAACAATTAAAACTTATCAATATTTTAAAATAGTTATGCCTATCATCGACTTTTTCTTATCCTAAACGAGAAATAAACTCAGAATTCATATTGGTTAAAATTCCTACAACAACAGAGCATTAAGCTCGAGAATTCAGTGGTCAAATTTGCTTTAAAATTCGTAAAATTTCATTCGCCACTCCTATCAGATCGTGGAAAAATATTATAACCTTTGTTTATTACAGCTAATATAAAGTACTTCAATTTTTCGAGCTTTAAATAAAATTATGTTAGTTAAATTCCACGTAAGAACTAATTTTCGTATAATCCATTTTAATATGATTAACTTGTATTACAAAATATTTAAACTTTGACAAAGTACTCCCGTAAAAACATATAACTAAGATACAGTTTTATTCTGCTTGATAAATGATATCAGATATATTTCTGTTAAAATTATCTTCAATATAAAGAAAATTGCTATAATCTGCAAATGTATTTCGCCTTGGACTTATCTAGTCACCATTTTAATATGCTTATTTTTGCTAACCTTGCATATAGTACGATTTACTACATACACATGTGTGTATATCTACACACATATAGAGGCGTACATAAATGTATGATGTTTTAAAGTATTGTATAAATGAGAGATACGAGTGTTGGGTGGTTAGGGCGGTGGCTGGAACCTGCCGATACAAACTCGACAGCTTTTCGATCTGTTTCCAACCAGAGACTTAAATTTAGCTTACCAACTCTTAAAACCACACAAAATACTATTACAAATGTTAAATATTCGGGTCGATATGTCTTTTTTGTACTGAATGTGTTAAGCACTTTCCTAAGAGATCATACGTTCACATGATTTTTGTAAGGAAACAGTATTACCCCTTCGGCTGCCCAAAATACACTTCTTATGCATCATGTGTTATTTCCCCATTCACATGAGATAACTTATGTCCAATTGCACTAACAAAAATATCAAAAAACCGTTCTTTATTAGGCTGACTTAAAAAATAAAACCCTCAATATGGTTATACCAATAAATCAAAGAAACGACAACAAAAAGATAAAATAATTATTCAATTTATTATAAACGTTTTTCAACGATTTACAATATCCTAAAGGCGATTATAAATTTTACAAATACTTTCTTGAACGAAAAAATATGACCCTTTCTCCATTTAAAAAAAAATCAAGAAATATTTATGTTTTTTTATTAAAAAAAAAATAAAGTTAAGATGAACATTTTAAAAGACTGATCCTCAGACAGACATATCCTGACCGCTACATACAGCCAAGATACCTTCCATACTATGACGTCATCTCTGATGGCACACCTAAATTTGAAGGGCCTTCGTCATTTTGTATTTTTACTAAGTTAAAAATAGACTTGTATATTTTTCTTCAATTTTTATTAAATAAGTTATTACTATTCAAAACTTATTTCTGATTCCTTATATAAATAAGTATATTCCACTTCAAAAGTCATGATAGAAAATTAAATATATCTTATATACTACAAATTAAAACAATTAACAATTTTTAAGCTTTCACTTAGCAAATTAGACATTTAAAATTTTATTAATCCTCTTATTTAATGCATTTGAATAGATTATGCTACGTTATAGCTTGATATTATTGTGTCTATAAACTAAAGAAAATTACATTGTTTTTGTACATTCAATGATTTTCAGATAATATTTTTATTAACGAATCCTGTATGTTACATTTTTATTAAATAAGTAGCTAATATACTTATTCAAATTAAGAATATCATATATTTACTCCATTTTAGGGGGGGGGGACGATAATAATGTTATCCTAATTTACGTATTTTTTACCCACTCCCTTCACATTATTTTTATTTAATCAACGAGTTGATTATATTTCTGTCCACCAAGTCATTTATTAAAATCAATACATTTTTTTTCCATAATTTTATAAAGATTCAACACATGGACAAATCAAATACCATCTATTAAAATTTATTTCCAATGTTTATTTTTTTGTTACTAATTATTTTTTCTACTAACTATTATTATTAGGTAGTAATCGAAATATTTACTTCGTATTGAAATATATTCATTTTGTTTTAATACCTGCTGATTATTACAAGCCATTTTATTTTTGGATGTATAAATTTGTAAATTAAATGTGAAATGAATTTGCTAACAATATTTTAAATTATTTATAATCTTAAAAATGCCACACAAAATTCGATTTATGTATGTACCACCAAACAACAGGTGATAGGACTATGAGGGTTAAAAATTTGAAATAAAAATATCAAATACTAATCGTCAAAAAAAGTATTTAATTATTCAAAAAAATGTATTTATTCGTCAACGCTAAATTTTATACTCACGCATAAATATAAACATATATTCGCCTAGAATATTTGGGTTCTCGAATCTTAAAATCGTCTAACTATTCATGCGTTTTTAGAAAGAAGACCCCACCCACCCTCTCTTAGTCAATCCCCATCTCATCTTGGCATGTTGTTTGTTCTGTTTCCCATCAAGACATGCTCCCTTCATATTGCTGGAAGGGAGACACCACACCCCAATCAACATGCAGTCATATCTCTATCAACAACCATCCCATCTTAGCAAGTTGTTTGTTCTGGTATCAATCCCATGCAGTATGTTCTAGTAGTAGTCCTACCGATAGAAGGGAGATACCACTACATTATCAACAACATACATCCATTGCTCCATTGTTTGTTAATTTACCCATCAAGAAAGGTTTTTTTCGAATTGCTAAAAGAGAAAAACCACAACCCAATCAACATGCATTCATATCTCTATCAACAACCATCTCGCCAACGGCCATAGCCAAGTTGAGTGCACCGGTTCCCATTGATCACCGAAGTTAAGCAACTTCGGGCGTGGCGAGTACCTGAATGGGGACCGAAAACGTGCTGTTGGCATTATAAAAGGGCGGCAACCTATAGATAGCCCGTCGTTAATAGCCAAAGTGTTGATACGCCGTTGAACAGAAGCAAAAAAAAAAAAAAAATCTCATCTAGAGACGTTGTTTGTTCTGTTTTCTAACAAGACATGCGCCCTCCATATTGCTGGAAGGTTTCACCACACCCCAATTAACATGCAGTAATTTCTCGACCAACAACCATCTTATCTTGGAACGTTGTTCATTCTCTTATCAATCCCTTCTTCTAGTAAAATATCTACTGCTTGAAGGAAGAAATCAAACCGCAATCAACAAGCATTCATATTTCGATCAACAACCATCTCATCTTGACAAGTTGTTTGTTCTAGTAGATTGTTCTGTAGACATATTTTTGATTGTTCTAATAGTACATTTACTGATAGAAGAGAGATGCCACAACCCAATCAGCAACATACATCCATTGCTCAACCCCAACTCATCTTGTTGTTTGTTCTATTACCCATCAAGAAACGTTCCCTTCGAATTGCTAAAAGTGAAAAACCACACCCCAATCAACAAGTATTCATATATCTACTGACAAACATCTCGGCGCTAATGGCCTAAACGTCTAAGCGAAAAAAAAAAAAATCTCATCTTGACAAGTTGTTTGTTTTGTTATCATTCCCTTGTAAGTTGTTCTACTACAACTTTTACAGCTAGAAGAGAGGGACCACGCCCCAATTAACTTGCAATCATATCTCAATCAACAACCATTTCTTCTTGCGACCATTTTTCTTCTGTTATCAATTGCATTTGGATTGTCGTAGTAGCACATGTACCGTTTGAAGGGAAATACTCCACTCTACCAACGTCCATCTCGTCTTGGGACATTTTTTGTAGTTTTAGCAATCGCTAGTACATTGTTCTAGCAGTACTTTTATTGCTAGAGAGGAGATACCACACCCCAATCAACATACATCCATACTTTGGTCAACCCCATCTCATCTTGACAAGTTGTTTTTTTCTGTTATCCATCGTTTGTAAGATGTTTTAGTACTACATTTACTGCTAGAAGGGAGATACCACACCCCAATCAACATACATCCATACTTTGGTCAACCCCATCTCATCTTGACAAGTTGTTTTTTTCTGTTATCCATCGTTTGTAAGATGTTTTAGTACTACATTTACTGCTAGAAGGGAGATACCACACCCCAATCAACATACATCCATACTTTGGTCAACCCCATCTCATCTTGACAAGTTGTTTTTTTCTGTTATCCATCGTTTGTAAGATGTTTTAGTACTACATTTACTGCTAGAAGGGAGATACCACACCCCAATCAACATACATCCATACTTTGGTCAACCCCATCTCATCTTGACAAGTTGTTTTTTTCTGTTATCCATCGTTTGTAAGATGTTTTAGTACTACATTTACTGCTAGAAGGGAGATACCACACCCCAATCAACATACATCTATACTTTGGTCAACCCCATCTCATCTTGACAAGTTGTTTTTTTCTGTTATCGATCGTTTGTAAGATGTTTTAGTACTATATGTACTGCTAGAAGGGAGATACCACACCCCAATCAACATACATCTATACTTTGGTCAACCCAATCTCATCTTGACAAGTTGTTTTTTTCTGTTATCGATCGTTTGTAAGATGTTTTAGTACTATATGTACTGCTAGAAGGGAGATACCAAACCCCAATCAACATACATCTATACTTTGGTCAACCCAATCTCATCTTGACAAGTTGTTTCTTTCTGTTATCAATCGTTTGTAAGATGTTTTAGTACTATATGTACTGCTAGAAGGGAGATACCACACCCCAATCAACATACATCTATACTTTGGTCAACCCAATCTCATCTTGACAAGTTGTTTCTTTCTATTATCGATCGTTTGTAAGATGTTTTAGTACTGCATTTACTGCTAAAAGGGAGATACAACCCCAATCACTATACATCTATACTTTGGTCAACCCCATCTCATCTTGACAAGTTGTTTGTTCTGTTATCGATCGTTTGTAAGATGTTTTAGTACTACATTTACTGCTGGAAGGGAGATACCACACCCCAATCAACATACATCTATACTTTGGTCAACCCCATCTCATCTTGACAAGTTGTTTGTTCTGTTATCGATCGTTTGTAAGATGTTTTAGTACTACATTTACTGCTAGAAGGGAGATACCACACCCCAATCAACATACATCTATACTTTGGTCAACCCATCTCATCTTGACAAGTTGTTTCTTCCTGTTATCAATCGTTTGTAAGATGTTTTAGTACTACATTTACTGCTAGAAGGGAGATACCACACCCCAATCAACATACATCTATACTTTGGTCAACCCATCTCATCTTGACAAGTTGTTTCTTTCTGTTATCGATCGTTTGTAAGATGTTTTAGTACTACATTTACTGCTAGAAGGGAGATACCACACCCCAATCAGCATACATCTATACTTTGGTCAACCCATCTCATCTTGACAAGTTGTTTCTTTCTGTTATCAATCGTTTGTAAGATGTTTTAGTACTACATTTACTGCTAGAAGGGAGATACCACACCCCAATCAACATACATCTATACTTTGGTCAACCCCATCTCATCTTGACAAGTTGTTTCTTTCTGTTATCGATCGTTTGTAAGATGTTTTAGTACTACATTTACTGCTAGAAGGGAGATCCAACACCCCAATCAACATACATCTATACTTTGGTCAACCCCATCTCATCTTGACAAGTTGTTTGTTCTGTTATCAATCGTTTGTAAGATGTTTTAGTACTACATTTACTGCTAGAAGGGAGATACCTCACCCCAATCAACATACATCTATACGATGGTCAACCCCATCTAATCTTGACAAGTTGTTTGTTCTATTATATGTCACAGTTAATTTTGCTACTTGTACTAGTACCATGGGTGAAAAAATACCATGGAAGCCCTATCTTATCTAAACATGTTGTTTGATCTGTTTTTAAGGAATGTTTCATTTTTTCAACGAATGAAACCACACCTCAATCAACATACTTTCGAACCTTTATCAACATCCATGTAGCTCTGAAACGTTCATTATTTTATTATGTGTCGCGGATTATACGTTTCATTAACTATCACGGGTACTTTTATCCGTTTTTAATCTACAGATGATTCTTTTATTCGAATAGACGGATGAAGCCACACCCCAATCAACGTTTACTCAAACCTTGATCAATCCCGATCTCACCTTCAAACGTTCAATATTTTATTATCTGTCACGGATTGTACGTTCCATTAAACATCACAAGTTGTTAAATATGTTTTTAATCAGGGGCTGTTTTTTTATTCCTTTGCGTATAACCGCACCCTAATCAACGTAAATTCATACCTTGATCAATCCCCACCTCAAGTCGAATCGTTGATTCTTTTATTATTGTGCATCTCAGATTGTACGTTCCACTAAACATCACCAGTTCCTTGTTCTAATTTTCTTCACAGTTCTTCGAGGAAGAACCACACCCAGTTTGTTCTGACGCTGGAATCGACAAACCTAACCAAAATGTATGTACATTCATACCTCAAAATACCCACAAATCGTTTTATTGTGACACTTCTTGTTGTGTTACGAACTACGTGCATTTTGTTCTGTTTCTCCTCGTAACATTAGAAGAATGAAGCCGCAAACGGGTCAACCTACATTCAAACCCCGATCAAGCCCCATTACACTTTGGTTGTTCTGCTATAAAGCGAGGTTTGTCTGTTCTAATCAGCTCGGACCGCTGAAGGAATGAATGCGCGCCCAAAACAACATACATCAACATTGATCAACCTCCATCACATCATGTCAAGATGTTGTTGGTCTGCTATCAAACAAGACTTGCTTGTTATATTTCTCCTCGGAGTGTAGGAAGAATGAATCCGCACCCCAATCAACATGCATATTTACACTCCCAATCAAGTCAAGTCACATTGTTTGTTCTGTTATCAATCAAGGCATTCTCGTTCTGTTTGTCGTAGCACTGCTCGAATTTCGAACCACACCCAAATCAACATACATTTATAACGCAATCAACCCCCATCACATCACGACACGTTGTTCCCTCTTATATCCATTTCGGCATGTTTACTCAATTACATCAACAAACTATCAAATCTTGATCTCAACATACATTCATGCATACATCAACCTCCATATCATCTTGACTCGTTGATCGTTGTATTTTTCACCACTAGTTGTTTGTTGTAAGATTAAACCACAACCCAATCAAGGCTCATTTATGCCAGTGTTAACAACGAACCCCTTAATAGCAAGTTGTTTTTTATTATTTATACATTACGAGTTTTGTCTTAAATTATCCAGGTTTGATTGCATGTTGTAAATCATCTAATCACCTCTTAGGGGAAGAACCACGCCCAATTTGTTTTATTTCGCTTCCTAACGCTGAAAATGATAACCTATCCCCAAATTAGCATACATTAAGGCAACTTCATCAACCAACATCACATCTTTATTATTTTTCAAAATAGAACTGGTAGAAAGAAAACACACCCTAATCAACTCATAGTCAAACTTTCGCAAAAATATTCATTTCGTCTTCTTGGCACAAGTTATGCCTCATATCAATTTTGTTATTACCTAACACTCGAAGCAAAAAATTCACATCCTTTTGAAGTAATTCATGTTTTCAACCTAATTAGTTCCTCTTTTGAAGCAATTTTATGTATACGACCACCAAAGATTTAATAATGTTAACCAGAATAAAAAAATGTTTGATCGTTAATTTGTTGGGTGTGGAAGGACCCCTTTATTCAACTTTTGTGCGATTAAACTTGTCATATGTGGACCTGCGTTTTGCCATAAAACATTACAACACTATTTCCTGCTTGCCATGAGAGGTAACTTTCTAGTTATTCCATTTTTCCTCAACAACAATAATGGATAGGGCATCGGAAATGGAATCATTAGATTTCCACGTTCAATTATTCATAAAACATATACTTGGAAAGCTGGTAACACAATATCGATAGTCTACCTTACGATAGTAAACCTTACGATTTTTTCCCACGACATTTGCCCCAAAAACGATGTTGCGATGGGCAAACTCTGCTGGTTAACAACTCGTTGTGGTTTGGTTTATTTCTACCAGCTCCACGATGAAAAATATACCTAACATGTGATGAGGGTTGATGAAGGTGCGAATGTATGCTAATGAGGGGTTAGTTTATTCTGTCCAGCGGTAAGAAGAGAAATAGAACAAACTCGGCGTGGTTCTTCCTCGAAGAGGTACGTAGATGATTTACAAAAAACACGGGTAATTTATGAAACTACCCGAAATGTATTTCATATCAAACAACGTAATCAAGGCATGAATGAACTTTGATTGGGGTGTTGTTTCTTACTACAAGTTACACATAAATCAATAAAAAATACAACTCAGGATGAAATATGCAACAATCAACGTGTCATGACGATATGGAGGTTCATTGAGGCAGGTATGTTGATTGAAGCCTTAATTGATAACTGAAAGAAACATCGTGACGAGATGTTGTACGGATTGATCAATGTTTGAATGTATGTTGATTGGGCTGTGGCTTTATTCTTCCTGCAGTCCGAAGAGAAATAGAGCAACCAACGTCGATTGATGACAGAACGAATATCGTGACAAGATGAGATGGTGTTGATCAATGTTTGATGTAGTCCGAAGAGAAATAGAACAACCAACCTCGATTGATGACAGAACGAACGTCGTGACAAGATTTGGTGCGGGTTGATCAATGTATGTTGATTAGGCTGCGTCTTTATTCTTCCCGCAGTCCGAAGAGAAATAAAGGAACCAACCTCGATTGATGACAGAACGAACATCGTGACAAGAAGAGATAGGGGTTGATCAATGTTTGATGTATGTTGATCGGGCTGTGGCTTTATTCTTTCCACAGTCCGAAGAGAAATAGAGGTACCAACCTCGATTGATGACAGAACAAACATCGTAACGAGATGTTGTACGGGTCGATCAATGTTTGATGTATGTTGATTGGGTTGTGGCTTTATTCTTCCCACAGTCCGAAGAGAAATAGAGCTACCAACCTCGATTGATAACAGAACGAACATCATGACAAGAGGAGATACGGGTTGACCAATGTTTGATGTATGTTGATCGGGCTGTGGCTTTATTCTTTCCACAGTCCGAAGAGAAATAGAGCTACCAACCTCGATTGATGACAGAACAAACATCGTGACGAGATGTTGTACGGGTTGATCAATGTTTGATGTATGTTGATTGGGCTGTGGCTTTATTCTTCCCACAGTCCGAAGAGAAATAGAGGTACCAACCTCGATTGATAACAGAACAAACATCATGACAAGATGTGGTACAGGTTGATCGATGTTTGATGTATGTTGATCGGGCTGCGGCTTTATTCTTCCCGAAGTCCGAAGAGTATTAGACCTATCAACCCCGATTGATGAAAGAACAAACATCGTGACGAGATGTAGTACGGGTTGATCAAAGTTTGATGTATGTTGATTGGGCTGCGACTTTATTCTTCCTGCAGGCCGAAGAGAAATAGAGCAACCAACCTCGATTGATGACAGAACGAACATCATGACAAGATATAATACGGTTGATCAAATTTTGATCTATGTTGATTTGGGTGCGGTATATATATATATATATATATATATATATATATATATATATATATATATATATATATATCGTTTATTTCAGTTACTTTTTATCACTTCCGGATTGGACAAATGATTTCCACAGTTTAGCCAATCTATAATGAATAATTTATAATGTTTTAGATAAAAGGGAGCCAATCGTTCAATTTATCCCCTACTAAACTTCCACTTTATTTGCATAGATTTAACGCTACTAAATGTAGAAGTTTTCCTGTAAGTATTGAATCTGTAGTCCGTTTGGGGGCTGAGGAAAAAAATCGCAAGAAACGTCTGATTCATCGAGAAAAAACGAAACGCGTTATTGGACGTCCAGAAAGTATGTTCTGTAAGTGGATTTAGTAAACTAAATCACTGTTTTTTTAAGTTAATTTTGTCTTTTTATCTTGAACTGTTTTTGAGCAATGCTTTCTTATTCAATAAAATACATGACTACGATAAAAAAACACAAAATTGCTCATAATTGCTTTGACCTTCGGAATCGGACCATACTTCAAATGAACTTTTTTTGTTGGAAATGATGTCTAGAACCACCTCCTAGAGCTTTGCCACTTAGACCTGAATTGACCTGTATATACAGGCTATATTATGCAAGTTATTTAGAAATACAGTGTACACTACCCATCTTTCGAGGTATGTGCTTAGTTACGCAACTCCTGCGTGAAGGATTATTTTCCTTTCTCCCAATTCTTATCTGTGGCTATCTCGACGAGTAGTATGGATTGTTAAGATGTTTTCCCCAGAGCGATAGTAAAATTAGCCGCCTGAACTGGAGTGAAGACCAAGTCGATGACCAGACTATCTCCATCCACGGATGACTGGATATCTACCATCTTTCTCGGGGTCGTCCTCTTTCCCTTCCCCAGCATAACAACATTCAAACCCTCCTCTTTTAGGATTACACAGTATATGCAAATATTTCTCCATATTTTTTAACTTGCCGAAGGATAACATGTGGTAATTTTCCAAATACATAACGCACTAGTATTTCTAAAGTGACACAACTCAAAAATCGGTTTTATTCACACCGTTATGAATCTGAAAGACACGGTACATACATCTTTATCAACCATCAAAACTGTATGTATGTACCTAACTTCAGAGGTCACATGTGTCACCCATCCAGTATTAATGAAAAGGCCCCTACATATGTGAGAGTGACACATTTTCAGTTGAGTTTTATTTTGAGTAGTGTCACATTAGAAATACTAGTGCGATATATGTATCCAATTTTAGACAAAACTGAAAACTACATTCACATGTTAAAATTAAACTAAATCTAAACTAAAAATTGCAACCTAAAGAAAACTAAAACTAAAATTAAATGAACTAATAGATATGAACTGAACTAAAACTAAAACTGAATCATTGGGAATTGATTAAAAACGAATTAAAGCTGTATTTTAGTTTTACAAAAATATCATGAATTAATGTAAATCATATGGTATTTCGGTGATTAGGTAAATTATTAAAACTAATTGAACTTGTTTTCATTTTTTTAAAATAGGCTGGAGTTGTAGTTGTAAGTTGTAACCACATTTCCCCCCCCCCATTATAGTTCATAAATAAACACTCTTTATTTAAACAAAAATACATACATACCTATTTTTTTACCCTTGTTCTGAATCAAAGTATGCAATGAACTAATTAGGGAATTAAAAACTATAACTAAACTAAAATCGTAAACTAAGGTCACTTTTATTGAAATTAAACTAATTACCACACTAAAAACGGATACTAAACCTAAAAACAACAATTTATTAAGCAAATACTCCAACACATGATTAATAATTATACTAATCTAAAACTAAACTATAACTAAAACTAATGATATAACGTGAGTATATTTTTAGTTAGAATGAATGAACGTCAGTTTAGTAAACTAAGTTTTTTTTTGTATATCTAGAAAAGAATTAATCTCTTTTTAAATATGTTAAACTTTCTCGTACAAAAAGAGAAGTTCGCTTGTTTCGAGGAATTAGAACTTGAAAAAATACGGGTCTAATATATTTTAAAGTATCACAACATGTAAAAAAAAATGATGACGGTCACCTAGGGTAATTTCTTTGTAAGACGAAGATAATATTGACCTCACATGGTCAATATTATTGAGCCAATAAGGATATTAATTTTTTTGAGTTGTCCCATTGTGTTTGCCAATATTCTATAGTTTAATTTGTGTTTTAGATATTTTGTTCCTCGGTATAGGAACATTATTGCCTTTCCATGCTGATTCTGTCTGCAATCTCGTTTCCTTTAAATCCGTCCTGTGCTTTCACCCGTTTAAAGTTATTTGACTTTATTATTATTTGGTTTGACTTTTTTTTGCATTATTATTATTAGTTACTTAATGCTTACGAGAATTGAATCTTATACCATGGGGGGTTACTATATAATTATGTTAGTATCCTAGTGTTAGTTGGTTCAATATAGTAACAATAATACCCATAAACCTAATATCAAAGGTATTTAGACCTTTTAAATACAAACAAAATCTTTATCTATAAATTAACATTATAATGCCAAATTACTATTAGTTAAAAACGACACTAGAACATTAAACAAAAAAAAAATGTACGAACATTAATAAAATGTTTCTAAGTTTAAATTTAACTGAAACACTTTCTTTTTTTTAAAGAAGCACTTGTCGTTAGGATTATTTTTAATTGTCTAAATAACCATCACAAATGAAAACCTTGTAAAATACATTTAGCCTTATAAGTAAGTTGAAACACATTTATTTGATTCAAAAATCAATTTTAAATAATTTTACCAAATTGATCAAACATTAATAAATAAATTTTTCGATTCAAAAATAATTTATAGATAACTTAATGAAATTATCATTTTAAATCAGGTATGGGCAACCTGTGACATGTTGGAGCCAAACTTTAGTGTGCAGATACGTTGTCGGGCCGCGTAATTGGTTCAAAATAGGATAACGTAGGATTTTAAAGTAGTGTTCATAATTTTTAGCGATCGATATCAAACATGTAATAATGCCACAATTTTATTATAGTACAATTTATTAAAATAACAAAATGAATTGAAAAGAATAGGTAAAATTAAATCGTGAAATTTGAAATTATCACAAACTACGAAAGTTACAAGACATCAATAAAACACTGTTTGCCACTTCGCTCTTAGATTATTGCCGCCACTCGGCTTGCTCGCTCACTTGATTTCACTGGAGCTAGCGACAAGCCCACGCACCGATTACAATGAAAATTTTTGTGCGTGTAGTACTTAACTAGGAAAAGGTTCAGATAAAGCGAGAAAACGCACTTCTCAAGCATTCGCCTGAAAAAAAAAAAAAAAACAGTGTTGAAAATTTATGTAGAGTTCTTAAAATGCTGCGAAGAATCTATTAACCCTAGGTTAGTGGCGCGCACCTAAGAGGTGCATACTTTTTTTATTTTTTGGATCACGGTTGGCAGCCGTGTTTTGGCGGGCTCTCCGCTTTAGTATCTTCCGGATTTCCGTTTTTCCACCGTCCAGTCGCATTGACGCCTTTTTGTGACGTCATCATTGCCAGTGGCTGCCCTCGTCACCTCACAGGTGCCGCGCCACAACTCACGTAAGTTTTACAGATATGAGATATTTACACGTTTCGTTCTCTATCTTACTATGCTATCATCTATGAGTATGTGGGTGAGTTTATTCCATCGTAGAATAAATGAGAGGAGTAAAAATTGTTCTTCAACTGCTAGGTACAGCGCCACTATTCGAGTGATTTCCTATCCTGTTTTACATGAATATCCTGTAGGATAAGATTTAAGATGGCCTCCTATATACATTATAGCAACACAGGATCATAGGACGTGGTTATTAGCATAAATATGCTTTAGCGATTACTAAACTGAAAAAAAGCGCTACAAAAAAGTCTCACAAAAAAGAAATGTGCGGTAGCCATGTACGAAAAAGAAGACTAAGTTATACAGTACATTACATAGGTTTGTCTGGTGGAGCAAAAGAAGACTAAGTTATACAGTACATTACATAGGTTTGTCTGGTGGAGCAAAAGAAGACTAAGTTATACAGTACATTACATAGGTTTGTCTGGTGGAGCAAAAGAAGACTGTAAGTTATACAGTACATTACATAGGTTTGTCTGGTGGAGCAAAAGAAGACTGTAAGTTATACAGTACATTACATAGGTTTGTCTGGTGGAGCAAAAGAAGACTGTAAGTTATACAGTACATTACATAGGTTTGTCTGGTGGAGCAAAAGAAGACTAAGTTATACAGTACATTACATAGGTTTGTCTGGTGGAGCAAAAGAAGACTGTAAGTTATACAGTACATTACATAGGTTTGTCTGGTGGAGCAAAAGAAGACTAAGTTATACAGTACATTACATAGGTTTGTCTGGTGGAGCAAAAGAAGACTAAGTTATACAGTACATTACATAGGTTTGTCTGGTGGAGCAAAAGAAGACTAAGTTATACAGTACATTACATAGGTTTGTCTGGTGGAGCAAAAGAAGACTGTAAGTTATACAGCACATTACATAGGTTTGTCTGGTGGAGCTAAAGCATATTTATGTTCCCGAATTTGAACAGAAGGCTCTAAACGAAATTAATTATTATTTCATATTCAGGTGTTTTATATTCATATTTTATATACATATATTATATTTTTTTGACATATTTCATATTTTATATTAATATTTTATGTATTTAGACAAGTTTCATGTCTATAGGATAACCTGGTATATAACAAAAGTTATATATTTTAACATAAAGTGGATTATGATTCCACTAACAGTACGTAGTAATAGTGTAGTCATGAAATATGATACTTTAAAAAAAAAAACAGAAATTGGGCACTAATACCAATAACAGAGTTTTTTTAGCACTTTCCTCCGAAGGAAAGTAGCTATTGAGGTTGCTCTCATGACGGAATTTTTGAAAAATTTCTTCAAATCATTATCGATCCTACCTAGTAAACACCGAAAATGACCCCCGTTAAAATTTATATATATATATATGTCTGTTAACACGATAGCGGCCAGAGTTTTTGTTTTTCTTCACGAAGCGTAGTATATAGCGTTCCATTAGCAAACGGTTGAACGAGTTCGTTAACCGGCAAAATCGGTCCACCGGACGGGGGGGGGGGGGGGGGGGTATACTCCGAACCCAAAACACTAATTTGACCATGCCAGCCGTAATATTGGTTATATTTCAACGAAACTTGGTATTCGTAGTGGTGGTCTAAAGAGAAATGTGAGATGTAAAAATAAACTAAATCGGTTCATTAGAAGGGGGGGGGAGGGTTTACTTCGGACCCACAATACCAATTTGCCACTACCAGCCGTGATTTTGTTATATTTCGACGAAACTTGGTATTGGTAGTGGTAATCTAGAGAGAAAAGTAAGATGTAAAAATAAACTAAATCGGTTCAATAGAAGGGGGGGGGGTTTACTTCGGACCCACAATACCAATTCGCCATTACCAGCCGTGATTTGTGTTATATTTCGACGAAACTCGGTATTTGTAGTGGTAATCTGCAGGTACAAATTTGTTTTAAAAATAAACTAAATCGGTTAATTAGGAGGGGGGGGGGTTACTCCGGACCCAAATTACTAATATACTCATATCGGTCGTAATTTCTGCTGTATTGTAATGAAACGCGGTATACGTCTTGGGTAACTCATGGGAAAAAGTGTTGTAAAAATGAGCTAAATCGGTCAATCGGAAAGTGGGGTTTACTTTGTAATATATTTCAATAGAATTAGCTTGCCAGACGTAGGTTCGCATGGCCGCCGCAAGGAGCGCTCTCTCCCACTAGAGGGACTGTATCCTGTTCCTGCATCAGATCAAAAGACGAAAATATGAAGTTTTTAGTATTCATTAAGTAGTGTAGTAAACATAACTCTGGAAGCAAATTAATAATTGAACAGTTACTCATTACAAAATTAAAAGAGAACTATTCATGTTTTTATTTTATTTATGTAGGATGTTTTAAGCAAATTGTTCTGGAAACCAGTCTACACAACCCAAATTCTAAGGAAAGTGCTTAATTTTGCAGCTCCTGCGTGACGGACTTTTTAAGTATGGCCGGGTTTATAACTAACAACTCCTATACATAGATTGATTATTCAATTTCATATTTCAAATTAATATTTTTTTTCATATCGAACATGACATGATTTTATTTAAACGAAAACGATGGTTTCTTATGTTCCCCGCAAAAACAAAAGTGTTGTTTTGTTATCAAGTCTGCAGTTCTCTACTATTTCTCTCAAAAAGCAATGCAATCACGTTGCTGAAGCACATTTTTCCGCGCGAAATAGTGTTTGCACCTGTGAGGTGCAGCGCCACTATGGATGTCCCAAAAAGGGGCGCCACTACTGGAAGGTTAAAACGTACCCCGATAGCTTGGTTGGTAGCGTGTACTCTCATAGCCCAAAGATCGCTGGATCGTATCTCGTCTTATGTTATTTTTTATTATTTTTTTTTTTTTGTCTAATTTTTACTTTTGTTAAAAAGAATATTTCATAACATTAATAAATAATTATTAACATTTTTTCACGGTTGACATTTAATTTTTAACATTTTTTCCATAGATTAAATTCGTATGCAAAAATGTTTCATATGTCCAAGGGTTGATAAGTGTGAGTAGTGATAAAGACAAATAAAGAAATGTTACAGAACTCTGTGCAGATGATTCCAGACAAAAAATTAATTACTGATAAAGAATTAATAGCTACTCGTATACATGAAGCTGACGAAAAAAATTGTTTCCGGGAATTACAAGTTTTTTGTCAAGATTCACAACTATCAACTCTTGGCCTAAGTTAAGATTTATACTATTCGAATTTAATTTTAATTTATGGAAAAAAATGTTAAAAAATAAATGTTAACCGTTAAAAAAATGTTAATAATTATTTTTTAATGTTATAAAATATTCTTGAGAACAAAAATAAAAATTATACAAAAAAAAATATTAATATAAGACGAGCTTTGATAATAATAATAATATTTTTTTGTTCTATTTTCAAAATGTAGCGCGGGCCGGATCAAATCTTACAGCGAGATGGATACGGCACGCGGGCCGCTTGTTGCCCATATAAGTTAGAAATAAATGTCACTGTTTTATAATTAAAAACTTAATTATTTTTATTTCATATTATACAATTCAATTGATTTTGTTTAACACATATGGCGGCATTTGTAGACCAATTTTATAGACCAATCTATTATAGACCAATTTTCTAATCAATTTATTAGGTCTGAATTATTTTTTGAGTGTGTTTAATGGGGCATCAACATTAACTTCGGTAGGTCCGAAATTATTTGTATTTTTGGAATACATTATTTAAGAGGATCCCCAGTCATTCTAACTCCTTATATTTGAACATTTGTAAAAATAATTTAATTTAATTGGATCAAAATACTTGGTGAATTAAGATACAGTAGAACCTCCATTATCCGGGGTAATGACGGGGAGGGTGGTCCACGGATAATCGAAAACCCCGGATAATCGAAACACAATATTTTATTGACTAAATGTGCTAGATTATAAGGTTATAAAGAAAAACTGTGTACAAGATGTCATGTAAACCTTATTATTTGCATTGAGAAATGTGTATATAAACGTTTTATTAATTAATAATTTGTATAAGCGCAAAAATAAACTCAAGATCAAATACAATTTTTTTGTCGTGAAAGTCAGTAATATTTCGTCGTTTTTTTTATACATAATTATTTTCTTATATCTGTTCTGATCGCCTGTAACAAGATAATTCTGCTGAAATCGGGATTCGTATGTACTCGAGTGAAGAGTTAAAGCCCAACTGAGGAAGTATTTCCTTGGTAGGCTAACAGCCCAGTAGGGGATTCACAGAAAGAATTGAAAACGTTTCAGTTCCAAGAATATGAAATAAATTGAGATGCTTCCAGAAATATGGAATCATCATATTCTTCCGAAAACAGCGCTGTTTTTCCATTCGTTAGTTTACAGTGTATGTAATTAATTTAATTTCATGTTTATGTACATAATATTTAATTAACAAATATTTAATACATAATTATGAAATCAAATGCTTTAGTTGATGAAAATAATGCAATAAATATGTTTGTATGTACATAATATTTAAAGAAGGAATAAAAATAAAAATTCCCCCATCGAGACCCCGGTTAATTGGAATCCCGGATTATAGAGTCCCGGATAATGGAAGTCTTACTGTATTTCCATAGAATACAGTAGAATTTGATATAAAGAAGAATATGGACTTTTTGTAATTCTTCTGTGTAATAAATTTGGTCAGTTAATGTTGGTCTAACATGATCACTAATAATAATTCTACTTTATCATATTTTACAACGGGTTTATTGCTTAAACTAATTAACTAGACAGAAGTTCAACAAGATCTTGTAAATTTGAGTAAAGGTTTCATTAATTATTCCCCATACAAACTTGTTAAGGTGACACAGTTCCTGAATGTAATGCTATTTATTTTCCCTTCTGTAGATTCAGGGTGAATACTATTTCTAGGTGTGAGTGAGACCTGTCAATTGCCGGCATTGGTAGGACTTCACACCTCTGTATTGCTACCTATCTCTCGCCCGTAGTCCTATCTGCAATACCTAGATTCAGGTATCAAGAGTATTATTCGATGAAATTGTGTTTATTCTGATAGTAATCGATTTAATTGATAGCTAAGTAACAATAGTTAACAGGTATGTCGCGTAGGTCTTTATAAAAATACAGTGGAACATGGATAATTCTAAGTCGTCTTTAATCCGAATATTTCTCTCGGTGCCTAGAATTTTGTGCATAAACAATGTAAAAAGTCGTGGTTAATTAGAATAAAATGTTGGATAATTCGAATTTTCTACGAGTCTGAACTTCCATTGGGAAGTGAACAGAGGCGACCGATCTTAAATCTTGCCAAAATATTCCTACCTCGGGTTACTGCTTAAAAAAAGCCGGATTCCTAAAATCAAACGAAAATGGAATCGATTCTGTTGAAGATTTCCAACCAGTGGACGGATGACAAGACGCCGTTCCAGACTGTCGGATAACCTATAAAGATTACATTAACGTCGATGAAGATGTCGCAGTGGTCGGTGACTTAACTGAAGCCGAAATGATCGCCGATGTTCTCAAAGATATTCGCAGCTTCTCAGAAGCATGAAGATGAAGACAATGAATCTGCTGATGAAGATGAGTCTACAGTAACGCAGGAAACGCCCGTTCCGAGTCCAGCCCAATCACTCTTGTATATAAAGGAGTGAAGACGATTTATAGAAAGAAAAAATGATTTCAGTGAGATGTTTTTAAATCATTATTATTTAAATTTTAACGTCCATTTATTATTAACTAGGAATATTTTTTAATTATTTATTATTAACTAGGAATATTTTAAATCATTATATGTTTTAGAATCTTTTGTGATCTCCCACAGCCTTCAATCAAAGAATCAATCAAAAATTTCAGACTTTTTTCAAAAACAATAGATTTTTATTTTGAATTTTTTCTTATATCTTATCTACTCAATCACCAATTTGTGCAATGTTTGATTTTCTTTAAATAAAATTTATGTTTTTTTTTTTATTAAAAACTGTGTGAAAATATGAAATTCGATTTTTCTGTCCTTTATTTTCAAATACTTTTGTAATCCGAATATTGGATAATTCGAACTCTTTCATCAGTCTCTAGGGGTTCGAATTATCCAAGTTACTGTATTACTTTTTTTTATTTTTTGTGCTATTTTATTTTATAATTTCCCTAGATAAGTGGGCTTAATGCCACTCCACGTATATTCAGGAAACACGACCATAAATAATTCGGCCCAGCGCATGCCGTGTGACAGTTCTGCAACGGTAGTTGCAAATCAGTTGTGTCTGAAACCAGTTTGCAACTGAAACTAAACTTGACGGGTGAACTGGTTAAGCTCTTGTTGTAAATCAGTTGTGCCTTTGGTGCAGTAAAAGTGGAGAGTTTAATGGGTACGTGTTTTTTTTTTTTTTTTTTTCAAGTCTTTGGCTTGACTGCGTGAGCTTACTATGTCAGACTCAGACGAAGAAAACGTTATTAACTTTACCAATATTGACGACGGCGAAGAGCACAAAAAGATCATTGGGTTCACCCTTATTTCAGCAAGAATGTGAAATCTAAACTATTTATAGCAGCTAGTGAGCTGACTCAATCGGATAGGAAGATGTCATCTTTTTGCAGAATGACAAAATACTCCTTTTCGGAACTTACAAGACTGGTGGGTCCTTCCATAGACAAAAGCGTCATGTTTAGTTCTTCATCACTCGTTTTGAGGTTAACACTATACGGCTGTTGAAACACAAGCTAAACACCACTAGGTCTCGTACAACGCAACATTCACATAAGAACCGTATTTGTAGGAAATTAAGAAGCTTCCGGATAGAGGCTTTACATTTACTAGTAGTCCAACCGCCCGTTTCATGAAGTGTTTTATGCACACTGAAATGTTGCTATAATGTACCTCTTGGGTAGATAAGAAGGTAAATATGTGTTCGCTAGACTTACCGTGGAACACCAGATACTGCGCATAGGGGAAAGGTGCAAAAAAATATTTCCCAAAAATAGAGTTTTATTCAGAAGCCAACTATCATTAATGTAAAAAAAAAAACTACGGCAATTTTACAATGAATAATAAATAAGGCAGTGACTTTTAAGGGGGATAACATGTAAAAAAAACTAAATTGTTTTTATTCTAATATTAAATGAGAGTTTTATTCACGCTGCCTTTTAAATCGGTACAGCTGTACAAGATCATGTGAGCAAGAACCAATGAGAGCGCAGGGAACAACCACAACTGCGCGGCGCTCCCTAACGGTTACACGCACTGTGATTAATTAAACCCCACAAAAGTGTCTGCCCTTTTGTAAATATTTTCAATTATGTTTATTGAAGACGCTGTTTAAATCGCAGCGTGAATAAAGCAGATTATTTAATAGATAAAATTTGAACCCCCTTAAAAATGTCTGCCTTATTTATTATTCATTGTGAAATTGCATTAGTTTGCAATTTTTTTACATTAATAATAGCTGGGGCTCACTGAGAAAATGCCTGACTGCACCCTGGATGTCGGCGCTAATAGCCATGATTTGATGATGCTCCGCAAAAAAAAAAAAAAAAAAAAAAAAAAAAAAAAAAAAAAAAAAAAAAAAAATTAACTGATTCGATTCCTTTACTAATGACACTCGGGATATAAACTGAACCGTGCTAAGATAACGCAGTTCCTATGAGTCAGACTTTTATTTTTATTTTTTCTTATTGTCGTACTATTGCTTAGATAGCATATTGCGCACCTCGAGCGAAGCTGTCTTATCCTTGTGTCAGCTGTCTAATGCTCATTTTCTTATGGATTAACGCGAATGGCGATATATTTGTCAATATTTGAATTATATATATATATATAAAAATAACGTGTCTGTCTGTTTGTCCGTATGTCTGTTTCTTCCTTATACAAATCTACACAGTATGACAGATTTTGACCAAACTTGGCACGCAGGTAGTCCTTGATACGGGAAATCTTCTAGGATTATTTAATAAATAAAAACTAGGTACATTTTTTTTATATTTATTTACATTTGAGCACCCTTAAAAATGTCTGCCTTATTTATTATTCATTGTGAAATTGCAATTTTTTTACATTAATAATAGTTGGCTTCTGAATAAAACAACAATTTTTGGTGTTCCACGGTAACTCTAACCAACAAATATAATCCTTCTTATCTACCCAAGAGGTACATTATAGCTAAATTTCAAGGTGCATAAAACCCTTCATGAAAAGCGCGTTGCCAGCTCTCCAAGTATAGGAATTCCCAGTCGGTTTAGAGATAAATAAGAATACATCAGAACATCCGAAGATAAACCTATTTTTACATTTTCATCGATAACAGTCCTACATACGACCTTGGAAATGGTATCTTTAGATTCTCCACGACCATTACTTAGAAATCCTCTACCTGGAAGCCTCGCAACGCAAAATCGTAAGTGACCCGGTTTTTGTCATGCGAATGTCACCCATATTTTGGTGGACGGATTTTCCCCGTCGACAAACTAGACCATTCTGAAAGTATTTTTTTACCAAATTTCATTAGTTATAAATATATATATATATATATATATATATATATATATATATATATATATATATATTTATAACTAATGAAATTTGGTACCAGCGGTGGTACTCCTTCTCACTTCTTCCTGGAATATTTCGATGGGTTCATCTCCATCTTCTTCAGCCAGTTACTTGATGTTTCTTCCTCGGTGGTGGCCAAGGGAATGACATTTTTCTCGATCTGGTCATTCCCTTGGCCACCACCGAGGAAGAAACATCAAGTACCTGGCTGAAGAAGATAGAGATGAACCCATCGAAATATTCCAGGAAGAAGTGAGAAGGAGTACCACCGCTGGAGAAAAATGCCGTTCCATCCAAAAAAAAAAAAAAAATATATACATATATATACAAATATATATATATATATATATATACATATATATATATATGTATATGTATATCTTTTTCGGAGGAAACCCGTTAAAATCGTAACGGTTACGTTTTCGAGTTCATATGCTAGTATGTACTCCATTCATATGTTCCTTAACATAGGAAAACGAACGAAACCATTTTTAAGGTTATATATGTAACCGGTACAAAGAAAAGTGGAAAGAAATTTTTTATAATTCATTTTCGGTTTGGGTACTTGGAATCGTGCGATTCAATTAAAATATTTTCTAAATGTTCCAAATCCATCTTATTTAAGATGTTTCAATTTTGGTTACATTTGAAGTTAAGGAAGTATTCGAAAAAAATATTTTAATAATAGACACAAAGTTTTCGGATCTTCGTAAATTTTTCGTAAATATCTCAAAAACGGTTGGTAAATCGTGGTCAGTGGAAAGTGACCGTTCTTACTAAATTCTCTACAAAAACGTTTCAAAAGCAATTTTCGATGGGGTGATGTTAATCGGAGAAAAAACTGCTAAAAACTTAGCAGCAGTTAGAAAATAGTGTTAGTTTTATTCCTTGAACAGGTTTTTGTCTTTGTTTAACTTAATTTTTAATTGTTTTAAAATCCGTTTAATAAATTTGCATTCACAAATTATAGTCTGAATAAACTTGTATTCATATATTTTAATGTTAATTTTTTTGGTATAACTTGATTATTTGTGAATATTCACATTTTTTCTCCCGTGGGGGTCTCCCGTGGTCTAGTGGCTAGCGAGCTAGATTCATAAGCGGGTGATGGTGGGTTCGATCCCCACCGGCGCCAGTAATTTTCTCATCTCAGGGCTTGCTGAGAAAATGCCTGACTGCACCCTGGATGTCGGTGCTAATAGCCAAGATTTGTTGATGCGCCGTAAAAAAAAAAAAAAAAAAAAAAAAACAAAAAAAAAAAAAAAAAAAAAAAAAAATTAACTGATTCGATTTCTTTACTAATGCCACTCGGGATATAAAATGAACCGTGCTAAGATAATGCAGGTCCAGCGAGTCGGCCTTTTTAGCGCCGTTCCTCCCTCCCTACATTGGGAGGAAACCCGTTTATGAGGTAACCTTACGACGCAATCGGGAAGTCCCGACTAGAAATTCTCTCGTTTCAGACCCCATAGATCACGAAGATAATTAATATATATATGGTTCAAATTAATATATATATATATATATATATATATATATATATATATATATATATATATATATATGTTTGTCTGTTCACTCTCTAGCTGCAAGACTACTTACTGATCACATTTTCATAATATTTGGTACAGTTCGTTAACTAGCAGAACCCGTCCACCGTAAAATGCTTTTTGGGGTGACATTCGCACGAAAAAAATCGTAACGCCTACGTTTTCGAGCTAATATGCTTGCAGGTGCTCGTTTTATAGGTTTCCTTACATAGAAAAACGAATGAACCCATTTTGAAAGAGATATCTGTAACCGTTTTTGAGAAACATTGAAACGCCAACATTTTCAAACTAATTTTCAGTTTGGGAATTCAAAAAAGATTAATTTAGTTGAAAATTCTTCCGGATGTTTCATGTTGATTTTATCTATGATAGGGAAATTTTGGTTCCGTTTTGACTTAAGGGAGTACTAGAAATAAAATATTTTATTAACAGACACGAAAAGTTTTGGGATTTTCGTATAGTTTCTAAAATATGTCGTAAACGGTTGACAAATCGTGGTTAGTGTACAGTGACCATTCGAAGGCTTACTAAATTCTCTACAAAAAAGGTTCTATTGTAATTTTTAATGGGGTGATGTCAATCGGAGAAATAACGGCTTGAAAATTTGCAATTGTTAGTTTTGCTCTTTTGAACGGGCATTTCTATCTGCTGACCTAACATATTAAATGGCTGTTGCTGATTTTAATTGCATTTAACAGTAAAACGAATATTTGAATAAAGCATGTTAAGAAAATGTGAAACGTTGTAATAGTGTTTTCAAGAGCGATCGTTGAGATTGTGGGGAAAGTCATGACAATGTCAGTTTCATGTTGTGGCGCCTTAAATCTATTTTATCTTCCAGAGTTTATTTTATATTTATCACGAATGAAAAAAACTCACCAATAACTGCTACTATTCCTTTACTAATAGCACTAGAGATATGAACGGAACCGCGCTGAGATAGCGCAGTTCCTATGAGTCAGACTTTTAGGACTTTCCTCCGAAGGAAAGTAGCTATTGAGGTTGGACTCCTTACGGAATTTTTGAAAAATTTCTTCAAATCTTTATCGATCCTACCTAATAGACACCGAAAATGACCCCCGTTAAAATTTATATATATATATATATGCATATATATATATATATATATATATATATATATATATATATATATATGTGTGTGTGTGTGTGTGTCTGTTAACACGATAGCGGCCAGAGTTTTTGTTTTTTCGTCACGAAACTTGGTATATAGCATTCAATTAGCAAACGATTGAACGAGTTCGTTAACCACCAAAGTCGGTCCACCGGAAGGGGGGGGGGTTTACCCCGAACCCAAAACACTAATTTGACCATGTCAGCCGTAATATTTGTTATATTTCAACGAAACTTGGTATTCGTAGTGGTAATATAGAGAGAAAAGTGAGATATGAAAATGAACTAAATCGGTTCATTAGGAGGGGGGGGGGGGGGGTTTACTCCGGACCCACAATACCAATTCGCCACTACCAGCCGTGATTTTTGGTATATTTCGACGAAACTCGGTATTCGTAGTGGTAATCCACAGGTAAATATGTGTTGTAAAAATAAACTAAATCGGTTCATTAGAAGGGGGGGGGGTTTACTCTGGACCCAAATTCCTAATATACTCATACCGGTCGTAATTTCTGCTGTATTGAAACGAAACGCGGTATACGTCGTGGGTAACTCATGCGAAAGAAGTGTTGTAAAAATGAGCTGAATCGGTCAATCGGAAAGCGGGGGTTTACTTTGTAATGTATTTCAATAGAAAAGCCCGCCAGACGTAGGTTCACAAAGCCGCCGCAAGGAGCGCTTTCTACCACTAGAGTGACTGTATCCTGTTCCTGCGTTAGATCAAAATACGATAATATGAGGTTTTTTGTATTTATTACGTAGTGTAATAGGTACCATGTGTAAACATAACTCTGGAAGCAAATTAATAATTGATCAGTTACTCATTACAAATTTAAAAGAGAACTATTCATGTTTTTATTTTATTTATGTAGGATATTTTAAGCAAATTGTTCTGGAAAGCAGTCTACACTACCCAAATTCTGAGGAAAGTGCTTAGTTATGCAGCTCCTGCGTGACGGACTTTTATTTTTACTTATTGTCGTACTATTGCTTAGATAACATATTGCGCACCTCGAGCGAAGCTGTCTTATCCTTGTGTCAGCTGTCTAATGCTCATTTTCTTATGGATTAACGCGGATGGCGATATATTTGTCAATATTTGAATTATATATATATATATATAAAAATAACGTGTCTGTCTGTTTGTCCGTATGTCTACACAGTATGACAAATTTTGACCAAACTTGGCACGCGGGTAGGCCTTGATACGGGAAATCTCCTAGGATAGGTCAAAATTTGGTCAAAAGGTCAAAAGTTTTGTTCAAGAAAAATTTGTAACACTGAACCATTCAGATTCTGACGGCCACTTTGAATCGACAGCCATTTTGAATAATGTCTCACATTTATTTGTTGATGTTCTAATAGTAAAGTATGATAAATAATAATCAATCTATATATATATATATAAAAATCACGTGTCTGTCTGTTTTTCGGTTTTTCTGTTTATTTGTTTGTTTGTTCCTTATACACCGTTTGACCGATTTTGACCAAACTTGGTTTTGGCACACAGGTATGTCTTGATACGAGAAATCTAGGTCAAAATAGTCAAATTTCAAAATTTGGTCAAAAGGTCAAATCTTTTGTTCAATAAAAAGTGGGTACACTGAACCATTCAGATTGTGACGGCCATTTTGAATCGACAGCCATTTTGAGTAATGTCTCAAATTTATTTGTTGATGTTCCTGATAATTAGAATAACTCGAACTCATTGATGACTTTACATCATTATATAATCATGTAATGCAGTTTATTTCAATTTTATATCAACAGCCACTGTCTAACTAAGGAGCGCTGGCCTTTCTTTGATTAGAGCTTTCTACTCGCAGGCTCTGCCGCTGGCCTCTGTCGGCTAGTAAGTGTAACATGGCACACTTACTAATATAAATATCGGCAATTTTTGCTCCTGCAATTTAATTATTAGTGGTTTTTTGTTTTAATTTATTGATATTGTTGTATATATATATATATATATATATATATATATATATATATATATTTTCTTTTTTTTATTCGGGGTTTGATATATTTATTCTTTTGTTTCTTAAATATTTATTTGTCAATGATTATTGAGGATTGATTTATTATATTTGTACGTTTTTCATTCAATCTGGGTTCGCAGAATGCCACTCCAGCTAACGGGCCTTGCCCAAGCTTTTCTTTTGTACATATGCATAAATTATTGTTATAACAATGTAAATATTGGAAGAAATATATTTACTTATTCATTCATTCATGGCACACTAGGTAAGAGCTATTTATTAATAAGATGTGATGTATATATTTATAGAATTGCTATAAAAAGTAGCGGCTATTCGGAAGGAAGTGTATATAAAGCATAAAGACATTCTATCATCGGACTGCATGGCTGTTGTAGATTGGACGTCCACGGCCTCCATTATTGCCAATCTCATTCCACACTCCAGGCCTGCCAACCTCCGATATTCAACCTTTATTTTACCGTTATTATCTACACTTTTAATTTATTCCCTTTTTACATATCCGATTTTAATTCTTGTTATTTCTGTAAACCTGTTAGGATTTTTAACGATTTTGCTACTTAAATAGCTGCTATTTAGGCATTATTAATATTTAAGAAATATTAGTACGTTCGAAATACCAGAGAAATTTGAAAAATCAGAAAAAAAAATAATTTCGTTTAGATCCTTCTGCTCAAATTTAGGAGCATAAATATGTTTTAGGTCCACCCAATAAACCTATGTCATGTACTGTATAACATACAGTCTTCTTTTTCGTATATGGCCACCGCGCATGCGCGAACGCCAGCGGACACTTTTTTGTACCGTTTTTTTTTTTTTTCAGTTTAGCCATCGTTAAAGCATATTTATGCTAAAAGACCGAATCGCACGAGCTGCATTACAAGTTACAAGTTTCTTATTCCTAAGTAATGTGCTAAACTAATTAATAAATAAATATAATAGTTTATATCCTCATAATATTATTTAATTTTCTTTGAACGAGGAAAACAATGTTGGACAAAACTGAAAACTAAAATTAAAACTACATTCACATTTTAGAATAAACTAAATATAAACTAAAAATTGCAACCTAAAAAAACTAAAACTAAAATTCGATTAACTAATGGGTATAACTTGAAATAAGCTAAAACTAAATCATGGGGAATTGATTAAAAACTGAATTAAAGATTTATTTTAGTTTATTTTTACAATATTTACGTGAATTAATTTAAATCATATGTTTTTTCGATAATTAAGTACATGACCTTAGCAGTAGATGCACCAATTAAAAAAAAAAAAAATTAAGGTCATGAATTACCTAATTATTAAAACTAATAGAAATTGTTTTCATTTTGTATTAAATAGACTGAAGTTGTAGTTGTAAGTTGTAACCTCATTTATTCCCCATTCTAGTTCATAAATAAACTTTCTTTAATAAAACCAAAATACATACATTCCTATTTTTTTTTACCCTTGTCCTGAATCAAAGTATCCAATAAACTAATTAGTAAATTAAAGACTAAAGCTAAACTAAAATCATAAATTAAGGTCACTTTTGCATAAATTCATCTAATTACCATACTAAAAACGGATATTAAAACTAAAAAAACTACTATTTATCAAGAAAGTACTCCAACACATGATTCATAATTTTACAAATCTAAAACTAATAATATAACGTGAGTTTCCTTTTAGTTTGAAAGAACTATCGTTAGTTTTCCACAACACTGTATTGTTTGTTAAACCCCGGGCAAATAACAAAAAAAAAAAAGTAGTTCCTGAGTAAAACCTTACACCTTATGGACCAATGTTGCCCAGGGGCTGGTATTATTTAGTGGCCCTAATCGAATGAAAAAAAAAAAAAAAAAAAAAAAATGGATCGAGAACGACCTCATGGCACTAGTCAAAATTTCTAAATTTGTTCTTGAGGAATATGAAAACTTCCTAATTCAAGCCGATATCTCTGGAGCCTCTTTTTCCTCGTATTCAGCAATATCCCGCAGCATAAAGCCGAAAATTATGCAGACAAATATTTAAAACTTCTGAAAAATATTAAAAAGTAAGAATAATTTCACAAGTAAGATTGTGTAACCCAGAAAATCTAAAAATCTTTTGGGGAGCGAAGCGTCTACTCAATTAACGGGGAGGAACTATACAGGGTGTCCCGTAAATGTCTAGTCATATTGTGAAGGGTGATAGAGGACCCTTAGGGGAACAAAAAATGTTCTATGACGATTTCCCGAATTCTCGCCCATAAGGGAGAAAACGTCGTTTTATTGTTTTTTCGAGACAAACGTACTTTTTAGAAGAATAATCGTTGTAGCTCCGTCCCAGGTGGTACTACTAAAAAAGGTGTGAAACCAATCGAAAGCTGAGTAAATTTACTATAAGACTAGTTGGGAGTAAACGTAAAAATGAATGAATGTAAGTATGTATATCTTCCCAAATGAAGGCAATTCTAAATTTCCTGACATTTTATTGATATTTCTTTCCAGCGTTACTCCTCAATAAGCAGGATCTGAGATTTCCGGGTTTAAGAAAAACTTTCTCATTTAACCAGCTTTCCATTCATGTATCATAACTCTGTGTTATTGAAGTATTTGAACGATTTAAGAACAAAAGTTTTAAAAAAAACATGGATCTGTGAAAAGAAAATTATATTTTTTTCTTCAATTTATTCAAAAAGCTGAAGGGAAATATTTTTTTTATAAATGTTTACATAAATATTAAGTAAATATTTACTTAAAAGAATAAAAAAAATTACTTCCACGGATATAAAAAAAAATCTTAAAACAGTAAATAAATAAAATACACATTTATTTTGAATTTATTAATCCAGGTAACTAATACTGGGTCCAGGAGGCGGCCATTAAGGATCCCCAACCATACATTAACCTCAAAAATTACTATTTTTACCTATATCACGCATTTGAACACATTTTTGAAAGACTGTGTACATATTATTTATGAGGGATAGAATTTTTAATTACCACAACAAAAACGCATGGGCTCAGAATCCCAGTGAGTTTCACAAGCGTAGCCATCAGTATTAATTTAAGGTAAAGCATTTGTTTTCTAAATATAAGTACCTGTAAAAATGTGTTCAAATGTGTGATCTAGGTAAAAATAGAAATTTTTCAGGTTAATGTATCGTTGGGGTTCCTTAATGGCCGCCTCCTGGACCCAGTATTAGTTACTGTAATTAACAAATTCAAAATAAATGTGTATTTTATTTATTTACTGTTTTAGGAATTTTTTTATATTCGTGGGAGTAATTTTTTTTATTGTTTTAAGTAAATATTTACTTAATATTTATGTAAACATTTATAAAAATAAATATTTCCCTTCAGCTTTTTGAATAAATTGAAGAAAAAAATATAATTTTCTTTTCACAGATCCATGTTTTTTTTTAAACTTTTGTACTTAAACCGTTCAAATACTTCAATAACACAGGGTTGTGATACATGAAAGGAAAGCTGGTTAAATGAGGAAGTTTTTCTGAAACCCGGAAATCTCAGATCCTGCCCATTGAGGAGTAACGCTGGAAAGAAATATCAATAAAATGTCAGGAAATTTAGAATTGCCTTCTTTTGGTAAGATATACATACTTACATTCATTCATTTTTACGTTTACTCCCAACTAGTCTTATAGTAAATTTACTCAGCTTTCGATTGGTTCCACTCCCTTTCTAGTAGTACCACCTGGGACGGAGCTACAACGATTATGTTTCTAAAAACCACGTTTGTCTCGATAAAACAATAAAACGACGTTTTCTCCCTTATGGGCGAGAATTCGGGAAATCGTCATAAAACATTTTTTGTTCCCCTAAGGGTCCTCTATCACCCCTCTCAATATGACTAGACATTTACGGGACACCCTGTATACGATATGCAATAAGCGGGAAAAAAAAGATATTAAACACTTCCTTCTCAAGTGCCCTATGTACAATGATCCTCGAAACGCCTTTATCAACAAGTATTTAGACCTCTGAATGTAGGATGAGGAGGATATCAAGGTTCTAATAGCTTTAGACTCAATAGAAAAACTCAACAATACTTATTATTATTTTACAAACTCGTTAAAAATAAGATATTTTATTATAAATGAATGACATATTGAGGATATTTTGAGTACTTGATAAATTAATAAAACTAAATAAATAAATATCAGCATATTTCAGGAATTAATTACTATTCGCCAATTAATAAAAATAATATGGTGCCATTGACCATAGCAGTCGACGCACCCTAATTAAAAATAAATAAATAAATAAAAAAATAAAAAATAATAATAATACTAAATAAATAAAGAGAGAATGAAGAAAAATGATATTGTATGCGTATGTATATAGTCTATTAGTAAATAAGTAGAAAAAAATTGTATTTGTGAATGTTTCACATTGCATAGTGGAGTTTATCATGTCTTAATACAAAAATATACAAAAAATTATCATGTCTTTGTATAAATACAAAAAAATAAAAAATATATATAACGTTAACATAAATAAAAGTATCAAAAAGTAATTATCAGTTAATAATAAATAACAATCTTCTAATCTAAAACTAACAAAGACTTTTAAACTAAATGTTTATAATTTTTATTTTCCCACTTCATTTACTAATACATTATTTACTTATACATTAAATAGACGCCTATAAAATAATTTTTCTTTCTCCTCAATTTATTTAGTTAGTTTTATTATTATTAATTGGTGTATAGCTCTTAATTTCTGTAATATGGTGATATTTATTTATTTATTTCTATTCATTCATAAAGTTCACTTAATTCCTAAGTTAGCTATTTCCACCAATAACTCATTCATTTACAATATAATCTTATTTTTAATGAGTTTGTAAAGTAATAATAAATATTGTTCAGTTTTTCTATTACCAATTGATGCGTTAAGTCCCCACCTAGATAAATATCCAAATGTGAGGTTTTTTTCTATTATTTTAGAGAGATATTCTAATAATTCAGCAACATAGTCCAACTGTAGATTAGATCTTAGAAACGTCCAAAAATAATTGATCGACGCCTATTGGATACTTTAGAAATAAGCCAGAACCTAGAATCATCTATTAGTTCATAATTATATGGTGAATCTATAAACATTAGCAGAGCTCCACTTGCCCTTCCTCGAGTCTTATCTTTATTAGTAAACAAAGGGGGAAAATAATAATTATAAACTTTTAGTTTAAAAGTCTGTTAGTTTTATATTAGAAGAATGTTATTTATTATTAATTGATTATAATTTATTATACTTTTACTTATGTTAAGGATATATTTTTTTTATAAAGACATTATAACCTCCACTATGTAATTTGAAACATTCAGAAATACAATTCATCCCTCATCTTCTTCTCCTTCTTCTTCTTCTTATATATATATATATATATATATATATATATATATATATATATATATATATAAGAAGAATGCATATATATATATATATATATATATATATATATATATATACATATATATATATATATATATATATATACATATATATATATACACGTTTGTGAAACGTGAAATTTTTTAGTTTCCTCCCTATGAAGGGAGAGAGGAACCGCGCTAAACATACTTGTATTACAAACGTAAATTATGTTTTAAATTTAGTGACCACTATGAGAATTTCATACTTTATCTTAATATTGAGCGTTACGTGACAAACCACAATTTATCAAATATACGAGCAAGAGGTAGAAAAGGTCAATAAAACGACTGAATACACCGCACTATTTTTACTGCTCGACATGTTTCTTATCATAATTATATCTCATATGAAGCATATTAATGATAATTTTAATGTACCACTAATTATATATGATAAGGGACATGTAAAGCAATGAAATTATTGAGGTGAAATAGGATATTTCATTAAACTTCCAACAGTGGCTCTTTTATTTATTTTTCTATTAGCTTATCTGTTACTGTTTTGGAGAAAAGTGAATAAAATAGTTTTTCAAACTAAATTTCCTAGGAGGCCCTGTGGCCGTGAGTGTTAAGGCTTAAGCACTCCGTGCCAAAAGTCGTGGGTTCGCTTCCCACTATGGGGTGGTGGCTTTTCTTTAGAAAACAGAAAAGGCATCAGCTCTATCCTGGCTAGAAAAGGGTGGTAACCCATGGATAACCCGACCCAAAATTCGTAGTTAATAATAATGGACGTTAAAATTTAAATAAATAAACTAAGAATTTCAATTTTGGTTATATTTCGCATCGTTAAATAAAATTATCGTGTTCTCATCTGTAACTGCTTTTAGGAAAAGTGAAAAAAATAGTTTTTCAAACTAAATTTCGGTTTAGGTACCTAGCATCGTTTGATTCAATCAACATATTTCCTACATGTTTGAAAATTATCTCAACTAAGATATTTAAATTTTGGTTACATTTGGAGCCAAGGAAGTATGATAAGTGTTGCGATCTTCGTAAATTTCCTTAAATATTTTGAAAACAGGTCGAAAATCGTAGTAAGTGGAAGGTAATCAATCAGTAGATTACTAAATTCTCTAAAAAAAAGGTTCCGAAGAAAATTTCGAAGGACGGATGTCAATCGGAGAAGTAAGTCCTTGAAACTTCGAATGTGTTAGTTTTGTTCTTTTGAATGGGGTTTAATGTCTGTTTAATTCATATTTTAATTGGTAGTTGTTGTTTTAAATAGAATAAAATGAGTATTTTACTATAACAAGTTAAGAAAATGAGAAACTTAGTGGTAATATTGTTTTCCTAGCGCATACGTTGAGAAGCCGGGGTGAGTCATTTCCGCTTAGGATATTGTCTGTTTCCTGTTATAGCGCCTTTAATCTCCCTTCTTTTTGATATTTTATTTCATATTCTTAGGGAAAGATCAAAACTTGCCCATAACTGGTTCTATTCCTTTACTAATAGTTCTAGAGATATGAACGAAAACTCGCTAAGATGACGCAGTTCCTGCGTGTCGGACTTTTATTTACATGTTGTTTCATCCTGTCCTTCAATAACCACGTTGATTCCCCAACCTACATATACTTTCTGAAAATTAGTAGAGTTGACTTTGTACATATTGTATTTACATGTTGTTTTATCCTGTCCTTCAATAACCACGTTGATTCCCCAACCTACATATACTTTCTGACAATTAGTAGAGTTGACTTTGTACATATTGTATTTACATGTTGTTTTATCCTGTCCTTCAATAACCACGTTGATTCCCCAACCTACATATACTTTCTGACAATTAGTAGAGTTGACTTTGTACATATTGTATTTACATGTTGTTTTATCCTGTCCTTCAATAACCACGTTGATTCCCCAACCTACATATACTTTCTGACAATTAGTAGAGTTGACTTTGTACATATTGTATTTACATGTTGTTTTATCCTGTCCTTCAATAACCACGTTGATTCCCCAACCTACATATACTTTCTGACAATTAGTAGAGTTGACTTTGTACATATTGTATTTACATGTTGTTTCATCCTGTCCTTCAATAACCACGTTGATTCCCCAACCTACATATACTTTCTGACAATTAGTAGAGTTGACTTTGTACATATTGTATTTACATGTTGTTTCATCCTGTCCTTCAATAACCACGTTGATTCCCCAACCTACATATACTTTCTGACAATTAGTAGAGTTGACTTTGTACATATTGGATTTACATGTTGTTTCATCCTGTCCTTCAATAACCACGTTGATTCCCCAACCTACATATACTTTCTGACAATTAGTAGAGTTGACTTTGTACATATTGTATTTACATGTTGTTTTATCCTGTCCTTCAATAACCACGTTGATTCCCCAACCTACATATACTTTCTGACAATTAGTAGAGTTGACTTTGTACATATTGTATTTACATGTTGTTTTATCCTGTCCTTCAATAACCACGTTGATTCCCCAACCTACATATACTTTCTGACAATTAGTAGAGTTGACTTTGTACATATTGTATTTACATGTTGTTTCATCCTGTCCTTCAATAACCACGTTGATTCCCCAACCTACATATACTTTCTGACAATTAGTAGAGTTGACTTTGTACATATTGTACTTACATGTTGTTTCATCCTGTCCTTCAATAACCACGTTGATTCCCCAACCTACATATACTTTCTGACAATTAGTAGAGTTGACTTTGTACATATTGTACTTACATGTTGTTTTATCCTGTCCTTCAATAACCACGTTGATTCCCCAACCTACATATACTTTCTGACAATTAGTAGAGTTGACTTTGTACATATTGTACTTACATGTTGTTTTATCCTGTCCTTCAATAACCACGTTGATTCCCCAACCTACATATACTTTCTGACAATTAGTAGAGTTGACTTTGTACATATTGTACTTACATGTTGTTTTATCCTGTCCTTCAATAACCACGTTGATTCCCCAACCTACATATACTTTCTGACAATTAGTAGAGTTGACTTTGTACATATTGTATTTGGTAATTTTATCATTTATCTTGTTCTTAAATCTTGAGAAAATATCCGTACCCCGGAGGTAAAAGGCAATATGACACATATTTCTAATTTTTGAGGAGAGCCAATTTTCTATAACTTTGTACTGTTAAAATTTGTTTTTTCGTTGCTTAAAGAAACAGATTAAAGAATATTCTTCACAATGTTGATAGGTCGTATTATAGGTTGATGAAAGTATTGATCATAGTCAAAGAAAACCAAGTCCTCCACATAGTGTCTTTTACCTCTAATGAAAACGCACATGATTTTATTTTTCAATGTCTCATCTTCGTTATTTATGAGTAGGTACAGGACAATAAGAACATGTTCTTAAGTCAATTTAAAAAAAAAAAAATTGGATATGGTGTCCTTTACCTTTCGGTGTACAGATATTTGTTTTTATGCCTGCCTCCTTATGTATTGAGTTAAATAAATTGCCGCCATAAAATCATTGTTCTACAACGATATCATATGTCGTTTTGATATGAAATAGCTGGCGGAGACGAAGAAACACGTAAACCTACGTGTTAGATCTGCGTGTTAAGCTTATGTCTCCGACCTCTTTGGAACAGATCAGCACAAGATTCAAGTGTCAAGACTATGACAAAAAAAATTGATTTTGACCAATCCGAATAAAATATTCCCGAATAAAATAGCTTTTGAATGGCCACCTTCCACTTACTACGATTTCCAAACGTTTTCTAGATATTAAGGAAATACGTGCTTATGACCCCAGCAGTCGATGCACCGGGAGAGGAAAAAAAAAGAAAAGAAATTAATGAAAATATTCAAAGTTCCCAAAACTTTTCATGGCTGTTAATAAAATATATTTTGGCTTCAAATGTAACCAAAATTGAATTTTCTTAGTTTATTTATTTATATTTTAACGTCCATTATTATTAACTCAATATTTATTATATTATCTATAGGTTATCACCCTTTTCTAGCCAGGACAGGGCTGATGCCTATTCTTTTTTCTAAAGAAAAGCAACTACCCCATAGCGGGAATCAAACCCACGACCTTTATCACAGAATGCTCACGTCTTAACACACACGGCCACCGGGCCTCCATTCTTAGTTTACAACCGATATATATAGAATCAGTAAATTTTGCAGAGGGTCATAAATTAAATTTAGAAAGTGTAGGCGGGCCAGATTCAAATAAAAAAAAATGTACTGAATTATTATAGTATTTTATTTATTTTAACTGCAACAATTGTTTTGCAAATCATACACAATGGCTCACGTCTCTATTCTTAAATGTGCAAAATCCAAAAAATATGCAATTCCCTATTTAGACCGAAAACGTCTGCACTCACTATCAACTTTACTTTTTTTTTTTTTTTTTGTCATTATGCCGAAATCGTAACAATTATGGAACTCGACGAAACAATTACGGATATCGCACACGCACGATACAAAACGAACGCACAATACCTTCATAATCTCAAGACTTCACAATCACTTCTTCGCAGTGCAACTAAAATTCTTCTCCGACCGTGTCGCTTTGATTGTTGTGATCTACTCATCGGACTCAAGTATTTTTTCCCACCCCCCAGTTTATTTACAAAAACCTAACTAGAGAAATTTTAAGCCCAACGGATTAGGACCTAGATTCGGGCTAAAATGTACGCTTAGAAAATGCACCAATGGTGTCTTAGCCTATTTTCTCTATGATACTAAACCTAGCGCGAGGCAAAGTTACATAGGGAGGGACTATACAAGGAAATCACTTGACCTAACTTAGACTAAGGTGACTCACGTCGCGCCGTCGCACTACTTTTATAACGGTAAGATCTTTTATCTCTACAGCTCCCGGTGGCAAGCCTTCCGGTTCAAATGTCCAACGAATGCCTGCGCTCTAGAAGACCTCCTTCCAATATCTTCTTAACCGCCCTACTCCTGTCAGAATTCCACAGTTTTTGTAGCCTCTGATATTCTTATTGGTGGCGGTGCCTAGCGTTAAACGGTAGGGGTCGTGGAACTTCAGGCTGTCCAGCCCCTCGAATGAGGTATTGCCCCATTTGTTAGAGCGCCTGAAGCCACTCGCACAGTCGGTCAGTAACACCAAGCCCTTCCCTGGCTTCCTCGACTAGAGAAGCCAGAATCGTATCCAGTTCGCGAAGGCCAATTCCCTGCTCAGCTCCTGCTTCGCTAAGAAGCTCCCTTACACCAGGAAGCTCCTCTCTGTTCAACTCGTCCATTGCCAGACGAAGGAATGCCTGATAGCGCGGAATAAGCCTAAAACGTTGCGTCACCCCAGATGTTCGATCAAGCAAGCTTTGCACAAGGCTTTCATGATTAAGAACGAATCAGTCCTTTCAAAAATGCGGCCGAGGGCAGCCTGATACTTGGGACAGACCCTGCTACTAGATGCATAGTGTCCCTAATGCCTGCTCTTTTAAAATTAGTGCAACAAGGTGGATCACTGCTTTTGGACCACTCAATGTAACAATGGCTACTCTATCAGCAGTGGGTACAAGACTGGATACGTCCGTGCAATATCTCCAAAACGTTGGCACTTGTAACATCTGCTAGTTTCAACATGGTCGCCAACCACTAAAAAGTTGCTGCCGAGGTTTAAGTAGTAGGGCCCTCATTCGAGGGTTAACTTCTAAAATTATATTACAAGACTCACCCATCTTTCGGCAAGATCTATATAATAATTTGACTTCGGTGTTGAGACCCACTTCACTACCGAAGTTTTGCCGACGCAAACATTTAATTAGGGTTGGCAAGTCCAGGTTCTTGCCCTCCACGGTCTACGGGGCGTGGTGTACGATAATCCTGGGTTTAAGCATTGGCTTCTCTTTAACATTTACTCTCAATGCGAGTAAGTCAACGTCACCCAGGATGCCTATGCTGGGCACATGTGGCCTGTTACGGGACAAATTTGACTATCTATACAAATCATATATGCAAATCATTCAATCTATGAATCCTGAAACATAGACTTTTCTAGTCGGCACTTTCATCTGTCGACTTCATAAGCGGGTTTTCTCCCTATGGAGGGAAGGAGGAAATTCACAAAACAATTAGACTAATTAGGAAAATCCACAGAAAATTATTATAAATTTTAATACCAGGTTTTTATTGCCAAGCAAATGTGTTGTCTACTAATTTTATTTTGCCCCTTTCACAAATTATTTCCGAAATCATTTTTCTAACTAGGTATATCATCAACCTTGTTTTTTGTACATTTTATTTTTATTTATTAATTTTTCACTTGTGTGCTCTAATTGCGTTACTTCACTAATTAAATTAATAATTAACTAAATTGCTCAATTTATACTTGATCTACTGTAGAGACAGGAGCTGACAGGAAGCAATAGGTCAAAAGTACAATCAGTATCAAAGCGGAATGCACTGCATATATTGGCCACATGACCCTCGGATATTTGACCACTATTTGATCGACTCGACCACAGACATCCGGAGGATATTTAATCGACCGTAGGTATAAATCGATATTTGAGCTTGAAAGCCTTCAGTCGGGCTGGTATTGCGGTAGTGTTGGGAGCCCCGCCTGCTATCGAGCGAGCCTCACCCCTTCCCCCATCCACACCCCTTCCTTCGCCAACACACACACACCCCGCCCTATAGCTCGGTGTGATCCAAGTACTGTCACTCCACATCTCCGACTGCTTCTCGTCCAATAACATCAAGCCAGCTATAAATACTCTCTCGCCCGTCCAAATACACTTACGCCAGGTGAGTGCATTTGACAACGTTTGCACTCCTTCGTCCTCCAGGTAGTGCTAATTGTCTGGGAATCAGAAGATGTATTTTGGGCGCCACTGACGCATCGCAACCAATTTTTTTATACAAGTCGCCCATCGTTCCAATGTGCCACGTAATAGAAACTGTACTTGTACGTAAAAATATAGTCCCTTAACAGTAGACAAGAGCCGAGTGGCAGATACTGTAGAATTATCCGATTCTTGAGCATACGTAACACTATGGGGATAATGTAGTCAATACTATGCTCCAGCCAGATTTTCCCCTTTGCATGTACCCATTAATAAATTAATTAAAGTATGGGTGGGCCTGAGGAAGACCTGGGACTTCGAATCCAGCCCAGGAACCATTCAGACAGTAAAGTTCTTATTGCACTTGAATTTTGGACTCAGGGCCTCCGGCATTATAGCCAATTACTTAGCTAAACTTGCCCCATTTCAAGCATATAGGTCACGAAAAAAAACAGGTGTTACAATTAGTAAATACATATGTATACTCCAGTGATTGTTTTTTAGGGCATTAAAAGTGCCCTAAAACCAGCCATACCCAGCCTGAAAACATAATTTTGGACTCTTAAAGTCATGTTAGGTCATTCTCCTCGAACAAATAAGGACCAACGATCCTAAATTGAGATATGGCACACCAAACAGTGAGTTTTGGTGAGTTAACAGGCCTTTCGTGGAGTATGCGTGAGTTTCTGTCGGACCAGTGCCTAAAATTCTGCTTATTATGCTTATGGTCCCAGAGAGGCGGAAATGGACCTCATCAGTGCTAAAAAAATTAACGTTTAAGGGATTGAGTTGAGCATTTTTTGTCATAGATTGAGCCGCTTTGCATAATAAACTGGTGTAATTTCTTGAGCATGCATGATCTTGTTTGGATAAAATGAAAATTCAATTCGCGAAATTCAACTTATAGAACGATTAGACAAATCCAACGCAATTTCTTTCCCCTGAGGAAGGCCTGAGGCCTTGGTGACTGTGTCGACGGCTGCCCTCATCGGCACCACATTCTGGTTGCAGTTCTGGGTATTCCAACTATCCAGTTTTTGGTCCAATGCTTGAATCCAACGCAATTGCTTTCCCCTGAGGAAGGCCTGAGGCCTTGGTGACTGTGTCGACGGCTGCCCTCATCGGCACCACATTCTGGTTGCAGTTCTGGGTATTCCAACTACCCAGTTTTTGGTCCAAAGCTCGAATCCAACGTCTATTTGTCTTTCCATCTGGGGCCGAAACGTTGCGCAGAATGTTGTATCGCAAGTGCATACAAGTGCAAGAGTGGCGATGACGGAACGGCCACTTTCCAAAAAAGTGACAGTAGCAGCCAGCTCTCCGGTTCAAACCATTATGCATACTGGAAACGGTAGACCGCAACGGTTATAATGAGACCCCGCCCTCCACTCGACTCGCCCACCATCCGCACAACGTAACTAATTTGTCTTCTAAGCGCGTTTGCTCCCTCCCTCTACACCAGCGGGGTATGTATATATATATATATATATATATATATATATATATATATATATATATATATATATATACAGAGTGTAAAGTAAGTAGTGTCAAATATATAAGGAGGTGATAGTAGATACCAAATGGAAGACAAATGGTCCTTTGGGCTAAGGGTTAATTCTCCCCAAAGAGAGGGAATATATTTAAATTTTGTTTTTTTTAGGTTATCCACGTTTTTCGTTGAATAGAAAGACATAACTAAATAACTCTTAATGATATGGCATTCGCAGTTCCAGCATCGTAAAATAGACAAAATGTAATTGAAGAACAAGCAGACTTTGTCAATTATAAAATTAGTGAAAGGGGGTAAAAACGCAGTTTAACATTAATAAAGCAGAGGTGCGTGCAGCAGTCAATTCTGTGCTTGTAAGGGCGAGAGAATGTCTAGCCTCCAAAAAAAGAACTGCGTTTAGTCCCCTTTTAATGGTTTTATAATTGACAAAATTTACTTGTTCTTCAAGTAAATTTTGTCTAGTATACAATGCTGCTACGGGGAATCACCTATCTTAAACAGTTATTTGGTTATTGCTTTATATTCAACAAAAAACGTGGTTAACCTAAAAAAACACAAAATTTAAATATATTCCCTCTGTGTTGGGAATTAACCCTTAGCCCAAAGGAAAAGTTGGTGTCTAGTATCACCTCCTTAAGAATTCGTCACCACTTACGTTACATACATTGTATACACATTTATATATATATATATATATATATATATATATATATATATATATATACAGAAAGAGAGAGTGTGTGTGTGTTATTTACTTCTAACGCCGCATAAACACGTGTTGAGAGATGAGAGTTACCGAGTATGAGGCAGAGTTCGTCAGAAGATATTTTAAGAATATCATTATAAAGTTAAAAGTTCATAACTTCTCCAGAGGATTTCATTAAAAAAATATTCTTGCATTAGTGGTATATAGGCCGTCACTTAGAGGTGTGAAAACATGGAGCCCAAATTATGGGCCTTAACGTCAGAATATCCAGAAAAAAAAAGACAATGTATTTTTGATGCCGTCACAAATTACTGTTTATTCGCTGATGTTGCTTGTAGCCGACGATAATACTGCTCTACATAAAAAATATGTTTTGATCGTCTGCATGGGATCTTTTAGCTTTATTTTATGTTCTTTGTGCTTAATCCAAAAATAGCCATCATCTTGGTCAATAATGTATATTGTTTTTCTGTAATCCTATACAAGGCTCTTTATCTCCCTCTTGTTACATAGGCAGCTCCTGCCTGGTTTGCCAAATTAAATAAGGCGCAGACTGCAATGCTTAGCCAGGAACACATGGGGACTAAGCGGAAAGAACCGGCTGATCCTATACAAGGCTCTTTATCTTCCTCTTGTGACATACGCGGCTCCTGCCTGGTTTCCCAAATTAAATAAGGCGCAGACTGCAATGCTTATTCAGACCCAAAGGAAAGCACTCCTCATGTTAACTAGGAACTACAAGACAGTGTCTACTGACGCACTACAGGTTCTGGCAGGACAATTGCCGATCGATTTAGAACTTGGAATAAACGTTGCGAGGTATAACATACCAAGAGGTATTCCAGCACGGGTCGGCACAAGTGTCTTCAATATCGGAACGACCAGGTTCACAGAAGCAGAACCAATTTTGTACAACGCGGCTGTATCTCAATGGCAGGACCGGTGGCAAAATTCAACTAAAGGTAGGACCACATACAGATTCTTTCCTGATGTCAGGAAAAGATTAGACATGGATTGGCTGGAGTTAGACTTCTACACAGCACAATTGCTATCACTCCACGGTGACATCAATCATAGGCTGCACTACTTCAAGATCCGGGATAATCCTAACTGCAGATGCGGAGCTACAGGAACTGTAGAACACATCATCCTAGAATGGCCAAATTACGTCAGAAGAAGACTTCAGCTCGCGGGAGAATTCTCTATGCTTGAATGGCCACCGACAAGTTTCAGTCAATTCTTGGAATCCGAAGCATGCATTCAAGGCATTCGCCGGGGCAGTCTTCAAAGCAAAGAGAATACTAGTTTAAGAACATAAATTAAAATATAATGTATATAAAATGTATATATATATATGTATATATATATATGTATATATATATGTAATTTAAATATAAGAAATACCAAATCCTGTAAATATTAAATAAATTAAGTAGGTATTATTAAGTAGGATATCATTGGGACCTCACTGAACAGAGGCAGTGGGGTCCCAATTGCAGGCGCCCGTTGATTGATTTGGCAAGTGCAAAACATCCAGCAAACAGGCTGGGAGGGAAATCAAAGGTAGCTGTAACGGCTCTCTCGCGGGTTGTTACAGCTACTAGATACCCTGATGGCACAATTCTAAATTTAAATGAATACAAATTGGAAGAACCACTGGTATAGGGCAGCCTATGGCACAGCGGGGGAAGAGAAGGACAAAAAAAAAATGTTCTTCTGTAATATAGAAGATAGGGTTGTAAGAACTGTAAAATGTAGAAAAAAAAACACCATCTTTTTAGTACATTCTATTCAACAAGTCATCCTGTAATTCCCACTCCTTTCTCACCTACCGTCTGTCTTTCATTTCGTGTTCCAAGTAGTGATTTGACTAAATATGAAAGTGAGCAAACCTAGTCAATTCATAAGTTTGAAAATTTGCCAGCAAATACCGAACTTAAATCCTTCCATTAGATATTTACTTACGAGTGGAAACGATCTCATTGCGAGTTTCGCCTTTGCTCAAAATGGGTCATAGAAAAAAAGAAGTTATTCCGTTGAATGTTTAAGTTCGATTCCACTATTGAAAAACTCACCCAAAGGCACTATGATAAACTACCAACAATAGAAGGAGCCAGCTACTACCAACTTGGAGAGAAGATTGCAACAAGACTGAAGCCAAGATGTTATCAAGACTGCTTTCATTTGCAATAATTTATCCCATCAATTACTAACTCAAAATGTTGCGTTTTATTTTCTATTTATTTATTTTTTATATTTTTTTTATAGCTGTTTCCTTTTTAGTTTATAATTTATTTTGTTAATTGTTCCTTAACCATTTGTAAAAAAATACGATATGTATTGGTTCAAATAAATATTGATTGATTGATTGATTCCACTAAAAATAATGATTTAGATTGGGAGAATCCGTCTCATGGTTTTTAGCAAGTAAAAATAAAAATAAATGAAAATATTTTACATAACTGCTGTATTAACTTAGTCACGAAACAGGGTTTCGCATTTTTGCTTTCAGATTTTTCTGCATTCCGTGGGATTGTATATTCCATTTTCGATGGCTTTCATTTAAAATAGTGTTTAATAGTAAAAATAATAAAAAAAAGATTGTATTGCATTTATAAAAAAATTGGATTAAAATTATTCGAATAATTTTTATTTTTAAGTTTTTGAAATAAAAATTATTAGAAAACTGTTTTGAAAAAATAATAATATATATGAATTACGATAAAATTTTTATTTTTATTTTCTAATAATAAAAATTAACGGCAAAGTGAAATTCATTTGAAATAAAAATTAATAGTTATTTTCGGTCCCTATTCAGAACCCATAGATCTCGAAAATAAAATTGGTTCAAATACGTATATATATATATATATATATATATATATATATATATATATATATATATAATATAAAATACTCTTGTCACAGTTTTAGTGTTTATACTCCTCCGAAACGGCTTAACCCATTTGGATGAATTTTAATAAGTTTATTCAGTAAGTCTGAGAATAGGCTTATAACTAATTGTTAAACCCCTAAGTCATAGGGAGGGCCCACCCCTATATAATAATTAATTTTCATTTTTTTATGATTTAGCATGAAAAAATACATACAACCCTAAATTTTCAACCTTCTACTATCAATCCCCATTTTATAATAACGACATTAGTACTTTAATTATAATAAATAACTTTTAATTATAAAAGGGGTAATATACATATATATATATATATATATATATATATATATATATATATATATATATATATATCCTCGCCCACCATGCGCACAACGTAACTAATTTGTCTTCTAAGCGCGTTTCCTCCCTCCCTCCACACCAGCGGGGTATGGATATATATATATATATAAATATATATATATATATATATATATATATAAATATATATATATATATATATATATATATATATATATATATATATTTATATATATAATGATGTGATACCTTTGAAACGAAGCGCAACAATGGCTAGAAACGTATCAAGGAAATAAAACGAATTTGATAAGAAATTGATCTAAACTTCTTTGACCCCAAAAACTATTAGATTGCCTCAGTGGCAGAGCGATCTATTTTGGAAGATACGATTTCAAAAATCGGGCGCACACAAAACTTTTTTGTTTATCAAACTGTAGTCTGTCATGGGTTGGTTTCAGGGTTCCTAACCGTACCTATGCCTAACCAGACATAATTTTGAAAATTAGGAAGTCGGGTGGACGGAGCATAGTAATGCCGGATTGCTTCTACAGACGGATATCTCCCTCTGGAGGCTGAGAGGAAACCCGCTAAAAATCCGTGTAGGCCCCTCACAAGGTAGTTAACCATCCAGCGATATAGCCGCCTAAGAACTCAATTCACCGGTTCTTACATGGTCGGAACATACACAGCCATAATTGTACCAGTCACGCACACAAACGGATCAAGATTTAATGAGTATCCGACCCAGTTTTTCCATGTTCTAGCCGTCCTACATCAACCAAATCGATTCTCCTTATTACTATTGTTCTCGTGATTATGATCATGATTAAGTCTGTCAATGATCATTTCAATCTCCTTAGTATTGACGTGGATCTCTGCCATAGCTGGGGGTTCACGAAATTCGGTGCGAAGCCTAATGTGAAAATGCAACGAAAGTGAATTCACAGGACCGGATATTTGCATTTGGCAAACAATTTTGGCGGGGAATCGTTATTCGCATTTTGACGGGAATTCATTCATTAAAATTGCAATTCCAAGAAGTTAGTGTAGTTAGTAACTCAAGTTTAGTGGCTTGGGAAAAGGTATATGTTATTAGTAGAGCCCAGAAGTTAGGCAAAATGCCTTTTTTATCTGAATGGATATATTGAAGAATCAGATAGAAATAAATATGTTTTCGTGCATTTAGGAAGTGTAGAGACAATTTTTATTTTGCCTAATTTGGCTTTCGTTGCCTATTTTAAGATTTAAAGCATTTTTTTACCTTTTTTGCTCTTTATGCAATTTTTATTCCTGCGACTTAAACATTTTAAAAAGGACATAATGAATTTCCGTGCATTGTAGACAAGAAAGGTTGCCCAAATTAAATATTGCCGTAACAAATATCTATTCGAAAGCTTATTTTCCCAACCCATGGATTTAACCTCTATAGAGAACAGAACCTTCCTTCGTAGAAGGAATACACAAGCATAATGAATAGCAGGAAAGAGAGAGGATGAGAGAAGTTCGTCTCCTTCCTCACACCCCTTTCGCTGTGACAATGGTGTAACTACCTGGTATTCGGACTTCGAAAAGATAAGATAATGTACAGGAAGTTTTTTCATGATGAAAAACATTTTTTCTGAGAAGGTCTATGACAGTTGATACTTTGAAAAAGCATCTTGTTGTTGCTTGTAAGAAGGGAAAGTAAGAGTAAGTACACTAATTCTGTGATAAATTGATAATAAAGAAATGAATGAGTATTTAAAATACATATTTTCATTAATAATGAGTGAGATTCCTCTGTGCCTTCACTCCTAATAAATGCCTATTTTAATTACAGTACTGCCTATTTTCAGTATTTCAAGTGCCTTTTTGCCTGCCTATTTTAACCAAAAATAAACGCCTAACTTCCGGGCTCTAGTTATTACTATTATTATTGGGGTGTGGTCTCTCAGATTAGTGGAAAATATTTTTACTGAGGGATGGTTCCCACCAGTAAAAAGAATTATTTTTATATGTATAGACATTTTTTTTTTAATTACACAGTCGCAAAAAATAATAAAAATAAAAAAATAACCACTGAATCCGGAGACAGTTTCACCCAATCGCGTCAGGTTTAAGAGCATTTGAAGGTAAAATCAAGCATTACCGGAGAATCAAGTTCATTTCAAGGACAAATATGTCTGTTTTGCAAGAAAAATAATTTTGTTTGAAGCTTCATTGTTTGCAAAATAAACATATTTACCTTCGAAATTACCATTAATTTTGCACTAATATGGCGAAACGGGCCTCGAACTCGAATTCAGTGACCCTCAAAACCATGGAAGCTCTAGTTATTTCTTCTTTAACGACTTCATTCAGGAAATTTGACCTTCAAATGCCGTCAGGTCTTAAACCTAACGTGATGGGGTGAAACAGACTCCGGGTTTGGATTCAGCGTGTCGAAATACACAAGAATATATATATAGTGTCTTTGGAAATTACCACTTTTTTTGTGTTATAGGCATTAAGGAATTCGCAAACGATTCTAGCTGTGTCGAGTAGAACTATTTGCTGATGTGATATTATTAGCTCGTCTGACAATTTCAGATATTTGGTGGCACTGACTGTAGTATTCGGTATCAAATCATTGGTCGAAATAATAACTGCAGTAACTCTAGCGGAATCTAATTTATAGAGATCTTTTAACTCAATGTCTTGATATTTTCGCAGATTTACGGCATATGCATTCCGGATATTCTCATCATTCGGCACTGAGATATCAATTATATCAGCAGTTTTATTATGCTTGTCGAGAATATCTGGTTTATTATGGTGAACAGTTCGGTCCGTAATCATTGCTGTCGTCCCAATAAATTTTAATTCTATCATTTTAGCACTTTCCTCCGAAGGAAAGTAGCTATTGAGGTTGGACTCATGACGGAATTTTTGAAAAATTTCTTCAAATCTTTATCGATCCTACCTAGTAGACACCGGAAATGACCCCCGTTAAAATTTAGATATATATATCTATATATATATATATATATATATATATATATATATATATGCATATATATATATATATATATATATATATATATATATATATATATATGTATATATATATATATATATATATATATGTATATATATATGCATATATATATATATATATATGCATATATATATATATATGCATATATATATATATATATATATATATATATATATATATACACTGGTGTTCAAAAAAACCGGCGCACCTTGAATTTTGTCTTTATTTTTTTCAAAACGTAATAAAATTGGCAAAAATTTTTACCCAAATGTTTTCAGCTTGTAGGACATAAGAAGTTAAGAATAGAAAAAATAAAACTAACATAAAAACATAAAACATGATACATAAAAATAATGTAATGTAAAAAAGAAGCAAATGATCACAATTTTAAAATGAAAAAAACTCCTCTAACTTGTGTTTTACTTACAAAATATTGTTCCTAGTGCCAAGTGTTGCCTCCTCTGGCACGAATAACTGCTTCCATCCTTGTAGGCATACTCCGAATAAGGTTGGCTACCCTATCTTGAGGAATCTGGTTCCACTCATGTTCCAAGGCAATCCTGAGATCTTGGAGGTTACCTGGAGGGTTCTGTTGCCGTCGGACGGACGTCCCAAGATGGTCCCAAAGATGCTCTATAGGATTGAGGTCCGGGCTGCGAGCTGGCCAGTTCAAAGTTTGGTTTGGTTGGTTTGGGGTCGGGCCAAAAGGCACCACATATTCTTCTAGGATGTCCGTGATGTACGATTGTGCATTAAGAGTCGGTCTTCGGAACACATGGAGGTCTGTCCTAGCCTCTAAAGAAATGCCACCCCAAACCATCACTGACCCTCCTCCGAACTGCACTCTCCCCGCTATATTGCACTGAGCATATCGCTCTCCTTGTCTTCTCCACACTCGCACTCGACCGTCTGCACCATAGAGGCTATACCTCGACTCGTCTGAAAACAGAACAGAGGCCCAATCAATTTCATTCCAGGCGGCATGTTCTCTACAAAACTGCAGGCGAGCTGCTCTGTGTGCTGGGGTGAGTAGAGGACCGGAAGCGGGTACCCTGGCGTGCAGGTCAACTTCAGTGAGCCTTCTTCGTACTGTGAGTGCACTGATGTTCACACCCCGAGCAACACGCAGCCGGTGAGAGGTCTCGACTGATGATTGGAAGCGGTTTCTGAGGGATTGCATGACAATGAAGCGATCGTCAGCTGGGACTGTCGCTCTTGGACGCCCTGATCCTGGCCTCCTCACGTAGCTTCCTGTCTCCCGATACCTCTGGACAGCACGCCGAACCGTTGTTTCAGGGAGCCCTCGGGTTCTGGCGGCATATCGTTGACTTCGGCCGTCCTCCACCAATGCAATAATCTGAGCGGCTACAACTGCATCCAAAACCATTTTACCTTTTCAAAAACTTTTTTTTCCTTAAAGAACAAAGTTTTCAAGGCAAAAAAATCAGTGCGCGTGAATAGACAACTGGAGACAAACAGAAGCATAGTCCGTCGACTATGTCGCTTTATCTTAATGCCCTTATTCTTAAGCCTAGTGAGAATTTTAGGACAGGATTAGTGCGAACTAATCCCTCTTGACCTACCGTGTCTCTGTCATTACCTCACGCTCTACAATATTTCTTTCAGATAAGGTTTTTGCATAAAATTCAAGGTGCGCCGGTTTTTTTGAACACCAGTGTATACATGCATATATATATATATATATATATATATATATATATATATATATATATATATATATATATTCATCTGTGGCAGAAGGTCAATTTTATAAAAACACACTTTCTTTCTTCTGTACTCTTTTATTTGGCTCTACATGTTTCACGTCGCTGTGACGCCTCTTCAGGAGCACTTAATCTAAATAAAATAAAATATGGTTACAGCCTATTCCTTAGAGAACCTTCCGCAGGACGTCAGTCCAGACGTGGCCATACCTGCGGAAGGTTCTCTAAGGAATAGGCTGTAACCATATTTTATTTTATTTAGATTAAGTGCTCCTGAAGAGGCGTCACAGCGACGTGAAACATGTAGAGCCAAATAAAAGAGTACAGAAGAAAGAAAGTGTGTTTTTATAAAATTGACCTTCTGCCACAGATGAATATATTGGAAAAATAGGGTCACTGTCTTATAATATATATATATATATATATATATATATATATATATATATATATATATATATATATATATATATATATGTATATGTGTGTGTCTGTTAACATGATAGCGGCCAGAGTTTTTGTTTTTTCGTCACGGAACTTGGTATATAGCATTCAATTAGCAAACGATTGAACGAGTTCGTTAACCACCAAAGTCGGACCACCGGAAGGGGGGGTTTACCCCGAACCCAAAACACTAATTTGACTATTTCAGCCGTAATATTTGTTAATATTTCAACGAAACTTGGTATTCGTAGTGGTAATATAGAGAGAAAAGTGAGATATAAAAATGAACTAAATCGATTCATTAGAAGGGGGGGTTTACTCCGGACCCACAATACCAATTCGCCACTACCAGCCGTGATTTTTGGTATATTTCGACGAAACTTGGTATTCGTAGTGGTAATCCACAGGTAAATATGTGTTGTAAAAATAAACTAAATCGGTTCATTATGAGGGGGGGTTTACTCCGGACCCACAATACCAATTCGCCACTACCAGCCGTGATTTTTGGTATATTTCGACGAAACTCGGTATTCGTAGTGATAATCTACAGGTTAATATGTGTTGTAAAAATAAACTAAATCGGTTCATTAGAAGGGTGGGGGGGTTTACTGCGGACCCAAATTCCTAATATACTCATACCGGTCGTAATTTCTGCTGTATTGTAACGAAACGCGGTATACGTCGTGGGTACCTCATGAGAAAGAAGTGTTGTAAAAATGAGCTGAATCGGTCAATCGGAAAGCGGGGGTTTAATTTGTAATATATTTCAATAGAAAAGCCCGCCAGACGTAGGTTCACAAAGCCGCCGCAAGGAGCGCTTTCTACAAGTAGAGTGACTCTGCGTATCTTGTTCCTGCGTTAGATCAAAATACGATAATATGAGGTTTTTTGTATTTATTACGTAGTGTAGTAGGTACTATGTGTAAACATAACTCTGGAAGTAAATTAATAATTGATCAGTTACTCATTACAAATTTAAAAGAGAACTATTCATGTTTTTATTTTATTTATGTAGGATATTTTAAGCAAATTGTTCTGGAAAGCAGTCTACACTACCCAAATTCTGAGGAAAGTGCTTAGTTATGCAGCTCCTGCGTGACGGACTTTTTTAGTCCGCATTTGCCACCGTGTTTGGTGGCAAGGTAATAGACTCGCATGACGAGTCTATTTCATGCATAATTATTTTACATAATTGTAGCATTTAATTCTCTTCCGGAAACATTTTTATAGATTAAATAGGAAAAGCAAAATACCGAGTCTCTGCCAACATTTTTTTATGAATAACAATCCAATCAAGAACCAAATCATACATTTCGCACATTTAGTATAGACATTATTGAATACAAATTACGGGATTGTAGTACTATATAAATATTTTTTAGGAATAAATAATCATTAATTAATGAATGTTAAAAAGTCCGACTCGCAGGACCTGCATCATCTTAGCGCAGTTCCGTTCTTATCTCTAGACTCATTTAAAATGATTAAAATAGAAGCTGTTATTATTTTGGGTCGACATTTCTAGAAAGCATAAAGATTAGATAGTTAATCGTCGAGGTGATAAGTAAGGATGGAATGGTTGGGATTCGGGTAAAGAAACCTCAATACGATTTTTGTTAAAAAATCTATATTTAGGACGTTTTGGCTACTCATTTGTAGCCTTCGTCAGCAATGAAAGTGCCGGGAGGCAGAGGAGGACCAGATTTGACAGTTCCATCTTTACTTTCAAGAAAGGCCTTATTTACGATCTTACCTGGATGGGTCCCCATCCTAGGAAGGACCCCGCTAGGCTTTTGAAATTTATATCTTGGAAATTCATATCTCTAAGATTAAATTGTTTTTCTTATTTTTCTTAACCTGATTTATTATCAAATACATTATCCAACTATAAGCAGTTAAAAAATAACAAGGAATAAAAACAGACAAAAAGAACAGTTCGAATAAGCGAAATCAATTACTTTAAAGTTTTAAGCACTTATTTCTCCGATTGACATCGTCTAATCAAAACTTTCACCGGAACCTTTTTTGTAGAACATTTAGTACGCTTTCTAATGGTATTCTTCCGTTTACCAAGATTCTCAACCTTTTTCGAGATATTAAGGAAAGTATACAAAGTTACCAAAACTTTTTATGTCTGTCAATAAAATCTTTTTTTTCTAACCCTTCCTTAACTCCAAACGTAACACAAATTAAAACATATTAGTTTTAATGAAAGTAGAACATGCAGAAAATGTTTCAACTGAATTCCATGATTCTAAGTACCCAAACCAAAAACGGTATTCAAAAACTATTTTTCCAATTTTCTCGAAAACGGTTAAAACTATCACCTTGATGGTTTCATTCGTACGAGTACTTACAAGCTTATGAACTCAAAAATGTAAGCGTTATGATTTTTTTTGCGCGAATTTCGCCCCAAACGCCATCTTCCAGTGAGCGGATTCTGCTGGTTAACGAACTTGACCTTTTAAATTGGACGACGGATTTTTGTACCAAATTTCATCACAATCGGACCATTAGGGAAGCCAGAAATGAGCGAACAGACAAATATGTATATGTATATATATATATATATATATATATATATATATATATATACAAATTTGAACCACCGTTATTTTCGGTCTCTAGGGGTTCTGAAACGCGAAATTTTCTAGTCGGCACTTCCGGATTGTTTCATTGTATCAACCTTATAAGCGGGGTTCCTCCCTATGGGGGAAGGAGGAACCGCGCTAAAAGGAGAAAAACATTCATACAATATGCACAATTAACACTAATACATTATCATAGCTAACCAAATATAGGCAACACAAACAAATAGGGTGATTCTAACCTCTAAGTTGTTTCCCCAAAAAATCTAAACAAACCAAAAGATATCCGGCAATACTTTCAAGTGTCTACTTCTTTGTCATATTGTTTGTCTTGATATAAAATGGCGTTGTAAAATTGCTGAATATGCTGTTTAGAGGTAGGCCTAAAAAAAGCTCGTTATTATTTACAGCTGCTGGAAGAGAAAAAAAAATGTAAGAAGGAAGGGAATGTAACGAAACAAAAGGAGAAAGTGTGTTTCAAAGGATGAAATTGCTGAGGTGGAACATGGATGCCTGCCCTTCATTTCTTATGAATCCCGGTGCCTTCATGAAGTTTGAAGGTGCAACGACGGAGGAACACTGCTCCATCAGCTGTTTCTATTATTCATAGAGCAGTTCTGCTTCTGATGGCTCAGCTCATTCTTGCAATAACCTCTTTTCTGCAGCTCTTCTCCTCTCGGTCAACGCAGAAGATCTTCTTACATCGGGTCAGCACAGAGTAAGTACTACAGAAGATTTTTTACAGGCGGTCAACACAGAGTAAATACCATTTAAGTTCTTCTGCAGTCGGTCAGCACAGAGTACATACCACAGAAGGCTTATATTGCCGGTCATCACAGAGTAAAAACTACAGAAGATCTTCTACCATCGGGTCAGCACAGAGTAAGTTCTACAGACGATCTTCTGCCGTCGTTTAGCACAGAGTAAATACCGCATAAGTTCTTCTGAAGTCGGTCAGCACAGAGTAAATACAACTGCAGATCTTTAACCGTCGGTCAGCACAGAGTAAATACCACAGAAGACTTATATTGGCGGTCATCACATCTTCTACCATCGGGTCAGCACTGAGTAAGTACTACAGAAGATCTTCTACCGTCGGTAAGCACAGATTAGTTACTGCAGAAGAATTTGTACTGACGGTCAGCATAGAGTAAATACCACATAAATTATTCTGCAGTCGCTCATCACAGAGTAAATACAACTGCAGATCTTCTACCATCGGGTAAGCACAGAGTAATTACTACAGAAGATCATCTACCATGGGTTAGCAAAGATTAGGTACCAGAGAAGATTTTTTACATGCGGTCAGCACAGAGTAAATTTCACACATCTTTTTCAATCGGTTCAGCACAAAGTATATACCACAGAAGATCATCTGCCGTCGGTTAGCACCGATTAGGTACTACAGAAGATTTTTTACAAACAGCACAGATTAAATACGACTGCAGATCTTTTATGGTAGGTCATCACAGAGTAAAAACTGCATAATATCTTCTACCGGCCAACGGCCTTAGCCACGTTGAATGCACCGGTTCCCATAGATCACCGAAGTTAAGCAACGTCGGGCGTGGTCGGTACCTGAATGGGTGACCGACCACGTGCTGTTGGCATTAGAAAAGGGTGGCAACCTGTAGATAGCCAGGCGCTAATGACCAAGATGTAGATGCGCCGTTAAAAAAAAAAAGAAAAAAAAAAGTCTTCTACCGTAGCACAGTGGGGCCAAAATATATTTCGTGTTTCAAAAAAGACTACAGCCTTTAAATCTTAACCGATTTTAATAATTTTTTTTTTAAATTAAAGCTAATAAAACGTAGAACAACTTTTCTAGCCAGATTTTTGTTTTTCCAGGTTATTAAATTACGTATAAATAATTCACGAAATTTTACAATTGAACATAAAATAATATTTTATTTTTCACCTAACTTAATATCATCACTAATTTCGTTGAAATTAAACATTAAAATCCTGATTAGACCAAGAAAAAATCGGACTGACGCATCTTCAAAACGTAAATTTATCTTAACTCAACAATGAGATTAATTGAAATATGATTTTTTAATGAATTTAAAATAGATTTTGAATTTTTCGCTGCACAGAGTAAATACCACAGAAGACTTATATTGCCGGTCATCACAGAGTCAAAACTACTGAATATCTTCTTCAGTCGGTGAGTACAGATTAAGTACCACCGAAGATCTTCTAACCTCAAGATGCAAGATGACCTCTTATAATGGAGTATTACCCCCTCTTTTACAGAAAATCTAAAAGATAAACCCAGTGAGGTATTGAAAACCCAGCCTCGAGGCCAATAGCTATCCCGAGCCTTATATCATCTGCTATACTGAAAGGTTATTTCAATGAACTTGTTGTTAGCCCATTCCTACACTCCAATATTCCGAATCGCCTTCATTGCAGGTATTCAGAAATAAATAATCACAAAAAATACTCAGCAATGGCCAGATTTCTGGTAAAACAGAAAACATCAATTATAATCGGCAAGCAAACCAAAAAATATTATATGATTCCGGTTTTAGTTTGCTGCTGAGTTTATATTCCGAAAGAGTCATTTGTAAATTTCAGTCCAATCTACGCGAAAGATGTTTCTCATTCATGAGTACCGCATAACTAGTAATAATAATTGTTATAGCTAAGCCCTTCACTGTTATTAACTGCCAAAATAATGCATAGTACACAAAACTGTACCACGAAGTGCTCAAAAACACATTCGATATGGCGGAAAAAATGATCCTCACACAAAAAACAAAGGCTTTTTGAGAAATTTATAAGTAAAATCCATTGCGAGGAAAAACTGTTAACGGACTCAAGTGTCCATCACAATAAATACGATTTTCTTAGATATAATTGACAGCTTGATATTTTTAGATATTTTTATTGATTAGAACATCCGGAAATCAGAGAATCTTTCGAAAATATTAGAACTTGGCTGAATATTGGAGCTGAATGATTTGTAATCACTAGATTCCGCAATCAATATTCGGATCAATACTCTCATTAAAAAAAAAAATATGATTACCACAGCAATTTTCTTAAATCTCAGGAAGGAACTCATTAAAGACAACCAACAAGCGGGACTGCTTCATACCGCCAAAGCAGTTAGGATATATTTTTAATGAGGACCAAAAATCACAGAAAAATAAATAAATGACAAAGAAAACCAATAATTTCTAAGGTTAGGTATGTCAACCGAAATAATTTATTCCAGAAAACCTAGAATAACACACCTATAATACTCGAGAAATATAGTTTACTAAAATTATATTATTTCCAGTCAATTGGTCATTGACCTTAACCCACTGACCATTCAAGAAGTGGACTATAAATTTTAAATTGCCCCCACTAGAACAAGAGTCGATTCATTAAATACTCCCTTTAGGTCAGTATCGATATAGGTTAAGGCCGCTATCGATCTTACTGGCTATGACCATATTGTCTGTAGTAAGTCCACCAGCTGCATGATTTCAGCGCATTCCTTAGAAAGGCATCATCTAAAATAACTAATGGGCGTTTGGCTCTATTAAATTTCTAATTACCAGTTATGTGTAAGAAGTGGTTACTTCTTACACATCTCAAATCAACGCTCTTTTATTCCAAGATATAAATATATGTCTCCTACAATCGAAACGATTTTTGTCCCTTTTTTTTAGCACTTTCCTCCGAAGGAAAGTAGCTATTGAGGTTAGACTCATGACGGAATTTTCGAAAAATTTCTTCAAATCTTTATCGATCCTACCTAGTAGACACAGAAAATGACCCCCGTTAAAATTTATATATATATATATATATATATATATATATATATATATATATATATATATATATGTATATATATATATATATATGTATATTATGTATATATATATATATATATATATATATATGTATATATATATATATATATATATATATATATATATGTCTGTTAACACGATAGCGGCCAGAGTTTTTGTTTTTTCGTCACGAAACTTGGTATATAGCATTCAATTAGCAAACGATTGAACGAGTTCGTTAACCACCAAAATCGGTCCACCGGAAGGGGGGTTTACCCCGAACCCAAAACACTAATTTGACCATTTCAGCCGTAATATTTCTTATATTTCAACGAAACTTGGTATTCGTAGTGGTAATATAGAGAGAAAAGTGAGATATAAAAATAAACCGGTTCATAAGGAGGGGGGTATTACTCCGGACCGACAATACCAATTCGCCACTACCAGCCGTGATTTTAGGTATATTTCGACGAAACTCGGTATTCATAGTGGTAATCTACAGGTAAATATGTGTTGTAAAATAAACTAAATCGGTTCATTAGGAGGGGGGGTTTACTCCAGAACCACAATACCAATTCGCCACAACCAACCGTGATTTTTGGTATATTTCGACGAAACTCGGTATTCGTAGTGGTAATCTACAGGTAAATATGTGTTGTAAAAGTAAACTAAATCGGTTCATTAGGAGGGGGGGTTTACTCCGGACCCAAATTACTAATATACTCATACTGGTCGTAATTTCTGCTGTATTGTAACGAAACGCGGTATACGTCGTGGGTAACTCATGAGAAAGAAGTGTTGTAAAAATGAGCTGAATCGGTCAATCGGAAAGGGGGGTTTACTTTGTAATATATTTCAATAGAAAAGCCAGCCAGACATAGGTTCACAAAGGCGCCGCAAGGAGCGCTTTCTACCACTAGATGGACTGTATCCGGTTCCTGCGTTAGATCAAAATACGTTTTTTTTTTATTTATTACGTAGTGTAGTAGGTACCATGTGTAAACATAACTCTGGAAGAAAATTAATAATTTATCAGTTACTCATTACCAAATTAAAAGAGAACTATTCATGTTTTTATTTTATTTATGTAGGATATTTTAAGCAAATTGTTCTGGAAATCAGTCTACACTACCCAAATTCTGAGGAAAGTGCTTAGTTATGCAGCTCCTGCGTGACGGACTTTTTTATTTATTATTTATTTATGTTTCCTCTTTTTTTTGTCCTTTTCTCCATTAGTTTTTATTCTATATGAATAATTTTGTTGCGTTATAATTTCCTCTTGTCTTATTTTCTTTATTACTTTTTTATTACAATCAGACTGCAACATTAACGGACCTTGATTCTGCTATCCATATGAGTTTATCGTTACAGTCACGGAACTCATAATTAATAAAATAAATAAATAAATAATTACCAGTTGACAGAGTTACTTAACTTTTAAGCAGGGAGGTGGCTTACTCCATCATAAATAGGGAGGTGCTCACAACACCACAATAATAAAAATCGCTTAAAAGAAAAGATTCTTAAAAAGTAGTGCATATTTTAATATGTTATTTAATTAAACCCATTACCAATATTATATTACTGAGTAATTAATTAAAAAAGTCAAATAGGGTGTTTTTATATTAATATAATAGTTTTACGTTTTCTTCATTTAAATTACTTAATTTAAAATTTGTTCTTTCGAAGTACAAAAATTAAAACTGTAAAATAATATAAATCACTTACTTTATATATTCAAAAAAAAATATGTTCACGTCATTGATATGCATACATATTATACACTAGCTGAATACCCGTGCTTCGTCACGGCAGATAAGTAGTTATTTTATTGCGTTAAATAATGTTTCATTAAAATTACGTTACTATACAATTCTGTGCAGTTTATTATAGCACGGTTCCAGTCATACTATATTTTATTCAATGGGCGTTGAAATTTAAAAGTTTATGTTTCCAATAAGTCATATGGTAACACCCAATATATTTACGAGTATTACCAAGGTTATAGGCGAGGAGGCTGTGCAAGGGTTCCGGATATTATTACCTCACGTGGAAAACCTAAGGATATGCCATGCATCACGGTTTGACCGGGACTGTCCCAGTATTTTGCAATTGTTTCGGTGTCCCGCCCGCTTTATCAATGTCCCGAAAAAGGCTGTAAGATGTAAAAAGTAATGAATTCATGTTTATAAGATCTTTTTTAAATCGGTTGCTTTTCTACAATTAACATTTTTACTACTGCTCACAGTGTCAAAGAAATCAGAAGTAATCTAACTGTAAAACGCTGTAACTACCTCCACAGCGCTGCCAGCTGCCAGACACTACTATTTGGCTGAAAGATTGTTTTAAGAAAATTAAGTAGCAAAAAAAAGTTCCGTTCTTATTTTTAAGGTTTCGGTAGACTAACAGTTTAGGATTCCCCCTTCCCGTTAGTTGCTAGGCTTAAAACTCACCAACCATTTTGCTTATAATTTGTACTCTTTTTATCCCCCCCCCCCTAGTATGCCCATCCCATATTAATGTGTCCCGGTTTTACTCTCCAAAAATATGGCAAGCCTATCTGACGAGGACAGGCAGAAAAGAAACGCAATTAAAACTCTATGCGGGACAGTTAATTTCTAGTAATTCAAGGTCTGCTATCAGAGTTGAAATTAACCTCAATTAGAAATTAAACTATGAGATAGATAAAGCAAGGTAACAGCTGTTCTTTATCCTCCTAGCAACGCAGGCTGCCTAGGCTTGCCTTCTCTAACCAACCCAAACTTTAAACCCCCCTAAAAATGCTTAAAAATACGAATATCGAAAAATCCTTTCTTAGCGAGCGCCTACGTTATATAGGGAGTGTCCATGCAAAATTTCAAAATTTTCTGTCGAGCGGTTTGGGCTAAGCGTTGATAGATGAGTGAGTGAGTGAGTGAGTGGTATTTGACAAATATATAGTAGATTAACAGAAAACCAATTTTTGTAGGATTTCTACATCTACCAGAAAAACAGTGCTCGGTTTTTGGTGCTGGTTCTGGTTTTCTCTTCCTGGTCAACTGCAGATTCGTAACGATATTATGAATGAATGTTTACGATTTCATGACCGACTGTCAGCGGATATTTTACTACAAAATGAAGAATTGTTTTCAGGAAAAAAATAATATTTCTTAAAAATCCTACACACATTACTAGAATTGACCTTCTTTTTTTCAAAAAAAATTCTTGTCAGTGGAAACAAAAAGGTTTCCGCTTGTCAGACACAGCAGTTTAAAGAACAAAATCTTGGAAATTTGGATATATTCTACATAAAACACGGATTTTTTCCTTAATGACACAGGTCGACATTCGATCTAAAAAAAAACTCGGAGTGGTTTGATCCCTATGGGGTTTTTAGGGTCGCTGATTACGACGAGCGGTTAGTTAACCGTCATCACATCTGATTCAAGGTCATTTGAAAGTCAAATAAAGACAAACACGTATGAAAAATCTCATAAAATTCATGCGTATGTTTTTGAGGACCCTGAGTCCTCTCCCGTAGTTTGTTTGACTCGCAAAGCTTCTCTTAATATGAATTCTTTGTTTTTTTTCTCCATTCGGCCTTCAAAAGACCTTAAAATTACCTCTAGGAAAAGGCGTAAAGGACTGAAAAAATTACGAATTCGGACTCAGGGACCTTAAAAATCATTGACATCCATTTTTCAGATTTTTCATACGGTTTTTTCTCTATTTGAGCATCAAATAATCTTTAATCTGGTGTGATGAAGGATATCCAACCCGCTCATTGTAATCAGAGACCCCATAAACCCTATAAGGACCTTACCGCTCTTAGTGTTGTTTTTTTTTTTTAGATCAAATATTGACCCGTGTAATTTTTAGAACGGCTTTTTCTAAAACAAAAAGAGACAGAAAATTGCATTTGACAGCTATTAAGTAAATTATTGGTCTAGTTTCAGCCCCTTGGGTACTGGCATCTATTTCATTGGAAGAATGTAGACCGAAAATCGAAAGGATGCCTGCGTATTGGATAAAAGCGTGCTAGAAGTGGGTGGATGGTATTTATAGCAACAAGTATCTGTTGAAAGACAGGGGGAGATCAAGGGGTTGGAGATTTCCAAGGTCCTATATCTGGTGAATGGATAGAGGGTGTGTTGTTATAATATAGGGGATATAAATAGTATCTACTAACTACTTCAGTAACCAAGGGTTGACGAGGACGGTGGTCGGGTGAAGCTTGCTTTAGGTATGGCGAGGCTGCTTCTTCAGACGGTTGTCCGAGATAGATATATATATTTATATATGTATATATATATATATATATATATATATATATTTATATATGTATATATATATATATATATATATATATATATATATATACGTATATTTGTCTTTTCATTCTCTTGCGACCCAAAAATGATCAGGACATCTATGAAATTTGGTTAAAAAAAAAGTTGTCTAATTTGAAAAGGTCGACTTCGTTAACCAGCAGAATCCGCCAGGGAGAACACTTTATATGGGCGACATTCTGGCCAACAAATCGTTACGCTTACGTCAGCAGACTACCAGGTAATCTTTTTATAGGATTGCTAACGTAAATATTTGTAAAGGCGACTGCACAGAGAGCAACGAAACTGTGCTGAAATCTAAGGCTGAGTGTTGACGATTTATTGAAGTCATTACAGCTTCATATTTATCCCACTCCATACTGCCTTATATTAAAAAAAAAAAAAACTAGCTGAATACCCGTGCTTCTTCGCGGCAGATAAGTAGTTATTTTATTGCTTTAAATAATGTATGATCAAAATTAACGCTACTATATAATTTTGTGAACTTTATTATAGCACGGTTCCCGTCATACTATATGTTATTCATCAATTGATAAGTAATCAAAGCATAATGTTTCTTGACATTGGGGCGCTCCGGAACAGAGTCGACAAACAGATATCCTAGAGATACCCGTTATCTATAGGTTACCAGTAACAGGACAGTCTGTAGGTATTGACCAGTACAGTAAATAATAAATGGACGTTAAATTTGAAATTTTATTATTCCAAAATGTCATTTGGAAACACCTATTATATTTTTGAGCATTACCAAGAAGTGTTCTGACTGTGGATGCTGATGGGTGAGGAGGCTGTTCAGGGGTTCGCGATATTATTACCTCGGTTGGACCATCACCAGGTATAGCGTAAACTCCATGTAGGACAAAATCACAGTTTATTTCTAGTAATTCAAGGTCTGCCATCATAGTCTAAATGAACCGCAAATAAAAATAATATTATGAAACAGATACGGTACGGTAACAGCTGACCTGTTATCGTCCTAGCAACGCATGCTACCTAGGCTTGCCTGCTCTGACCAACGAAAACTTCAAACCCCTTTAAAAATACCTAAAAATTTGATTATCAAAAAATCCTTTCTTAGAGAGTGTTTCCGTTCCAAAGGGATTGCCCATACAAAATTTTAAAATTTTCTGTCAAGTGGTTTGGGCTTGGCTAATAAATAGTAGATTTATTAGAATGAAACCAAAAGAACACAGATAATGCATTAAATTCAAATATTTAATTTAAGAAGTTCCTTTTCTGGGACTTTCAGTCAGTCTATTTAGAGTGACGGACTTCGAACCTGGCAAAATATTCTCTCAATTTAAATGCCCGAAAAGAAACAGTATTTCTAGAAATGGCAGGTAGAATAGCATTATTTTTCCGTTTTGTTAGTCAACGACGTATTTATCAAGGGAAATGTTGATACAATTAGAAACTTGGAGTTTTTAGAGTTCTTTTTTCATTGATAGAAACCCGAAACAGTTTTAACTCTTTATAAAGAAAGTGGTTATTTCAATAAAAATAATTATACACTTTAAAGAAAAACTTCGGCTAATAGTATCCAGATCTAAAAATAGATATAGAGCAGGGCTAAATGAGGAAGAGGAGCCAGAATCGATTACTAAAGGGCTCTGGTTATAAATGATCAGGTCAAAAGGGAATCGGTCAAACTTGTTGGGTATAGGTCAAGTATACCCAGGAGATTAGGATGTAGGATGAAACAGTGCAGATTGGGAATATCATGTCCTGCGAAAAATTATAAACTCAACTTATAAAATCAAAGCATTTATTAAATTTAAAAGTGAATTCATTCCAAAATAATTTATTGTGATTTGTTTTTATGTTATTAGATTGCCAAGAAGCTTTAAATGGCCTTTGATTTGTTTGATAATTTACGGTAATCAGATTTCGACAAAAAACCATGTTTACGCTGTGAATAAGTATAAACTCAACGTTAATTTTCCATTGTGTGGTGTACTAATGGATTATTACCACCTCAGTTTTCTTCTAACTGTTGAAGAGAGAGTACGTGGGATTGATTTTTATGATGTGGCGGTTTCTGTGAATTAGTATTTTTTTTAAAAAGAATGCTGCATGGAAGTCAACTCACTGAAATGGAGAAACAAAGAGTTATGGACCTAAGAAGAGGTGGGCCAGTAATAATTGTTTGTGAGCGAAACCCCTCCCAAGGAGTGGCCAATAACTTTTTAAATTGCAGCCAAGAAAATAGAAGAAGTGGAAGTCGTCAACATTTTTTTCAAGCAGGTGAAACGGGTGGTTTTAAGAGAAATATCAAAATTAGGAGCATCCTCTGCACAGATTTTGGGGCGATTTAATTTAGCATATGATCCTAGCTTCGTGAGGAAGTGGATAAACGAATCATAGTTCTTGAAATATTGCAAGGTAATGCAAAAACCACAGCTCAAGAAACATCATTTACAGTAACGACTGAAATTCGCTGAAAATCATATTCAAAATAGCCAAGCGTTATTTTTAGTGATGAAAAAAAATTAAAATTGATGGTCCAGATGGTTTAAATTATTACTGGCATGACTTTAGAAATAATAAAAAAGTGTTATCAAGAAGGTTGCATTGAACTAGCGAAGTCATGGGTATGGACTGCTTTTAATGAAAAGGGGAAAACTCTAATTGCATTTAAATGGAAAAATGGAACAGTTACTTATCAAAATGATTTGACAGAGTTCCTACTGCCGTTTATTACAAAGTTGGAAGAATAAATAACACTTTCACAGCAGAAAAACGTGCCGATTCATACTGCACGCGCTACAAAACAATGGTTTAAGGATTTTGGCATTTACATTAGAGATTGGCCAGCCCTTTGTCCGGATATTAATCAGATAAAAAATTGATGGAGAATTATGGCAAGAGAAGTCTACGACTTTTAGAAGCCAAAAATCCAAAATATTGATGAGCTCAAAGAAAGGATAACATACGCTTGGGAAAACATACCAGAGAGAACTTTAATTACTTTAGTAAGGAGTGTTCTCAAAGGGCTCTTGGAGGTGATAAAAAAACAAGGCATAAGATGACATTATTGGGTAAAAATGCAGTTTCCAGCCCTCCAAACCGATTTCTTTCAAACTTTGCACAATAACGTATTTTGATGCACTAAACTCGAATACGATAAAAAAAAAACGTCGGATTTGACTAGGAAAGAAGTTATTAAGCACTTAAGTTTACTGTTGTGCAGGTTATGAGAGCTAATGTAAACAACTAAATTTGTGACGACTTTAAGGCATAAATGACGACTTTAAGGCATACATGCTATGGGTTTCCGCTTGCTACGCTCGCTCAAAAAGATAACAAAACCCCAGTCAATCCAACTCGCTAAAATTAATAGACTATAATATTAAGCACTAAAGTTAGGAAGGTTATAAAACTAGGCGTCATCAGCGTAATTGTAAACACGCGCATGCGCAGATATGTAACATTGGGAAACAGAGAACTCTCATTTGAAATGTTCAGAAACCATTTATTCAAAGATATTGTTAATTTTAAGGGCATCCTCACCTGTCGGCACCTGTCGCTTAAGGGCATACGTGCTATGCGTTTCCGCTCGCTCCGCTCGCTCAAGAAAATAACAAAACCCCAGTCAATCCAACTCGCTAAAATTAATAGAATTCTATTAATTTTAGCGAGTTGGATTGACTGGGGTTTTGTTATCTTCTTGAGCGAGCGGAAACGCATAGCATTTATGCCCTTAAAGTCGTCCTAGACTTTAAGTGACCTAGACGTTAGCTCTCATAACCTGCACAACAGTGAACTTAAGTGCTTAATAACTTCTTTCCTAGTTGAATCCGACGTTTTTTTTTTTTATCGTATTCGTGTTTAGTGCATCAAAATACGTTATTGTGCAAAGTTTGAAAGAAATCGGTTTGGAGGGCTGGAAACTGCATTATTACCCATTATTGATAAGAATTTACACATTAAAGAGTCAGAAAATGTTTGAGTTTATACCTTTTCACAGGTTGTTTTTGGTTATTTTGTATCAAATGAAGTAAATCCTAACAATATCATTAAAGTTTTTACAAAATTGTTACAAATCATTTAGGTAAACATTAAATAAGATCTTTTGTTAGTTAAATTTCAAAATAAATGACTTAAATGACTTTATATATAGTGAAGATAGCTCAAGGAGTCGACCATAAGTATGTGGAGTGCCCCACGTGTCGGTGTTGTGTCCACTGCTCTCCAACATATACAGCACCCATCTTGCGAGGATGAAGTTCCGAAAGTCACCTTAGCTGCCAACATTAATGAGATCGTTCTCTATTCCTCCTGCTTCAATGTCGCCATTGGAAATGTTCATGTCTCCAGAGAACACTTTAGTAACGTACAATATTTAGTTAGGTAACCTAGTATTGAGTCTATATGTGAATAAGATGCAAATTTGTATTCTTATTTCGGAACACATGACCCATAGGAATAATTTTGAATTTACCCAATAACAAACAATTTAATATATACAATTACAAATACTACCAGTATATGATGTACAGCTTGTATATACACTAGGGATTGGGTGAACTTGCAGGGATAGAAAGTGGTGGAAGAGTCGGGATTTAAAGGTTTCTGGGTTGTTAGAATGGCGGACAAACAGAGGCAAGGAATTCCACAGTGAGGTGGCACGGGTGACGAATGATTTTTCAAATAATGCAGTACGGTGGGAAGGAATATAAAGATCGGAAGGACGAGATCGGGTGTTACGGGAGTGAAGAGAGGATTTAAATATTAGGAGTTGAAAAATACAAGAAGATCTTTAAGATTGAATGACTTGGCAAAGGACTGAGCCGAGGATGTACTGTCGACGATAAAGAGGGAATGGCCAATTTTGCTCCAGGTAGAAATGTGGTTTGTGGGAGTCTCTGGGTACCCCGACGATATAAAGAATGAATCAGTTCATGAGGCGTTTGAGTTTTGCCTCGAGATCGCCAGAAAGTCCACCGTACACCAAACAACCATAGTCAAACTGGGGGAATAATAGGGAGGTTACAAGGAGTAGACGGGTCTTTGTTGGCAGCAGATGCCGGGAGAGTTTGAGCTGTCTCAGGATAAATATGGATCGAGGGGAAATTTGGGAAATATGATTCTTCCAGGAAAGGTTTTGATCAAATATGATTCCAAGGTGATGTGTTCAGGTAACATCGTCTCGTGCAGTCTGTGAGTAAATGTTTTATCGTAGTATTACCTATGCCGTGTGTAATTCGCGAATACCCAATCCTTAAGTGGTTCAAGAACAGTTCATCTTTGAGTTCTTACGGAGGAAGCGTGTTTACATGACGACAAAGAAGTGTGTTGGACGACAGGTTCGTAGCGTATTAACATCAATATCCCTTGTCAGTATTTCCACATTGCAACATTGGGTAGACCTCAAAAGCAGGTTTCCTATCTATGAGGGAAACGCGATAAAAGGGAGAAAAAATGTAGGTATTTTATTATTGGCTGATTCGATAGGGGATGGTGTGCACTCACCCCGAAGATGGAGACGCGACGAGAGGAACAAAGAGCGAGCCAATCAATACAACTCGGCATTGTGATAGAAGTCGACAACTTGTTGCCCTATTAGTCCTTATTAACGGGTCGAGGGTTCTTCACTCTCTCCAGACCATCCCTCTCCAGTATCAGCCTCTCTACAGCATCCCCTTCCTGGCTCTCTGCATGTCATTAGGGATGGGAAAACATTTCCAAGGTCCTCAACCTCATTAGAAAGTTCAATACATTTCTCCATAAACAGGTTCCTCATTCCAATTCCAGAACCAACCATTCAAGGAATTTCTTCTTTTCCTCGAGCAACTTCTCCTAAAGCGTTATTCAAGCTGAAATTAGGGACCGCCATTGATTGGTGCCCCTAGACACAATGTATATACACCCAATATCTAGCTTGAACCGCTGGAACTCCGTGCATCCCTAGGCGTCTTCACTAACAATAGTCCAGGGTATGACTTGGTTGTTTACTTTCCTACTTTCTCTTTGTGATTAAAACATTTTCCAATAGATGTTCCCAAATTGGAACAATGGTTAGTAAATGGTAAAAGAAAATGTTCTTATTTATATACTTCAGATAGAATTTTAGTGCTTAAATAATTAATCTGAAGCTTCCCGATGCTATAGTTCTAAGTGTGGCATCATCTGGCTTTATATATATATATATTCTTTTTTATCCTAGGAGGCATAGGGTCATTAAAGCAGTCTTCCTTTATTAAACCACTTTATTTATTGGGCCCGACATGTTTCGTGCATCTTTTCTTCGCACCTCTTCAGGGGCACTTCTACAACAAAATATAATTTTTTACAATTATTTACAAAATATGTAATTTAGCTATAATTATTGCAATATTTAGGGTAGGAGTAACATTTAATGAGCATGATAATGTTTTAATGCCTTTTGTGGAACAGTTCAAAGATCGTATTGATAGTTTTAATATAGTAGAAAAAAGGTTTGTGTGGATGTTCAAAAAATTATATTTTGTTGTAGAAGTGCCCCTGAAGAGGTGCGAAGAAAAGATGCACGAAACATGTCGGGCCCAATAAATAAAGTGGTGTAATAAAGGAAGACTGCTTTAATGACCCTATGCCTCCTAGGATAAAAAAGAATTTTGATATTTTGGGTCATCTATAAGAATAAATAATATATATATATATATATATATATATATATATATATATATATATATATTGGTGCTTTGACTTCCAAGACCAGTAGTGCATCTAAACATAATTTGAGATTTCAGGTTGAGGTGGTTCATATGTTGTTAAAATTGTTTAACAGTAAAAAGAGTTGTGGATTTAGCAAATATAGCAATACGGTGCCAATTGAATGGATATTTGCCTTCCCCCGAGTAAGGGGTCACATATGTTGGACCCCATCCGATCCGATAGCCACCGACTGTCGGAAATAAGGCAAACACATGCATCAGAATGGAGGTGTCTACATTGGTCCCGATCCTTTCTTTGTTTTTAGACCGATTTCAGACTGAAGAAGCAAAATTTTGTCAATCCAAATATTGTGTTTCAAAAAGGTCAACAGCAACCGATGTCAATGTTTTTTTTGTTTAATAAAAGCTAATAAAATTCAGAACAACTTTGCCGATTCAAATTTTTGTTTTTTGTTTCTCTTGTTTATTAAATTACCTGGAAAGATGTTTATAAGCATCAAATGATTATGACTTGCCAATATTTATAACCTTCTAGCTAACTTTCTTATAAATAGTTTTAAAGAATCGAGAATACTAATGGTGCTCTTATCATAGTGTAAAAGTTAAATTTCAACAAAAACTTTAGGATGTTTTTTTGGGATGCTGATATATTTCCAAAAAGATTGATTAGCCTCTTAAATCCGCCTTCATACCTCCAACATTTAAGCTAATCGAAGGTTTCTATGCTAATTAGGTGGTATTTCTTAAATAAATCACTCATTATCACTCCACAACGAGGTACATTAATGACGAGCTGTGACTAAATCGGAACGTATCGGGTCGGGGCAATGTAGGCACTCACGTCGGTCAATCGAAATCCAAATGGATCGGATCGTATCGGGTCGGGAGAAATACGGACCCAATGTTAGGTGCAGGCTGAGTAAAGCGCCCAGTTAGCAGAGCTCCTGTTGCATCGACTTTACAGAAGCGAAATCATTATTCCAATGTAGGAAAGCGATTAGTATATAATTGGTCAATTAAGAAATCTCATAAACGATCGAGACTGCTCGCCGTCATCGATCGTGCTCATAAGGCGCGTCTAATCCGTGTTTTCCCCGCGCGATTAATCGAGATTTTCCCGCGCAAATGATGGAGACTGTTGGTATCCTATTAAAGACCAAGGCAACCTTTGAAATTAAACCACATGCAACTCCGGGGCATAACACGCGACTGGGGTATTAACTTCTTAGACCATACATGCACCTTCAAATATAACAGGTTTAAACTCACTACAAATATTACACAACATCTTACAGCTATACATTTTAAGATATTTTAAAACAATTTGTAGAAACATGGATCGACATCATTTAATTCACGTTGTTTGAATAAGTTAAACCTACAAAATGATGAAAACCTAACTTATTCAAATAAAACTGAATTCCATAAGTTAAGAAACAAATTATTTTTAAATAAAATGTTTATTTATTGATTTTAAGAACTCGCGAACATAGCGACTTGCTCTTTTTTAATGTTGGCGGTAGAATCTAATCTCATCTAATTAAGAAATTCGAACATTCAGGGTTTTGTGGAAATTTAGATAGCTCTTGCTTGAAAGTTTAAAAAATTGTTATGCATCCAAGTAATTCCTTTTTTTAAAGTTTCAGGACTGTGTCCATTACTACACTTCACGTTAAGTCATACATGTCTTAATAAATTCTGTTGTGCTAAATGAAATTGTAAATATTTGAGTCTTTAAGGTGAGTGAGTATTGTGTTTAAGTGTGGACTGTTATCTGTCAAAAGTTCGTTCATGTCATGCGGTAGATTTAGTCTGTCTCGTTCTTTGCAATCAGTCAGTATGTGTTTAATAGTTTGCATTGCATATGGCGCAAACTGGTCTGTCTTGTCTTGTCATTAAATAGCGATGTGTCAGCAACGAATGTCCGATAAGTAATCTTGTAATGACTACCTCTTCTCTTCGGCTTGATCTGTTGCTTGATGGCCAAACACTTACCGTTTTCTTAATTTCCTTTAATTTGTTGTTTTGTGTTTCAGCCCAAACTTTTTGCCATTCAAGGTGTAAATATGTTTTTATGTTTACATGTAAGTCTTGTAGTGTCAGTTCTTCTACGTCTATTGTACATTTTTCTGTTGCTTGTTTAGCGTATTTGTCGGCTTCTGTGTTTCCTGGGATATCCATGTGTCCGGGTATCCACAGAAGAACAACTTTTATGCCGTAAGTTTGTAGTTCTTGTATTTGTTGGAATACAAGAACTACAGGAACCAAATAACAACCAGGAATAAAATGTTATTCCTGATGAATGTGCAACTTACGTTTATCAGACATTTTTGAGTGTACTGTCGGTCATCGATCATTTTTCTTAAAATAGCGAGAAGACTAACTAAACCTTTAGATCTAGTGCTACTGATAAAATATGTGTAGTACAATAAAATATACTACTCAGGTGTGGACATCCAGCTACCGGGACCACAGACGAGAAGAAATTGTACTTGCTCGACTCCGGATTGGCCACTCAAGACTAACACACGAATACCTCATGATAGGACATGAGCAACCAATTGGTGATATTTGCAATACAGACTTTACTGTAAAATACCTACTTACGGAATGCAGAAGACGACAAAACCTAAACATCCCACATGACATGTACGAATTGTTGAGGGACAGCAGCCAGTACATAAACACAATACTTTCTTACTTGCAGGACACTAAACTATACACTCGCATTTGAAGACATCTGCTGAAAAACCAGAGACTTCCAGGAATATAACAGACATTTCCAAACCTCTGGTTATGGAAATAATTGAATCAAATACCCATCTTAATGCTGGTTCATTAGACCATACAGGTACTGACTTGATGGTGTGCAATCTCAGTAGTTGCGAATTACTTATCTATATATATAAAAATCACGTGTCTGTCTGTTTTTCTGTTTGTTTGTTCCTTATACAAATCTACACCGTTTGACCGATTTTGACCAAACTTGGCACACAGGTAGGTCTTGATAAGAGAAATCTCCTAGGCTAGGTCAAAATAGTCAAATTTCAAAATTTGGTCAAAAGGTCAAAAGTTTTGTTCAAGAAAAATTGGCTAAACTGAACCATTCAGATTGTGACGGTCATTTTGAATCGACTACTACTGGCCTCAGTCGGCTGTTAGATGAAGTGCTGTTGCGCTGGCCTCTACCGGTATCATTATGAACTAAAACAAATTCATATCGTTTGACCGATTTTCGTAACTGGGTATAGAGAACTAGGTATCAAGTAGATCTTGATACGGGGCCAAGTATCAAGTCATAGACAGAAAGTAGGTGTAGCATGGCATACTGGGTAACAGCTAGTAAATAAATAAAATAAAATAAAATATGTGTACATACCTCAATTGGAATATAGAAGGAGGTACTTGGACATAACAATTAAAATTGAAAACCTTAAATACAATCTGTATAAATCACTGTAAAAATAAGACTGTATTGTCCCATTCGAGACTAATATCCAGTTCTGTGTAGACTGATATCCATTTTTGTGTCAGGAGGTCTGCATGGGCCGCACAGTAATGCCGAATGGCCAAAAAGCAGAAAAAAATCAATATCTCGAGAACGGATTAACCTAAAAACCCGAAGCTGGTTTCATTGGACTCAGAACAAAAAAAAAATAGGTTAAGTAATTTGAAGAGCCAATAGAAAAATGAAAGCCTGTTGGGGTGTTAAACATTTTTGAGATTTTCGGAATAGGTTGAACTGATCAAAACATGTTGCAACAAGTATTTTGAGTGTATATTTACATTAATTTAGGGTAATTTTGTTGAAGGAATGCGTCGATGCTTGTACCACCCAACAAGCAGTCACAAAAATTGTGGCATTTCATTTTAACTGATAAGAGCAAATGACTAAACAACGTTACCACCTAGAATGAACTCGAATTAAAAGTGTTTTGCGAAGACAGGTATAGTTGGGATTCGGCTAGGAGCAAAACGTCAGACTTTCAAAAAGAAATCTGTATTTTGGACGTTTCGACTGCAACAATTTAACAATTTAAAAATAAGATTGGTTAAAATTTATTGTATTGATATATATACTCCGCTCATTTCTGCCTGTCTTTTACTTACTACTTGTACATTTTCTTTACTTATAAGTTGTATATATTTTTTAGCTGAAGAAGGCTGCCATTGTTGCAGTCGAAACGTCCAAATTACAGATTTCTTTTTGAAAGTCCGTTGTTTTGCTCCTAGCCGAATCCCAACTATACCTGTCTTCGTATCTCTACAGCGGCTAACTATCTCCATCTACACTATAAAAGTGTTTTGACGTGGGTACATGTATTATCTTAGCCAATTGGTTAAACTAGATAGTGTAACAAATAAAGGCCTACTCTAATCCTTTCCTTTCATTCCGATGTTAAGATCGGATAAGCAGATAAACGCAGATGATTTTGGTACTAATCTTTACTTTAACAGGCCTAGTTTGAAATGTGTGATCTCGGAGGAAGCCGGAGCTTTTTTTAGTAATCACAACTGTTCCCAAAGCTTACCTAAACTTCGTAACTTATAACGTTGTAATGCGCTCTATTTTTTTTTGCCTAGTTTGACAGATGTATGACTTAGTTGACTACCATAGAGCAGGAAAAAAAATTAATAATTTTTTTCACTCTCTTTTGAAATTATATATTACTTATTTATGGTGGTGTGTAATATGGTCAAACTTCCATAATTGTTACTTTGGGAATAACCTTGAAACAAGGGGGAACAGTATGCTGTTACCAGATTCTGTAGCTAATATAGTGTGAGAATCACAAACAAAATAATCGATTTCAGTGCTTTCAAGAACTTCCATAATTGTTACTTTGGGAATAACCTTGAAACAGGGGGGAAAAGTATGCTGTTACCAGATTCTGTAGCTAATATAGTGTGAGAATCACAAACAAAATAATCGATATCAGTGCTTTCAAGAACTTCCATAATTGTTACTTTGGGAATAACCTTGAAACAGGGGGGAAAAGTATGCTGTTACCAGATTCTGTAGCTAATATAGTGTGAGAATCACAAACAAAATAATCGATATCAGTGCTTTCAAGAACTTCCGTAATTGTTACTTTGGGAATAACCTTGAAACAGGGGGGGAAAGTATGCTGTTACCAGATTCTGTAGCTAATATAGTGTGAGAATCACAAACAAAATAATCGATATCAGTGCTTTCAAGAACTTCCATAATTTTTACTTTGGGAATAACCTTGAAACAGGGGGGGAAAGTATGCTGTTACCAGATTCTGTAGCTAATATAGTGTGAGAATCACAAACAAAATAATCGATATCAGTGCTTTCAAGAACTTCCATAATTGTTACTTTGGGAATAACTCTGAAACAAGGGGGAAAGTATGCTGTTACCAGATTCTGTAGCTAATATAGTGTGAGAATCACAAACAAAATAATCGATATCAGTGCTTTCAAGAACTTCCATAATTGTTACTTTGGGAATAACCTTGAAACAAGGGGGAAAGTATGCTGTTACCAGATTCTGTAGCTAATATAGTGTGAGAATCACAAACAAAATAATCGATATCAGTGCTTTCAAGAACTTCCATAATTGTTACTTTGGGAATAACCTTGAAACAGGGGGGGAAAGTATGCTGTTACCAGATTCTGTAGCTAATATAGTGTGAGAATCACAAACAAAATAATCGATATCAGTGCTTTCAAGAACTTCCATAATTGTTACTTTGGGAATAACCTTGAAACAGGGGGGAAAAGTATGCTGTTACCAGATTCTGTAGCTAATATAGTGTGAGAATCACAAACAAAATAATCGATATCAGTGCTTTCAAGAACTTCCATAATTGTTACTTTGGGAATAACCTTGAAACAGGGGGGAAAAGTATGCTGTTACCAGATTCTGTAGCTAATATAGTGTGAGAATCACAAACAAAAAAATCGATATCAGTGCTTTCAAGAACTTCCGTAATTGTTACTTTGGGAATAACCTTGAAACAGGGGGGGGAAAGTATGCTGTTACCAGATTCTGTAGCTAATATAGTGTGAGAATCACAAACAAAATAATCGATATCAGTGCTTTCAAGAACTTCCATAATTGTTACTTTGGGAATAACCTTGAAACAGGAGGGGGGGGGGGGGGGGGGGGGGAAGTATGCTGTTACCAGATTCTGTAGCTAATATAGTGTGAGAATCACAAACAAAATAATCGATATCAGTGCTTTCAAGAACTTCCATAATTGTTACTTTGGGAATAACCTTGAAACAAGGGGGAAAGTATGCTGTTACCAGATTCTGTAGCTAATATAGTGTGAGAATCACAAACAAAATAATCGATATCAGTGCTTTCAAGAACTTCCATAATTGTTACTTTGGGAATAGCCTTGAAACAGGGGGGGAAAAGTATGCTGTTACCAGATTCTGTAGCTAATATAGTGTGAGAATCACAAACAAAATAATCGATATCAGTGCTTTCAAGAACTTCCATAATTGTTACTTTGGGAATAACCTTGAAACAAGGGGGAAAAGTATGCTGTTACCAGATTCTGTAGCTAATATAGTGTGAGAATCACAAACAAAATAATCGATATCAGTGCTTTCAAGAACTTCCATAATTGTTACTTTGGGAATAACCTTGAAACAAGGGGAAAAGTATGCTGTTACCAGATTCTGTAGCTAATATAGTGTGAGAATCACAAACAAAATAATCGATATCAGTGCTTTCAAGAACTTCCATAATTGTTACTTTGGGAATAACCTTGAAACAGGGGGGAAAAGTATGCTGTTACCAGATTCTGTAGCTAATATAGTGTGAGAATCACAAACAAAATAATCGATATCAGTGCTTTCAAGAACTTCCATAATTGTTACTTTGGGAATAACCTTGAAACAGGGGGGGAAAGTATGCTGTTACCAGATTCTGTAGCTAATATAGTGTGAGAATCACAAACAAAATAATCGATATCAGTGCTTTCAAGAACTTCCATAATTGTTACTTTGGGAATAACCTTGAAACAGGGGGGAAAAGTATGCTGTTACCAGATTCTGTAGCTAATATAGTGTGAGAATCACAAACAAAATAATCGATATCAGTGCTTTCAAGAACTTCCATAATTGTTACTTTGGGAATAACCTTGAAACAGGGGGGGGGGGGGGGAAAGTATGCTGTTACCAGATTCTGTAGCTAATATAGTGTGAGAATCACAAACAAAATAATCGATATCAGTGCTTTCAAGAACTTCCATAATTGTTACTTTGGGAATAACCTTGAAACAAGGGGGAAAGTATGCTGTTACCAGATTCTGTAGCTAATATAGTGTGAGAATCACAAACAAAATAATCGATATCAGTGCTTTCAAGAACTTCCATAATTGTTACTTTGGGAATAACCTTGAAACAGGGGGGGAAAAGTATGCTGTTACCAGATTCTGTAGCTAATATAGTGTGAGAATCACAAACAAAATAATCGATATCAGTGCTTTCAAGAACTTCCATAATTGTTACTTTGGGAATAACCTTGAAACAAGGGGGAAAAGTATGCTGTTACCAGATTCTGTAGCTAATATAGTGTGAGAATCACAAACAAAATAATCGATATCAGTGCTTTCAAGAACTTCCATAATTGTTACTTTGGGAATAACCTTGAAACAAGGGGGAAAAGTATGCTGTTACCAGATTCTGTAGCTAATATAGTGTGAGAATCACAAACAAAATAATCGATATCAGTGCTTTCAAGAACTTCCATAATTGTTACTTTGGGAATAACCTTGAAACAGGGGGGGGGGGGAAGTATGCTGTTACCAGATTCTGTAGCTAATATAATGTGAGAATCACAAACAAAATAATCGATATCAGTGCTTTCAAGAACTTCCATAATTGTTACTTTGGGAATAACCTTGAAACAAGGGGGAAAAGTATGCTGTTACCAGATTCTGTAGCTAATATAGTGTGAGAATCACAAACAAAATAATCGATATCAGTGCTTTCAAGAACTTCCATAATTGTTACTTTGGGAATAACCTTGAAACAAGGGGGAAAGTATGCTGTTACCAGATTCTGTAGCTAATATAGTGTGAGAATCACAAACAAAATAATCGATATCAGTGCTTTCAAGAACTTCCGTAATTGTTACTTTGGGAATAACCTTGAAACAGGGGGGAAAAGTATGCTGTTACCAGATTCTGTAGCTAATATAGTGTGAGAATCACAAACAAAATAATCGATATCAGTGCTTTCAAGAACTTCCATAATTGTTACTTTGGGAATAACCTTGAAACAAGGGGGAAAAGTATGCTGTTACCAGATTCTGTAGCTAATATAGTGTGAGAATCACAAACAAAATAATCGATATCAGTGCTTTCAAGAACTTCCATAATTGTTACTTTGGGAATAACCTTGAAACAAGGGGGAAAGTATGCTGTTACCAGATTCTGTAGCTAATATAGTGTGAGAATCACAAACAAAATAATCGATATCAGTGCTTTCAAGAACTTCCATAATTGTTACTTTGGGAATAACCTTGAAACAGGGGGGGAAAGTATGCTGTTACCAGATTCTGTAGCTAATATAGTGTGAGAATCACAAACAAAATAGTCGATATCAGTGCTTTCAAGAACTTCCATAATTGTTACTTTGGGAATAACCTTGAAACAAGGGGGAAAAGTATGCTGTTACCAGATTCTGTAGCTAATATAGTGTGAGAATCACAAACAAAATAATCGATATCAGTGCTTTCAAGAACTTCCATAATTGTTACTTTGGGAATAACCTTGAAACAAGGGGGAAAGTATGCTGTTACCAGATTCTGTAGCTAATATAGTGTGAGAATCACAAACAAAATAATCGATATCAGTGCTTTCAAGAACTTCCATAATTGTTACTTTGGGAATAACCTTGAAACAGGGGGGGGGGGAAGTATGCTGTTACCAGATTCTGTAGCTAATATAATGTGAGAATCACAAACAAAATAATCGATATCAGTGCTTTCAAGAACTTCCATAATTGTTACTTTGGGAATAACCTTGAAACAAGGGGGAAAAGTATGCTGTTACCAGATTCTGTAGCTAATATAGTGTGAGAATCACAAACAAAATAATCGATATCAGTGCTTTCAAGAACTTCCATAATTGTTACTTTGGGAATAACCTTGAAACAGGGGGGGGGGGAAGTATGCTGTTACCAGATTCTGTAGCTAATATAATGTGAGAATCACAAACAAAATAATCGATATCAGTGCTTTCAAGAACTTCCATAATTGTTACTTTGGGAATAACCTTGAAACAAGGGGGAAAAGTATGCTGTTACCAGATTCTGTAGCTAATATAGTGTGAGAATCACAAACAAAATAATCGATATCAGTGCTTTCAAGAATTGAATTTTTCCACTTAAATTAAATTAAATCTAGGCATTTTTACGTTTTGGGCCACCCCTGTGGCAGCTTTTTCCGATAATTGGCAGTAATTTTCGTTAGCTTCTATAATTCTTGTATCAGCTAGAGTTTATAAAAATGCAGTTTGAGCCTATTGAATAGAGGTTTCTCTGAATAGAGGCTTCTTGAAGGAATTTATTTGTGTTTTACCAGTTGATGTGTAGATATTATACCAACGCTGAGATATTATTATAAAAAACAATTGAATTAACAAAAAAAAGTTTTTAAGCCTCACCTTGACTAGTCTGAAGCCTAAAATGAAGGAAATGGTTTGGACAACGTTTTTTTTTAAAAAAAAGAAAAAATGAGAGCTTATTACGAGAAATGAGAAGAGATGGGCGGGGGAGGCCCTACTATTTAATCCCGTCCTGTGGTGCCTGTAGGATTGGACAGGCCACGGTCCACGGACACTACTTAGCTTGTGCGGCTTACAATTTCACAAGGATTAACAAATATTTACAAAGAAACCGCTACTTATAAGGCACCTGCACAATAATATTTATAAGTAATATTATATATTATAAATAATATTACTCAGAGCCACAAGTACAATTACACCGTAAACATTCGGTCCTTAAAGCGGCAAGACAAACATTTATTTAATAACTAAGCTACACATTTTCGTCCAATCGGGGTATTAATACGTGCTCTGGAATCAACGTAATATCCAAGAAAGTTTAAATTTTTTTTTTTTTTTTTTTTTTTTTTTTTTTTTTTTTTTTTTTTTTTTTTTTTTTAGAACCATTTCTTACAAGTACCATCTGAGATAATACAATAGTTATTTACATGGTTATAAAAAGGAAGCTCTCTTCTTTTTAAAGATACCATAGACGTAAAAATAGAATTACCTTAAGGCGAGATATTGAATTTCAAACCGACACTTATGATTTTTTCACTTACAAATTTTTAGACTCTTCCGGACAGGAAAAAATTGTTATTTTTTGTTTTCTTTGGTACTTACCTTATTATGATTTCTTGGAGTGCTGATTTTAAATCTTCTATTATTTTCGGTGTAAAAAAATGTATAATGCACATTTTTTTAATATATGTATATAACAAAATATAAATTATAAATTATTGCTATTTTTTCATCAATCTACTCTTTAAAATAAATGAATTGGCGAAAGAATCATGTCTAAATCATTTTCCAAACTCGATATATAAAATAAAGGATTTTCAACACATTTTATTTTATTTCTCGGCTCCTAAGGCGCATTTGAACGAATGCTGGAAGGCATGTTGACTATTTTTCGATGCAAAATCACTAGAAAAAAATGGGCCAAATCGGTGACCCCACCACTGTATACACCCCTTGTAAGTGTTGTTTTATCATGATGATGCTGGTCCACACATTGCTCGAAAAACACAATAAAAAATCATTGAACTTATTTGAGTGGTTTTTCAGGTACTCCCCGGATATTTTTCGTTGAAATTTTCACTTACTTCCTACCTTACAAAATCACTTACTTTAGAAAAAGTTAAATTCTAAACACGACGTACAAAATGAACATTTAAGCCTGGTTACATCAAAATCAGAGTCTATTACAGCAATTCAATTTAAAGATTGGCGAGAATGTGTAGATCGTGAAGAAACATCATTGATTAACATTTTAAAATGTATATTAATTATTATTATTAAAGCAAAAAAAAAAGTGGTTATGATCGAAGAACCCATCGGAATTCAAAATATTTTAGGAAACTTTATTTGCTGGTGACAAAAATCGATCGCATCTCTTGTTTGAGAGCAAAATACGGCATTATTGAATAACTTTTATCTTCAATAATCATTAAAATAACAATACCATTTTTATTGAATATATTATATATATTTTAGTTTTTTCACCATTTGGTGACAAAACTTCGGCTCTGTTCCTGAATTCACAATTCAAAAAGTACAAAAAAAAAGTGTCTGTCTGTTGATTAATAAATGTTCTGTCTGTTGAATATTGTGTGTATTGTTAAATGTTTTGTCTGTTTTCTTACATTAATCCAACAGAAAGAGAATATCTTTTGTTGGATTAATTCCCCAAAAACGCAATTCACTAAATGGCTGTTGTTATTTTAACTTTTTCAAATGTTGTTGTATAAATGTGTATGTATGAGGTATTTAATAATTTCAACAATGTACTGGCTATTATCAGAAAGTAATTCAGTCAAATTGTAGGGTAATTTAAAATTTGTCCTGAGTCTACACTCTGTCAGTATGTGCTTTATCGTTAGGTGAGTATTGCAGTATGTACATGTCGGTCTCTCTTGTCTGGTCATTATGTAGGAATGTGTCAGTCGTGAATGGCCAATCCTTAGACGGCATAACACCACTTCTTCTCGTCTATTTGGTCTTTTACTGGATGACCATTCCTGTACAGTGTGCTTGATTTCTCGAAGCTTGTTGTCAGTCGTGTTGTACCAGGATTCTTGCCATTTATCAGTTATGAATCTCTTAGATGCAGCTTGAAGATCCTGGTATGTCATGTAATGTACGTCTGGTCCTGGTCGTCGAGTGGCTAGTTTAGCCTGTTCGTCTACTGTAGTACTTTGTCTGATGTCTTCGTGGCCGGGTAGCCAGTACATTGTGAATTTCTTGTTTGTGTGATATATTATTTCAAAAATGTCGCGTACTATTGGGTGTGTACTGTAATAGTCTTGTAATGATTGGATTGAACTGAGTGAGTCCGTGCATAGTACAATGTTCTTATGTTGTGTGTCTGGTAGGCTGTTCAGTCCTAGTTTTATGGCTTCCAGTTCAGCTGAATACGTACTAGTGTCGTCTGGAAGTTTTCTGTAGTAGCAGTTTTGACCAATAATAGCAGCTGCGCCTGTCCCATGTGGAGTTCTTGACGCGTCAGTGTATACAAAAAGGGAATCACTATTTTCTATGAGAAAAGCTTGAAAAAACGAAGTGTAAAAATGCCTAGAAGTTGGTTGTTTCTTTTTGAATTTTGACAAGGTTAGATTAATTTTTAAATTTTCTATTTTCCACGGGATATATTTACATAAAGGGTTCATGAGAACAGGCGTTGTTGCTATTAATGTACCATTCGTGTAGTCCAGGTATCGTAGGTGTAGTGGTCTTTGTCTTTTTGGGTGCTGTTGGTATTTTCTAAGTATTCTGTCGTCAATGTTGTTTGGGGTGCAAGGGCAGTTTAAAAATTTAGATTTTAATGTGAACTTTATACAATTTAACATACGTCTATACTCCAATGGATGTTCTCCCGATTCAGCATACAAACTGATTGCTGGACTTGACCTGAAAGCTCCGGTGGCTAGACGGAGCCCAGTGTTATGCACGGGATCTAGCATCTTCAAGGTACTGGGTCTGGCAGATGAGTACACTATACTTCCGTAATCCAGTATGGACCTGGTGTACGCTCGGTAGAAGGTTAGCATTAAGCTTCTGTCAGCTCCCCACTGGGTATTACTTAGGATCCTCAAGAAATGTAAAGACTTTTTACATTTTTCAAGGATTCTTTTCAAGTGAGGTGCCCAAGTAAGCCTTGAATCAAAATGCATCCCTAAGAATTTTATTGTGTCGGATACAGGTATACGTTTGGAGTGTAGCAACAATTCTATTTGCGGGATAATTCTTTTCTTAGTGAACACAATAAATTGTGTTTTTTCATTTGAGATTTTGAGCCCATTACGGGAACTCCAATTTTGCAGGTTGCCTATTACCTCCTGGATTTTGTCTTGCATTTGTTTCATGTCATTTCCCTTGCTGTAAATAAGCAAATCATCAACATACAGGCTATACCTTACTTCTGGCGTGTTACACTCGCGGATGGTGTCTATTGCGATCTTGAATAGGGTCGTGCTCAGAACGCAACCCTGTGGTACTCCATTTTCCTGGATAAATGAGTCCGACAGCTGTCCCCCTACTTTGACTCTAAATGTCCTATTCGAAAGGAAATGTTCTATGAAATTAAATACATTTCCCAGAATATTCCATTCATACAATTTCGACACAATAGTCCGGCGCCATACTGTATCGTATGCTTTTTCAATGTCGAATGAAACGGCTATGATAGACTCCTTGTTAAGAAATGCATTTAAAATTTCATTTTCAAAGCGAACTATGTGGTCCATTGTCGAGTGGTTCGACCTGAAGCCACATTGATATTCTGAAAGGAGCTTATTTTTTTCAAGGAACCATAAGAGCCGTTTGTTAATCATTCGTTCGTATAGCTTGCCGATACAGCTGGTTAGAGCTATTGGTCTGTAACTAGTAGGGAGAGTTTTATCTTTGTCTTTTTTCAATATGGGGATGACAATTGACTCATTCCAGCTACTGGGATATTCTCCTGTCTCATATGCATTGTTAAAGGCCTTTAAAAGAGTGCATAATCCAGCAAAAGGAATATTCCTCAGAATTTTATAGCAAATGCCATCTGACCCTGGTGCTGTGAGTTTCACCTGAGAAAGAGCATGCTGTAGTTCTTGCATAGAAAAAGGCTCGTTTAATGGACAGTATGTGTTTATGCATGGAAGTATTGGTGTCTTCTCTAATGCTAATTTATACTGCAATGGCTGAGGTGAGAGTCTTCCATTGCTCGAGATTTGACTAAAATGGAATCCAAGGATGTTGCTGATTTCTTTGGGATCATGAACAAGAGACTTATTTTGTTTAATTGTTGGTATTGGCGCCCTATATTTTTTATGAGTGATTTTATTAATCATGTTCCATATTATACTTGGTGGTGTAGAATGATTAATTGATGACAGGAAGTCTATCCAGCATTTTCTTTTGGCACTCTTTATGACATTTTGAGCAATAGCTTTTTTCTTTTTATAATCTATTAAAAAATTAGTACATGGATTATTATTGAATAAGCGAAGTGCTCTTCTGCGTTCTCTGACCACTCTTTTACACTCATTGTTCCACCAAGGAACCGGGGGTCTTTTATGGGTGGGCTTTGTCTTGTTAATGGACATGTCAGCTACCTGAGTGATTAATAATAAGAAATCATTCAAATTGTACGTTCTTTGATTTTGTAAGTGAACTAAAAAATTATTTTGAAATTTTGTCCAGTCGGCATTTTTAATATTAAATTTGGAATCAGTAGAGAAGGAAATTGTAGGAACATCTGTTTTTATAACAATTGGGAAATGATCACTGCCATATTGATCTTCAGTCACTTCCCAAGTCAGTCGTGTATATATAGATGAAGAGGTAGCTGAAATATCAATGTTGGTGTAAGTTCCAGTCCGAGGGCAGAGGTGTGTAGGTATGTTTGTGTTCAATGGTATTAAGTCATTATGTTCGAGAAGTGTCTGTAATAGTTTTCCTTTAGAGTTAGTCTTCCTTGATCCCCACATTACGCTCTCAGAATTCACATCTCCTACGAGGAGTATTGGAGCAGGAAGTTGGAGAATTAAGTCTTGTAGTGTATGTACGTCAACCGGTTCACTAGGTGGAAGATAGATGCAGCATACGGACACTCTGAAGGGAATATATACAGACACTGCAACAGCCTGGACCGTAGTCAGCAATCTTATTGGTTCACAGTGTATGGAGTCCTTCACATAGATGCAGACACCACCACAAGCTTTATCACCCAGAATGTAATCCCTAAAATAAGAAGTATAGCCATGTATGGAAATTTGCTTACCGGGACATGAATGAGTTTCCTGAAGACAAATAACCTCAAAGCCATGTTCTTGTCTTAAACACGACAGCTCCTCAAAATGCCTCTGTAAACCATTTATATTCCATTGGAGTATTGACATATGCATCTAAAAGAAAGATAATAAAATCCATTAAGTGAATTGAATTTCGACTGTGTAGTGTAGGTTGTATGTTCTGTCATGTTAAGTTTTCTTTCTGTTTTTTGTTTTACCTGTTTTCCCTAATATTTCATCGTTATGTGTCGTTCGTGTTAGTCTGTTAGTAATTTTTAGTCCTCCTGTTTTGTTATTCTGACTTGAGCCTCCTGTAGCACTGGAAAGTCCGGATGTTGCCATTTTCCCTTCTATATCTTCTAATCTCTTCTGGATTTGTGCAAAGAAAGGCTCTATTTTTTGAAAGTCGTTTGTTGAATTCTTCAAGGTTTCGTTTCTTGAAGCCTCTTCTTTCCTTGAATTGTCTGATAGTGGCATCCTGTTCAGTAAATTCATGATATTTTCCATTTTTTGGGAAATTTCTTGTATCCTCTCGAGCAAGTTACGGTCATTTGCAGAAACGCATTTAGCTTTTTCGGCATAAGTGTTTGTATCTCTTGCTTCCAGTCTTCTTCTTGCTTCCACATAGGACAATTTTTCTAGAGTCATCTTCCTGACAATAGATGATTCTTTTTGATAGACTGCGCAGGATTTGTCCCATGCGAAATGATCCAATCCACAATTACAGCATTTAATTTTCTTGCAAGTGTCTTCATGTTTTTCTTCTGCACACTTTCCACAAATTTGCTTGGATACCTTGCAAGAACGAGCTGTATGGTTCATCTTATGGCATTTAAAACAGCGGAGTGGCATCGGGATGTATGGACGCACAGGCACAGACATGTAAGCAATTTTAAGCTTTTCAGGCAAAAAAGCATTCATGAAGGTAACTACAAAAACAGTTCTACCTGTTTTTCGTTTTGGTTTAATTCTATGGAGTTTAAGAACATTTTGATTCTTTAAATCCTCCAATATTTCCTCATCATTCACTTCTTCAAGTTCGGCACAGCGGAACACTCCTCTTGTAGTATTTAAAGATTTATGTGGAGCTATCGCAATCTTTTGGCCATAGAACGAATCACATTTCAGTAATTTATTGCATGAAAACAAGTTACGGCAGTTTATGGTTAGACTTCCATCTTTTCTGTTTTTATTCACCGTGATATCTTTTCCATAAGTCGAAATCCATTTGGCAATCGTAAACGGATTAACTGTGTTGAAATTCTTCGTTTCTTCGACCATTTTAATCGTCAAAAATACTGAGAAATTATCACAATGACTTTCTTCATTCAGACAAGCTTGGAACCAGGAAGTATCGGGTTCAGGCTCTTCTGTGGCTACGTTTTTCTTTGTTTGCTGTTTTCTATCAGCCATTTCCATTGTTTTAAGCTGACAAGTTTTTTCAGTGACCTTTTTAACTCACAGGTTAAACATCTTTTTTTTTTTTTTTTTTTTTTTTATTGAATAAGAATATATTTATTGAATAAATGATTCACCATTGATTTATTTTTTATTCTATAAATAAAAGTTTTTGCTCATTATTTAATAAATTTTTATTCAATAAGAATTTATTGAATAATATTTGGGGTCTCCAATAATAATAATATTTGGGGTTTGTATATTGCTTAAATTTTGTGTAAGGATAACGGAAAAAAATACTTGTTCACAGAACAAATTGGAGCAAATGCGTTGAAAATGTAGGTAGGAATATTTATGCTTGAGGACACGATCGAATACCAAAATGCAAAACATTGCATAAGCAATCATTATCTTTTGAGTAAAGTGAATTCCACAAGCCAGACCATTTGACTGGATTTAAAGCAAAGGTCCTAATCGACCCATCCAGGCTGGGTCAGCGGGAGGAGCAGGTCTCGTATTGACTGGAAACACTTCCTAAAATATATTTTATCCAGCCGACTCACAGCGGGGCCAAATGACCTTTTCTCTTTCAAAAAAGGCTGCAGCCACTAATTCTCAATCGATTTCAATCTTTTTTTTTTTTTTTTTTTTTAAATAAAAGCTAATAAAATAAAACAACTTTTTATAGTCGTATTTTTGTTTTCTGTTTCCCCTGTTAATTAAATTACTTGTAAATAATTCACGAACGTTTACAATTTAACAGAGAATAATATTTCGTTTTTAATCAAACTTAATATCAGCACTGATATCGTTGAAATTAAACATTCAACTCCTGAATAGACTTGGAAAAAGTTAGGCTGTCATCTTCAAAACGTAAATTTATCCTTATTCAACAATGAGATTAATTGAAATAATATGATTTTTGAATGATTTGAAAATAGCTTTGTAATTTTTTCCAAGTCTATTCAGGATTTGAAGATTCAATTTCAACCATATCAGTGCTGATATTAAGTTAGATGAAAAATCAAATTTTATTCTCTGTTTAATTGTAAACGTTCGTGAATTATTTACACGTAATTTAATAAACAAGGTAAAAAAAAAAAAAATCTGGCTAGAAAAAGTTGTTCTTAATTTTAGCTTTCATTAACCCTCCGTCTACCACGTGAGAGAGAGTCACACCGTCGTTCACGTGGGGTCCACCAGGACCCCACTTACATTTATGGTGGTAACGTGCTAATACTTCATAAGACTATCTTCAAAAAATATTCAATCAATTTGTAGGTGTCTGTGGAGATACCCTCCAAATATGGAGTCTTAGGTTCCAAAATTGTGGTTTTAGGATTTGAAATTGCATTACAGAAAGACAATAACACAGGAAAATGGAATCCTTTCGTCAGATTGTAAAATTCGACGAATTCACTTCTATCTTGATACCAGATACTATCATGATGAAAACTAATTAAACTGGAAAAATAAAATACATGTAAATATCAAAAATAAAACTCACGTGAGGTCCACTCAGACCCTAAAGCCGTTTTTCAACAAAAAATAATCAATTTGAGGCGTGGAGTATCCTTTATGAACGATTTGACACTGCCGATTTTCGGAGCACTACTTAGTAAGAAACTACTCAAAGATCAGTAAGGTAAAAAAGATACGGTGGCTATAAGGGAGGGGGAAATATTGTGCGTGGGGTCCGACTAGACCCCACCTGGTCGACGGAGGGTTAAAAAAAGAAATGTATTGAAATCGGTTGAGATTTATAGGGTGTAGCCTTTTTTTGAAACACGAAGTGTCGTTTGAACCCACTGTGTGGCTTTTCGACCATGACCAGTTCGTATCATATGAGGACCTCAGGGGTCAAAGGTTCTAAGTAAAAATCTCAATGTTTTGAGGGAAATAGAGTCAAAGTTGAACATATCGCATTAGTATTTCTAAAGTGACACAACTCAAAATAAAACTCAACTGAAAATGCGAATCTCTTAACCTATGTACGGGGGCTTAGCATTAAGACTGAAAGACTGACGCAAGTACCCTCAGGTGCAAAAGCTCTGAAGCTAGGTACATACAGTTTTGATGGTTCATAATGTGATATTTACCATTTCTTACTCAGTCATAATTATGACGGTCTGAATAAAACCAATTATTAAGTTGTGTTACTTAAGAAATACTAGTGTGGTAATAGAAGAACTAGATTTTTACATTTCCGTCCATACTTGACGAATCCTCAGGTACAATATCGGGTTTATGATTAATATGCTAAAGAATTGGAGAATCCGCACGTAGTCCCCTAAATTTCCTTGTGGACTTAATATTACAAACGTTACAATACTTAAGATTAAGTTCCAAGCCAGGTGGCAGCAACTGTCAAGAAAATATCTTGCATATCTTTACCACCCACAAGATTACGGTGTTCACAACCCATTCCTGTATCTTTTTCATATATATATATATATATATATATATATATATATATATATATATATACGTATATAAATCACGTGTCTGTCTGTTTTTCTGTTACATACAGATCTGTCTGTTTATCTGTTCGTTCCTTATATAAATCCACAACGTTTTTTGACCAATTTTGACCAAACTTTGAACACTGGTAGCTCTTGATCCGGAAAGTCTCGTAGGCTAGGTCAAAGAAATCTACCAGCTGTCTGTCTTTATGTTTGTTCCTTACACAAATCCACACCGCTTGACCGATTTCGACCAAACTTGGCACAAATGTAGGTCTTGATTCTGGCATAGTCATGGCTAGGTAAAAATTGTCTAGGACAGATTTTCGTTATTAGATTATAATATTACTTATTTAGTTTCTAATTTATTTTTGCTTCTCAAGATGCAGAAGGTAGGTGTAGCATGGCACGCCGGGTAAACGCTATTTTTTATAAAAATTTCACTTAGACCCCTTGGCCCCAGATGTGTTCAGGGTTTTCTCAATATAAAGTAGCTCACCATTCGATTGGTTAATAGATATGGACATCCAAAATGAACAAACTCTTCCCCAACTCCTTAGATCATGTGAAGACTTCCGAGGCCTCGCCTGTCCCAAGCCCCGGGGTTTAAGGAAGCATAGTCTTGATGAGGGAAGATGGAGTTAGTTTCAATCTTGGTTCGGATTAAGCCCCGAACCGCTAAACCAATATCCCCACTCCAAGCCAACCCCCGCTGATGGAGTAATCTCCAACCCTAACCCCCTAGTAGCTCCTGTCGATACAAATTATAATTAAAGTCAACCTTAGGAGAAGCATTTTGCACAATATCCTACCGACAACCTACTAGGTTAAGATAATCTTTCAGGCAGAAAATAATCGGAAATTTTCGAACGTGATAGGATATAAGTCGATAAAACCAGATGAAAAAATATTGACTTTCAAGAATATCTTCTATATAGAATGTGTAAATTTATCTGGACTCCAAACCGACTTAAACGATCCATATTAGCATTCAATGTGATAAGTTGAGCCCGGAAGTTAGGCGTTTATTTTTGGATAAAATAGGGAGGCAAAAACGCACTTGAGGTACTGAAAATAGGCAGTGTATTGTAAAATAGGCATTTATTGGAGTGAAAGCAAAGAGAAATATTATTAGGAGTAAAGGCAAAGAGGAATCTCACTCATTATTAATGAAAATATGTATTTTAAATACTCATTCATTTTTTTATTACAAATTTATCACAGAATTAGTGTACTTACTCTTACTTTCCCTTGTTACAAGCAACAACAAGATGCTTTTTCAACTTATCAAATGTCAGACCTTCTCAGAAAAAATGTTTTTCATCGTGGAAGACTTCCTTTGCATTATCTTATCATTTCGAAATCCGGAATACCAGGTAATTACACCATTGTCACAGCAAAAGGGGTGTGAAGAAGGAGACGTACTTCTCTCATCCTCTCTCTTTCCTGCTATTCATGATGCTTGTGCATTCCTTCTACTAAGAAAGGTTCTGTTATTTACAGAGGTTAAAGCTATTGGTTGGAAAAACGAGCTTTCGAATAGATATTTGTAACGGCAATATGTCATTTAATTTGTCCAATATTTTTTGTCTTCGATGAACGGAAATTCATTTTGTGCTTTTTAAAATGTTTAAATCGCAGAAGAAAATTGCATAACGACCAAAAAAAGCAAAAAAAAGGTTTTAAATCTTAAAATAGGCAACGGAAGCCAAAAAAGGCAAAATAAAAATTGTCTCTACACTTCATAAATGCACGAAATATATTTATTTCAATTTGATTCTTCAATATTTCCATTTAGATAAAAAAGGCATTTTGCCAAACTAGGGCTCTAGTGATAAGGCTATTGCTATAATTAAATGCTTTTTTCTTGTAATGAATAGAAACTCAGGATTAAGTATAATTAACAAAAGACTAATTTATTACTTATACATTAGGCCTATGTTACTGTAAGCATGTCCTATTTGGCCTATGTCATGTGAAACCAACAAGAGAAAATTATAGGATACTCAAAATAAATGCTTGAGATTCATTGGTTCTTTTCCCCGATGGACTCCTATCATGCATATTAGGGTGGCCCTTAGCTATAGGGAATTTTTTTCAAAGTCAAAATGTTGCTCCTCCCACCCCCCAATTCTGTTACAATCAACAAAAAACTAGCTGTGCAAAATTTCAGGGCAATTGGACAACTGCAAGGCGACCCGCAAACGGTTTGAAATTGAAACAGCATACGCAGCGATTAATTCCGTTAAAAAGGGATATACTATTCTCTATCTTAATCCCTTTCTTATTGCAATTTATTTAGATACATCCAATCTACCCAGGAAATTGTTTAAAATCATTCATATATCTCATAATTTAAATCTAAAAATTGCAGGGGGAACATATTTTTTTTAAAAAATATTAGGTTTTTAATAATGCCCACAACTTATATAAGACAACCACATTTTTATTTAAAACCTAAATTTCTATAGAAACAAGGCATAATGTGAACAATAAAAAAATACAAATATTTAATATTATGCTTTTCTAAGGGAGGATTTATTAGCAGTCGGGTATTTTTCCCGGTCCCCGGATCGATCTGCAAAACAATATGAAAAAATCGATTTTTGTGAAGAAAGAAAAATCATTTTGTTGGAGAACGTACCTCTACAGTTGATTTTTTTCTTCTTCCTCTTCATCAGCATTGTCTACATTCTTCATAACTTGAGCTGTTGGAACATTGTCATCAAATAAGGATGAAGCATCGGTTTAGGGAACTAAGTACCAGAGATGATTGGAACATTTTTTGCGGCAGCCTTACTGATTTCTGTATCAATATCCTGTTAATGTATCAGTTGATCCATGAATAGAAAGTCATGATATGGTGGTCAATTGAGTCTGATGATAGAATCCAGGCTCGAACGTACCCACGCGCATGAAAAATACATGTTCTTCTTAAAACATTTTTCTCGCTATGAGATAATTAAAATTGATTTTGGAACGGGCACATTTTGTATGCATAAATCGCCTTTGCCATCCGCCTAGCATGACTTACAGCTCCTGGTACACGAAACGATACTCCTTTCTTCCCGTGCCTTTGCCATCCGCCAAGCATGACTTACAGCTCCTGGTACACGAAACGATACTCCTTTCTTCCCGTGCCTTTGCCATCCGCCTAGCATGACTTACAGCTCCTGGTACACGAAACGATACTCCTTTCTTCCCGTGCCTTTGCCATCCGCCTAGCATGACTTACAGCTCCTGGTACACGAAACGATACTCCTTTCTTCCCGTGCCTTTGCCATCCGCCTAGCATGACTTACAGCTCCTGGTACACGAAACGATACTCCTTTCTTCCCGTGCCTTTGCCATCCGCCTAGCATGACTTACAGCTCCTGGTACACGAAACGATACTTCTTTCTTCCCGTGCCTTTGCCATCCGCCTAGCATGACTTACAGCTCCTGGTACACGAAACGATACTCCTTTCTTCCCGTGCCTTTGCCATCCGCCTAGCATGACTTACAGCTCCTGGTACACGAAACGATACTCCTTTCTTCCCGTGCCTTTGCCATCCGCCTAGCATGACTTACAGCTCCTGGTACACGAAACGATACTCCTTTCTTCCCGTGCCTTTGCCATCCGCCTAGCATGACTTACAGCTCCTGGTACACGAAACGATACTCCTTTCTTCCCGTGCCTTTGCCATCCGCCTAGCATGACTTACAGCTCCTGGTACACGAAACGATACTCCTTTCTTCCCGTGCCTTTGCCATCCGCCTAGCATGGCTTACAGCTCCTGGTACACGAAACGATACTCCTTTCTTCCCGTGCCTTTGCCATCCGCCTCGCATGACTTACAGCTCCTGGTACACGAAACGATACTCCTTTCTTCCCGTGCCTTTGCCATCCTCCTAGCATGGCTTACAGCTCCTGGTACACGAAACGATACTCCTTTCTTCCCGTGCCTTTGCCATCCGCCTAGCATGACTTACAGCTCCTGGTACACGAAACGATACTCCTTTCTTCCCGTGCCTTTGCCATCCGCCTAGCATGACTTACAGCTCCTGGTAGACGAAACGATACTCCTTTCTTCCCGTGCCTTTGCCATCCGCCTAGCATGACTTACAGCTCCTGGTACACGAAACGATACTCCTTTCTTCCCGTGCCTTTGCCATCCGCCTAGCATGACTTACAGCTCCTGGTACACGAAACGATACTCCTTTCTTCCCGTGCCTTTGCCATCCGCCTAGCATGACTTACAGCTCCTGGTACACGAAACGATACTACTTTCTTCCCGTGCCTTTGCCATCCGCCTAGCATGACTTACAGCTCCTGGTACACGAAACGATACTCCTTTCTTCCCGTGCCTTTGCCATCCGCCTAGCATGACTTACAGCTCCTGGTACACGAAACGATACTCCTTTCTTCCCGTGCCTTTGCCATCCGCCTAGCATGACTTACAGCTCCTGGTACACGAAACGATACTCCTTTCTTCCCGTGCCTTTGCCATCCGCCTAGCATGACTTACAGCTCCTGGTACACGAAACGATACTCCTTTCTTCCCGTGCCTTTGCCATCCGCCTAGCATGACTTACAGCTCCTGGTACACGAAACGATACTCCTTTCTTCCCGTGCCTTTGCCATCCGCCTAGCATGACTTACAGCTCCTGGTACACGAAACGATACTCCTTTCTTCCCGTGCCTTTGCCATCCGCCTAGCATGACTTACAGCTCCTGGTACACGAAACGATACTCCTTTCTTCCCGTGCCTTTGCCATCCGCCTAGCATGGCTTACAGCTCCTGGTACACGAAACGATACTCCTTTCCTCCCGTGCAAACGAGTGCGTTGGAAGCGACTTGATTTTTTATCTTTTTATCCAACATTAACAAGAAAACGACAAATTTACTTTCCATTACTAGTGCTTAACTGGTCAAAAGTGATTAAAAAATAAAATAACTTAAAAAAAAATTATCTGAAAAAATTACTTTCGTGCGAAAATGTAAATATTTCAAGGTCATTGCGGATCGCCACGGAGTTGTTCGATTTAGCTAAAATTTTCCACAGATCGTTATTTTGTTGATTGGAACAAGATAGGGGGATGGGAGGTCAACTTTTAGAAAGTTTAAAAATAAGGGCCACCCTAATGCATAAGCATCAAGTTCTTGACATTCCTACAATAAGTCAGTACATAATTAAAGTGACAGAGCACTTCTTTGAAGCATGCCAAAACAGCATGTATAATATTTCTGATAAAGTTAACTATAATTGAAGAGGTCGGGACAAAACAGTGACAAGCAACATTTTTAACAAAACTTAACTATAGCAGCAATAAGTAGGATATTATGTGGGACTATCAGTCTACGATGCAAATGCTACCTAAATATGACTACAAGCTCTGTATGCTACTTAATCTTGTTGCCCCTAACCATTTCAACTGATAGACCAACATAATATCCAGCATATAGCTGCTACAGTTAGGTTTTGTTAAAAATGTTGCTTGGCACTATTTTGGCCCGACCCCTTCAATTATGACAGCCTAAGTTATAAGTGTTACAAATGTAAGAGGCTTAAGCATATTATTTTTTCAGCTCAAGTGCATAGGGTTTTTTAGTGTATTTTTCCCTTATAATATTTTATTTATAAAAATTAAATAGATATAGGTAATTTAGATTAGTTATAAAAGCCATAGCTTGGATACTTGCATTACTTTGATTTGTTTATATTTTTTGCACAATAAAATTCTTTTAACTTTAATTTGTAAATTATAGGTTTTGGTTACTTCATACATATGACTACAAAGTCAAAAACCAAATAGAAAGCTATTATGGTACTAGAAAGATAAGGAAGTATACCTGTTATAAGATTAAGGCCCCAGTAATTAGTTAGGAAGATGGAGGAGCAGAAGAGGTTTTCGTAGCCATTGCAGATTTCCGAGGGGTAGGACAGTGCAACAAAGACGTACGGTGCGTGCGGTGATAGCTATGCGCAAGTTTTAATGCCGAGGCTCAGTAAACTAAAGGACAATTTTAGGGCTCTTAACCTTGCAGCAGCCGCTGAATGTTATAAGGAGTTTTGGGGAGAGATACACGTGGGTTTCTAGGAATCAGTTCCTTCTTCAGAGCATACACATGCCTGAGAAGCACGTCTGCAGCAAGTTAGACGCCACGCGAACGTTGCGCGTCTATCAGGCACAGCTAAAATGAATTTGAGCAAGCTTGGACATAATATCATAGCCCCTTCAAAGGAACCTGCACGACGTGAAGGCTATTCCGGTTTTGCACGCCGCAGATCAAACTAAAGGACACGGCACCCCCCCTTCCACCCCTTAACCTTCCAGTAGTCGCGCCCATTGTTGGAACACGGGTGGCCGCGAGGCGCACTTATTGCGCCATCGTATTACTTACTTTTTTCATCACTATTATAATATTTATTGTTGAAAGTCATTATTGTAGACAGATATGTAAATGGTAATGTATATATGCTCATTTTATCTCTTAAAACAAATTCATTGCATATAAGTTCTTTTATTTAAAAAAAATTATTTAATTTACATAAGACTGAAAATTATAATGTATATATTAAACATTAATATCTGGAAAACAGACAAATCTAGCTCCTGTCCCCTTTTACTGGATTTAATGCAAATCGGTTCAAGCTTTACATGTATTCACGATTTTTTTTGTTGGTGTTTATATTTTTTGTCGTCCACAAAATTTGTGGACAACAAAAAATATGAGCATAAAAATATAAGCACAAAAAAAAAACGTGTATAGTCCATTTTTCCCAAATATGAGTTAGTGGTGTATTCGTTGTCTCTGACGGTCACTACACATTTCTATGTTAATAGGACTTTAGTCCAACACATTGTTGCAATATAAACACATGTAGCAAAAAAATTCATTGACGGCATTGTAGCACATACCTTACGCCAAGGTCTTCAGTGTCCAGTGTTCCCTCCCAATCCTGCCTACCCAAGGAGGGAAGGTCCCCATCAAGCAGAAAAAAATTGAAGACATTAAGAAGTTGCCAAACGTTTCAGAATAGCACAAGAATTTTTACTATGAAATATTGGGTTGGCCAACAACTATAAACATAGATGAAGAATTTCAAGACGATTAAGCATTACATTACTCATTGTATGAACTTTATATCATGCAAATATTTCTTACATATTGTACCATTGATAATAAACAGTTACTCAATATATCCTACAATGTGTTTTACATTATATTAGACCTTATATTTTGCAAGGAGGTACTCCTTAGGCTGTTCCATGCAAGAAGAGCTTCAGTTCAAGCACTATTATTATATTTTAATAATATAAAGCATTTATTAGTAATAACCAATGTTTCATATATAAATTGTGTCATTATGGGGTACTCAGACAACAACAAATAGCACAATAATAAAACAGTTTTTTCTCGTTTTCTCAAAACTGCTGATTATGGACTGAAACTCTTTTTGCATGCATCGATTCTTGGGAAAAACATTGCGATGGTATATTTAATATAGCATCGCACTGTTTTCTTCTTCGGAGGTGTTTTTTCATTGTTGCTTCTTGTTTCTTGGGAATTTTCTTAACAAAAATTGTTTTTTTACCGGAAGGAAGTGACGGAATGCTTTTTCTGGACTGGAAGTGTCTACTCGATGATCGTCAGAGCATTGAGTGCGCCATCATCCTCTTCGAACGGTTTACAAGCTAGAACTGAGTAATGCGCAAAAGGGTAGGGCAACATTCGTCACTGTGGGCGTGGTAGGGGTTTTCCTTGGAATAACTGACAGTCCAGGCAACGAATGCTTGAAAACAGCTATAGGTGGAAATTTTTGGAACACAATTTTTGACTTCGTAACTTTGTTTGGGCTGGATAGGAGGTGAACATATCAAAAGTCCTCACCCCTAGCCTTTAAGCCGGGGGGGGAGGGGGGATTAAGAAGGTCCCATTTTTCGGGTTTCCACTTATATCTCGGAAACCCTGCGTCCTAACGACATGACCATTCTATAACAAATGAAAGCTGATTAAATTTCCTACAAGTTCTATTTGATAAAGTTTTTCGAGATATCTTTAGTTTTCGTAATATCCGCTCTTGAATGTCTGTCATTTTGGGGAAAAACACTTTTGGCGCTTATTTTTTCCCCTTTTTGACCGGATAACTCTTCAACGTTGTACGAAATTAATAAATAACGGTTATAGGGTTGTAGAGTATTGCATTCCCTTCAATAATATATATTACTTTGCTATTTTATGTATTTTCCTTCAAACGTAAAAATAATTTCAGTGTTCATCGTGAAATCAGAAATTTAGCGACTAACAGCCCAGGAAACTAAAAATTATAGGTGGAAATGTTTGGAACACAATTTTTAACTTCATAACTTTGTTTCGGCTAGTTAGGTGGTCAACATATCAAAAGTATATATATATATATATACATATATATATATATATATATATATATATATATATATATATATATATATATATATATATTATTGAAACGAATGGAACGTCCTACAACCCTATAGCCGACATTTATTTTTTGGGTTCATCGTTGAAGAGATATCCAGTCGAAAATAGAAAAAAGTGTGTTTTTTCCTAAAATGACAGACTTTCACGAGCGGATATTTAGAAAACTAAAGATATCTCGGAAAACTTTATAAAATAGAACGTGTAGGAAATTTAATAAGCTTTCATTTGTTATAAGATGGTCATGTCGCTAGGACGGAGGGTTTCCGAGATATTAGAGAAAACCCGAAAATTGGGACCTTCTAAACCCCCCTCCCCCCTCCCCCCCGGCTCCCCGGGAGGACTTTTGATATGTTGACCACCTAACTAGCCGAAACAAAGTTATGAAGTTAAAAATTGTCTTCCAAACATTTCCACCTATAATTCTTAGTTTCCTGGGCTGTTAGTCGCTAAATTTCTGATTTCACGATGAACACTGAAATTATTTTTACTTTTGAAGGAAAATACATAAAATAGCAAAGTAATATATATTATTAAAGGGAATGCAATACTCTACAACCCTATAACCGTTATTTATTATGTTGGTACATCGTTGAAGAGTTATCCGGTCAAAAAGGGGAAAAAATATGCGGCAAAAGTGTTTTTCCCCAAAATGACAGACTTTCAAGAGCGGATATTTCGAAAACTAAAGATATGTCGAAAAACTTTAAGATTTGGAACTTGTAGGAAATTTAATCAGCTTTCATTTGTTATAGAATGGTCATGTCCTTAGGACGCAGGGTTTCCGAGATATAAGTGGAAACCCGAAAAATGGGACCTTCTAAACCCCCCTCCCCCCGGCTTAAAGGCTAGGGGCGAGGACTTTTGATATGTTCACCTCCTATCCAGCTCAAAACAAAGTTACGAAGTCAAAAATTGTGTTCCAAAAATTTCCATCTATAACTGTTCGTTGACTGGACTGTGAGGAACCGGGTTTAAAAGTTTGTATACTATATCAAGGCCCCTTCAGTCATACCAGCATGACGCGAAAGCTATTCTGGTTTTAATATAAAATTCCGGTAAACCTTACGGCAATTTCTCGGACCTCAAAACTGGTTTGAGAGAGTTTGGTTAGAATATTATACTACCCAAAATAAAAATAGCATGATTTGACAGCTACTCGTGTTCTCATCCCGAGGTTCTGTTAACCAAAAGATAAATTTACTGTACATATAACTGATTCATTGAAGATTGGTCAACAAATCTCAATATCTTCATGAATATTTTCTCAACAGTACAAGTATTCTGGTTTTGATTTTGATGCAGAGTTTGTATAAAGCAAAGAACCATTTCCCAGAATCTAGGAGATTGGCCCTCGAAATCAGTGGTTTGTTTACCAACTGTAAGACAAACACCCCACTGTATGGGGAGCAACTTGTTGCTATTGGAGTATACAGACTTCACTCATCAAACAAGTATTACAGAAACTATACGCCAATGTAGGAATTCTCACCGGTTCATATGATGATATACCTTCAAGAACATCACTCACCTTTGTCTCTTTAAAGTATCATTCTGCGTTCTCCGCTTTTGAGAAGAAGCCGATCCCAAATTTCTCCATCTAAAACAGATCTCTTAAGCTGTGGTATAAGCTTACCGGAGAAGTCTTACACAACCGACATTGATATCCTTCCTGATAACCCAGACATGTAAGAATACATTGGATCCTTAAGACAAAAAAAAAAAAAGATAGTCCGACGAAAAAGTCCGAACTTCATCATTTTAGCGCAGTTCCATTCATATCCCTAGTGTCATTTTGTATACATAGAATAGAAACAGTTATTACGTTGTTTAGATCATTCTTAATCTAAACACATATTCCTAAGAAAAGCAAGACTGTCGGCAAGGCACAAGAAACTATTCTAAGCGGAAATTACTCTTTCCGCCGCGCGCCGTCCCAAGTTTTGCTCTACGAACACTCTACTATGAATATGTTTCTAATTGACTTAACTTGCTTTGCTAAAATATCCATTTTAGTGTTAAATGTAATTAAAAACACTAAACTACTCATTTTACTGTTAAATGCAATTAAATAAAATAAAATTGTACAAGAAAATAAGAAAGTAGTGTTATTTTTTAATGTACTACGCCACATAAATCCACAAAATATAATTATATTTCTACTGTAGTATTTGGCTGCATGACTTCCTGCTGGTAAAATATCTGTCACCTCTCATGATCTTGCAGTGAAATTTATATGATTTATGAAGTGCAATAAAAGCCTACCTGAAGCCTGCCTAGTACCTCGACCCGGGCAGATGTCTGGCTCTACACGGAGAATGTTTACATTTTCAGCAAATTGTCCGACTCCCACGAACTACGTCATCTTAAGACGATCTACACTCGGACGTCACAACTTAGAGACACAGTTCTCTCAAATAATAATACTTCCTGCTCGCAAGCTACTCTAATGGATTCCCGCACAAACACTGCTCACACGGAGCTTTAGAATATACTTCTCCCCATGGAGTCTTAGAATACACACTACCTACCAGATCACATCCGTTCGGGCTCTAGCTCCTCCATAGAGGTCCCATCATGGAGGTATGATTTACATTGTATCAAACAATAATATATATATATACACAAAAGCGTTATTTGCGTGATCTATGGCTTCTGAAACGCATTTTTTTTTTTTTTTTAGTTTATTGAAAAAAATAGCATAACAAGAAAATAAGACCTTATTCATAATGTTTGTTAACAAACAATACTTATACTAATACATCTATGGCTCTCTTGGCCACAATAGATAGTGGCATTACACATCCAATGATAAAAACAGTTAAAGAGGGTGTTTTATTACCCACGGCACCTCAACATGGGATTAATAATTATTTCTTCTGTAATTATACTAAAAATATCCTCATCATTGCATCGTCTTCCTGTTAAATATTTCTATTTTCTTTATAACTGGATGACTTGGCCATTGGCCTATGTTGTGGGAGTATTTTTATTGCAGCATTCAAGTAAACTTTAAACGTGAAAGGGGACTATAAGAATTCTCTAGAAACATTTTCCAGACAGAAGCAGACTAATTGAAGTGCCACTGACTAGGTGCTAGTGACGTGGAAGGCTGTAAGGGGTAGGAGAAGGAGGAGCGGAGGAGGGTAGGAGGGATGTGAATGGGGAGGCCAATATGGGTGGGGTGAGGTCAGAAGGGGAGGGGAGTAGCTGGGTGGGAGAGGGGGTGGGAGAGGGGGTGGGAGAGGGGGTGGGAAAGCAGAGAGGGAGGGAGAGAGGGATTGGGAGTGGGAGGAGAGGAAAGTGTATGAGAGAAAGTATTAATTTTGAAAAGGGCCCCGTATCCAGCTCGGAGAGATGGCACGCCCTAAAGGGCCCATTACCTCTCTCATCCTTCTTTATTCATTATTTCTTTCATCGCCTTCCTCGTCAACATATCCTATATTCCTCTTCCTTCATCGTCTTCCTTGCATCCTCCTCCCTCGATATCCTCCTCCTTGCATCCAACCCGTCGCATCCTTCTCGATGTATCCTCCTCCTTTCATCGCCTTCCTCGTCAACATATCCTATATTCCTCTTCCTTCATCGTCTTCCTTGCATCCTCCTCCCTCGACATCCTCCTCCTTGCATCCAACCCGTCGCATCCTTCTCGATGTATCCTCCTCCTTTCATCGCCTTCCTCGTCAACATATCCTATATTCCTCTTCCTTCATCGTCTTCCTTGCATCCTCCTCCCTCGACATCCTCCTCCTTGCATCCAACCCGTCGCATCCTTCTCGATGTATCCTCCTCCTTTCATCGCCTTCCTCGTCAACATATCCTATATTCCTCTTCCTTCATCGTCTTCCTTGCATCCTCCTCCCTCGACATTCTCCTCCTTGCATCCAACCCGTCGCATGCTTCTCGATGCATCCTCCTCCTTTCTTCTCATTCTTTCTTTTCTTAAAACAATCAACATTTACAAAGACATTTGACTTTGAACTGCCCGGACTGCCAATGACCCAGCAGGGTAGAGGCAGTATAATAAAATAACATAATAAAAAAAAATTAAAACTAAACAAAAACTAATAATATAACGTGAGTTTATTTTTAATTAGAATGAATTAACGTTAGTTTAGCGAACTAACGATATTTTTGCCCAACACTGGTTATATCGCAATATTATCTCGAAATATGTTGTGCTTTGCATTCCTATAATATCATTTTTGCTAGATTTGATCAACCAACAGTCGTTTTACCATATAATTAGCCTGTTTTTAGTTGCAGATCTTCAGCTGGCCAAGTCTATTTTATCACCAACACTAAATTAAAGTCTATATTAAACAGATATACGAAAAATTACACAGACTCAGCAATCACACTCTTACACTATTATGGCTACCCGGACACGAGAATATCGGACTAACTACATCAGTAGACAAACATGCAAAAGACGCAACAAATAAACAGATCCTAGACATTGAAAACATAACGTTACATGATTTAGTTCACACATTACGCACACATATATTAAACGACTGGTTGCAACACTGGCTACAAACAAACAACAAATTATCACAAATCAAGAACACAGTAAAAACTTGGAGTAACGAACAATACACTTCGACAAGAAGAGACCAAGTTGTACTGACCAGACTTGGCATTGGACACTCGTTGCTCACACATAATTACCTCATGGAGAAAAAATACAAACCTATATGCAGAGTTTGTAACATAACATTGACAATTAAACATATACTCACTGAATGTAAAAGACGTGACAAACTGAACATTCCACACGACCTACAAGAACTTCTCTCAGAGGGTAGTCCATACATACACTCTATACTCCAATATTTAAAACATATAAAGATGTATCACAGAATCTGAGGAAACGAAAGATATTTTAAGATAATTTTTTGTTCTCTCCCTATTATGTAATTATTACTCAATTTTGCTTGGTCATTAATGTAAAACCACAACATGTAGCGTCCATCATGACCTAATAAATAGTTAAATAATGGCAGTTAGTTTTAGTGATAAGTTATGTAAATACATTATTTATTTATTTATTTACGGAGCCCCACAACAGCAAGACGATTTCCTCACGTAAATGGTTAATTAAACAAAATGAATATAATCAATGTAAAATAAAAGAGTAAAAATTAGATTATAATAAAGTATTTAAATTATATAAAATTTATTAAATAAAAATGAAATAAAGTAAATAAATACCAAAAAAAATAGTCTAATAAAAAATAAAAAAAAACAAAAAAAAACAGAAAAAAAAAATCTTTATTGCAAGATAAAAATCATTATTATGTCTTTGTGTCTGTATTGGTAGAGATTTGATAAGAGGACTTTATTTTCTATGCTTAAGCCACATCTAGGAGCGCGAACACACCCACACCCACTTAAAATACATTAACTATTGTTCAAATAGCAAGGCTCTAAATAATGTTTAGCAATTAATTCTTAACACAAACCTACTAACTTTTGTCTTATGCTCTCCTTAAACTTTTTTTTTTTTGTATTTAGTACTATAAGCTAAAGTTAAAAAAAAATAAATAAATAAATAAATAAGTAAATAAAAATAAAATAATAAAATAAAAAAAAATAAAAAAAAAAAAATAAAAAAAAAAAATAATAAAAAAAAAATAAAATAAAAAAAAGGAATATATATATATATATATATATATATATATATATATATATATATATATAAAATCACATCAATATTATATTAATCAAGTTTACCAAAAGATTGTAATTAGTCTAACTTTATTATAATTCTCTTAATTTAAATTATAATTGTCATAGTCTTAGTTTAAGTTATAATAGTCTTGATTTAAATTATAATTGTCATATTGGATTTTAAGATAATGACTGTAATGGTCTTTAACTAATAAATGATACAATCTATAATTAATTATTTTTAACAATTTGTAACTAAACAAAGCATAACACCATTACACACAGGCAAAGAACTACACCTATCCCACTAACTCACAGACGTCTCAAAATTTAATTAAATACCTAAAGCAAATATTTATATAAGAACCCAAACCTTTTCGAACCAACATATTGGAAGGCGCAAATAACCTAGTTGTAGAGCCCCAAACTCCATATCTATCTATCTATTAGTTACTGATAATTGTGAATATATAAATTTGTATTTTTTACTGTATTTCAAAAAAGAGCAAGTCGCCGTCGTTGCGAAGCTCGTAAAATAAATAAATAAAATAAAATATTTTATCACCACCAGTTTTCTTTCTAGTCGAGAAGTCCTCCACTCTACCGCTCAGCAACTAGGAATCCAAACGAACCGGCTGTTTCTACTCAAGTATTGTGGTGGTGTAGAAAAACTCCATCCATTATTCATAAACGGATTGCTATTCCGTTTCTCTACCACTCCATACATATTCATAGTTCGAGGGGGAGATCGACCAATCACAATCAATATGGATTTTATTGCTATCTGAGAAAATAATAATCACAATCAGTTTTGCAACTAATAAATCCGTTCAACGGGTATGATTGTCATCTAAAATCTTATTGAAGCGCCATAATCTTCTTAATTAACACTAATAATGAGTTTTCAACACTATTCTTTTAAATGTGTAAACGGAATAAAAATGTTTATTACTAAGGTGTGAGTCGTCAGGTATCAAAACAAGACTAATCATTGAAACCAATTTTTTCCAGAAAACACTAAAAACAGAACAAGTATTATGTTCATAATACAATTTTAAGTATATTTTAAGTATCACAGAAGAATGTTTCTGAGAAATTTCAGAAGTATAGTTGTTGTATCTAAAGATTTTTTCTTCTAGTGCCGTCGTTCGAGGGTTGGATTTTGGGGTTCCAGATCGTCCCTAGGTCAACCCAGCCTTTAATTAATTTACCAATGGGTACCTTGGTGCTAATGACTTTAGCAGTAGAAGCAGCAAGGGAAAAATCTGGTGGCCGGAGCATAGTATTGACCACACTATCTCCCCAGTGTGCCGTATGGTCAAGAATCAGATACCTCTACAGTATCTGCCCCTCTGGGCCCTTGTGGCCTGTTACGGGACTGATTTTTTTTTTTTTTTTTTTTTTATAGTTGTTATATCGTCCCTAACATGTTTAACTATCGAATATAAAAATCTGTACTTTTCAAGAGAGCCAGATACAACTTTAATAGTAATTCCAAAATCAGCGCCATCACAAAAGGACTATTTTACATATTTTTTTCTATGCATATTTTTAATCTCTTTAAGGTGATATTATGAATAAACTGTTTACTGTTTTTTAATAACCAAAAAATCATATTCGTGTGTTTGCATCTTGGTGCTAATAAATGACTTTTATTTGATCCCCGTTTCAAATTGACGAATGTAGTATTTTCGATGGTTCTCTGATTCCGATGGATTAACTGTATAAATATTTTCACATTCAAACTAAAGAATGTGAGGCATTCGACAGAATGCATTGTACTAATTGTATATATATTATTAGTGAAATCTACAAATGTAATTAACGAATATACAATTTTCCTTAATTTGCCAAGTCAGTTTTTGGTCTCAAAAGTATGACGACTAGGAGCAAACTAGCGAACGAACATATTCGATGCTTTGACGAAGTAATATATTGAAAAATGGTCGTATTCAATATTTTAGCATTTCCGAAAATTCTAAAGGGGCTAGAATTTGCCACGAGCTGTGTCGTCCGCAAAGAAAGAGTATAGTTTCACATGTGAAAAATTTCATATTCGATAGTTTGACATGATAGGGACGATATTATCTGTATTAAAGTAATTAAATCGAACATCACACTTAACCGTACATAACAAACTAACTGTCTACAACTCATTAATAAAACCGATATGGACTTACGGAATCGAACTCTGGGGGACAGCCAAGCATTCCAACATCCACCGAATCCAAACATTCCAATCCAAAATCCTACGTACCATAGTTAATGCTCCTTATTATGTTTCGAATCGCATCCTCCATAATGACCTAAATATTCCTTTTGTCCAAGATATAATGCCTATCCGCTTCTCATCTTTCCATAGTAAATTGATTAATCATCCTAATCCTATAGCCCAATCCTTATCCAGCACCAATCATCCTTCCTCTCCACCCAGACGTCTTCATAGGAAGTGGCCCCGGGATCTACTAAGGCAGTGAAGTGTCGTGAAGTGCTCAAAAGTCAGTGTGATTGTAATAATGATATTAATTGAGAGTGATATCGATGGATATCTTCTCTCCTCGTGATATCACAGGCCACGCCTCATTCGCCTCCAATCCTCCCTGCTAGTCGCAGGGTGTGGTTGGATGGCGCAAGGTTAACTCCAGGTCATCCTAGAATCCTTCTTAAAGAAAGGTATTCGGTTGACAACTGGTGGCACCTGAGGCGTGGTCAAGCTATGCCTATACCTATGTCAAATTACATAATACATATACTGTAGATTGTAATATTTCTGTAAATAAATAAATAAAAAAAAAAAAAAAAAAAGTAATTATATCTTCAATGTATCCTACTTTGTTTTAAAATTTACTGATGTATCTTGTTTTGAAAACAAGATTTTTTGATTTATCAGGTTTTGAACTATTCAAACGCGGTTTGACATTATTAAAAAAAATTCTATTAATTACAAAAATGCTTAGCAAAATGGCGGTAAGAACATTATTAAAATTATATACTACTTTTAACATCAGAGATGAAATCAGATTACTAAGTCAGAAAGTTGTTCTTTACACAACCAAGTCACTGCCTGCGCATTCATGGTCACATAATACAATGTTTAATTTGCCTGATTCATTTTCTATCTGGGGCCAATTATTGAGCTCAATTTCTCTGTATAAGGATAAAGTGTGCAATGACCTCCAATCTTCACCGAAGTATTATGCTAAGAACTTTGGAACGTCTCGTAATTTTGCGGCTTTTAGTCGAACTCCTGGGGGGATCTGATTAGAAAGCTATTTTTTCTTTATTGCAGATTCTTCTTGACGCACAAGAATCAGACCGGTTGCAGTTGGGTCCATCTTCTCCAAGGAAGGACCAACTAGTCTTTTAAGTTTTAAGTCTTTTGTGATTCTTTAAAAAGATTTAAACTTTCTACACGCCTGAGACAGATCTCCAGCAGCTATAATACTCTAAGATTTCTTCTTCTTGGTGAAATAAGGCTGAACCCAATGCTCTTCGCCGTCTTCGGTTTTGATAATAGCCATTGTCTGAATCTGACATAGTAAGCTCACACAGCCAAGCCAAGGCCTTAAAAAAAACATGTAACGCACTAAATAAACACTCCACTTTAACTGCATGATAGGCGCAGCTGATTTACAACAAGCCCTTTGCCAGTACACCCCTGCGCGGACATAATTATTGATTCAGTTGCAAACGGGTTTCAGACGCAACTGGTTTGCAATGGGAGTTGCAGAACAGTCACACCTTGTGCGCTGAGCCTTAATATAGTTTTCAATATTGAGTGTGATATTACACGTATTCATTGTTTGACTGGATTGGTTAATAAATGTGTTCAAAGGCCACAGTTTTTGGGCAGTCAATAATTATTTTTTAAAGGTATGCTAATCTAATGGTCATTCCATCAAAACAATTAGCAATAATTGTCAGAAAATTGAACTTTTCGCCATGAATACTCTTTGCTTCCAAAAACGAATAACATAATTTCCCCTAAATTATAAAATTATTATGTATTCCCAGCTTTTTGATTAATCGTATATTCTATTTTCCAGGACGGGTGGCGGTAGCATGCTGGGGGACGTAAACATCTCAGCGATACTAGACTCCTTCAGTGTCAGCTACGACAAAAGAGTAAGACCCAACTACGGAGGTAAGGCATATTTAACACACAAGTAATGGCAGTTACATGTATCAAAATATATACATACGCTCTTACATAAAACATTTATCCATAGATGAACATGTTACAATTTGTTTGAACTGACCTTGTAATGTTTTCAAATGGATTGCATGTTAAATGTAATGACTTTATCAATGTTCGATGTTACATGTAACATTGCCTTTTACTTAAGGTGTAATACCTTTATTTAACTGATTAATAGAAGTTTATAAATAATTCAATTTTTATTATCAATATTTACTACTATGGCATTTACTTGAGCATAAGACACAATCAATATTTTACCTCAATCAATTAACAATATTTTTTTCTTTCAAATTATAACGATTATAGCTACCTCCAATCATAAATCTGTAGATGATTATGTATTTTACAAATTAAATAGTTAATAGGAGATTTTGAATTAAAAACAGAGTTGTTGGATAAATTAAAATACAGTGAAACCTCCTGTAACGGACACCTCTAAATAGGGGAAACCTCTATGAGCGGACATAATATCCATGGTCCCGGCGAAAACCCCTTTAAATCAATGCATTAGCACCACCCAATAGCGGACACCTCTATGAACGGACAGAATATCCATAGTCCCGGCGAAAACCCCTTTAAATCAATGCATTAGCACCACCCAATAGCGGACACCTCTATGAACGGGCAGAATATCCATGGTTCCGGCGAAAACCCCTTTAAATCAATGCATTAGCACCACCCAATAGCGGACACCTCTATGAACGGGCAGAATATCCATGGTCCCGGCGAAAACCCCTTTAAATCAATGCATTAGCACCACCCAATAGCGGACACCTCTATGAACGGACAGAATATCCATGGTCCCGGCGAAAACCCCTTTAAATCAATGCATTAGCACCACCCAATAGCGGACACCTCTATGAACGGACAGAATATCCATGGTTCCGGCGAAAACCCCTTTAAATCAATGCATTAGCACCACCCAATAGCGGACACCTCTATGAACGGGCAGAATATCCATGGTTCCGGCGAAAACCCCTTTAAATCAATGCATTAGTACCACCCAATAGCGGACACCTCTATGAACGGACAGAATATCCATGGTTCCGGCGAAAACCCCTTTAAATCAATGCATTAGCACCACCCAATAGCGGACACCTCTATGAACGGGCAGAATATCCATGGTTCCGGCGAAAACCCCTTTAAATCAATGCATTAGCACCACCCAATAGCGGACACCTCTATGAACGGACAGAATATCCATGGTCCCGGCGAAAACCCCTTTAAATCAATGCATTAGCACCACCCAATAGCGGACACCTCTACTTACGGACAACGGACACCTAAAATCGGACCCATATAGCTGATTTCAACTCTCAATACCGGACAGCAGGGTAAAATATTTAATTGGATTCTCAGAATCTCAAGAGAAATCACACCCTAGCGGGCATTACTAGTAGAAGTCATACGAAATGTCAAAAGTAAATCTTACCCTACTCTTCCAGGAACCACATCTTTGTTACACCATTTTTCAGAAGGTTTTATTCAGTTTGTATCTAGTCATGAACTCCAAAAATAACGCGTGTAACTCTAAAAAATTAAGCGGAAGTTTTAAAAGTGTATGATAGTTTGAAGCTTTGTGTTAAATATCTGGGCGCGAAGTTTGGTGTCGGAAAAACGCAGACGTCAAACTTCGCGTAGTTTTTAGAACGATATGTGGTGAAAGTGCATCGGTTAATGTTGATTTAGTTCAAGATTGGAAAAACAAATAGGTTTACATTTTCCATGACTATGAGGCTAAAAAAATATTTAATTTTGATGAAACGGCTTTATTTTTTCGGGCCCTGCCAAACAAGACAATGATTCTAAAAGGGGAAACGTGCACAGAAGACAAACAAAACAAAGATCGTTTAACTGTTATGTTGTGAGTAAATATCGAAAGGGATTTTGAAGAGCCGTTAATAATTGGCAAATCATTAAAACCACGTTGATTTAAGAACATTAACGTCAATACTTCAAGAATATCTTGGCAAGCTAACAAAAAAGCATGGATGACAACGCCTATAATGAGTGAATGGTTAAAAACTTTCGATCAGAGAATGGGACGTCAAAACGGCGTGTAATTTTGTTTATCGACAACGCCATATGCTACCCACAGATGCATCTAATAAATGTTAAAATTAAGTTTTTTTCCGCCGAATAGGACATTTTGCTGCCAGCCCCTCGATCTCGGCATTATTAAAAATTTCAAAACACATTTCAGAAAACGATTTCAAGGACGGACTCAAGCGATTATGTTACTAATGTACTGGATGCGGTATTGTGGATAATGACAGCTGTAAAAGAAAGAAGAACTGTGCACTGTTTTTTAAAAGATGGATTTCATTAACCTCCCTATAATGGACATTTTTTACGGACCCAATGGTGTCCGCTATAGAGGTTTCACTGTACAAATAAAAATATGTTTTCCAAACTTATATGCTCTGCGGTTTCTAATACAGAAAATGGCGTGCTTTGTGTATTATGGTGGGACCAGCCTCTTTTTGGCGGATTATTGAGACAAATTGGTTTAGAAGTTATGTAGGCCAACCCTACATTTTAAGATCAATCATTTGTTACAGACAGCAAGCTTGCGATCAAAACATCGAAAAGGCAACTATAGAAAAAGCCAGCACTGTTGTCTCTTGATAATATAAGATAAGCTTGGCAGAAGATATTTTTAAGTACCTTCTTGATAAATAAGTTTATTCATAAGATTTTGCAGACCTTTTTCGTCTGTGAAACCGGGACTCGACCAGTGTCCTGGTGACTAAGGACAGTTGGTGTATAAAATGAACCATTTGTTACTGAATGGTGAAGACAGAACGGTAGCACATACACCGAGAACCGACTTAATGAAATCTCAGCATCAAGGTTTTTTTCTATGTTAATTTTATATGGCTGCAAGTACCCAAATTTTATCTCACGAGTAACGCAAAGCTTAAAAGAAGTTACTTCCTTTATAACGTGACGGTTATATGTAATGGATAACCAATTTATTACAAGAAATTAATAACTGGTTTTTATTTGCTTCCCAAATGACATTTTCATAATCAAAATGATTAACCATTGTTTCGCATGATTTTGTCTCGAAAGTTCATTGTTTTTTACGAGTAGGCTATTTAAAAAGGCAAAATGGAAGCCAATATCTCGTTACGAGGTGCCATGGTGTGACGTTCGCTGAACAATTATTATTTATTACGAGTAAAGCAGATGAAACCTTAGTGTAGCTCAAAACTATGTTCTTTTATGATGATAATTTAAAACGACAGCTCAATTCATCATCTACTAGGTGATAAGCAGAAGAGGAAGCTCATGGTGTTTTTTACAGAGAAAAAGGAACTATAGTTCAGTCCATGTTTACTTAAATTAGCAACATACATAACTGTAGCTTTATCACAGGCGTATTACAAAGAAACAGATAAAAATTAAATGGCGGTCTCGCCCGGTTTTATCAATGTCCCGGAAACGGCTGTAAGACGTAAAAAGTCCGCCACGCAGGAGCTGCATAACTAAGCACTTTCCTCCGAATTTGGGTAGTGTAGACTGCTTTCCAGAACAATTTGCTTAAAATATCCTACATAAATAAAATAAAAACGTGAATAGTTCTCATTTTTTAATGAGTAACTGATCAACTACGTAATAAATACAAAAATCCCCATATTATCGTATTTTGATCTAACGCAGGAACAGGATACAGTCACTCTAGTGGTAGAAAGCGCTCCTTGCGGCGGCTTTGTGTACCTACGTCTGCCGGCTTTTCTATTCAAATATATTACAAATTAAACCCCCGCTTTCCGATTGACCGATTCAGCTCATTTTTACAACACTTCTTTCTCATGAGTTATCCACGACGTATACCGCGTTTCGTTACAATACAGCAGAAATTACGACCGGTATGAGTATATTAGGAATTTGGGTCCGGAGTAAACCCCCCCCCCCTTCTAATGAACCGATTTAGTTTATTTTTACAACACATATTTACCTGTGGATTATCACTACGAATACCGAGTTTCGTCGAAATATACCAAAAATCACGGCTGGTAGTGGCGAATTGGTATTGTGGGTCCGGAGTAAACCCCCCCTTCTAATGAACCGATTTAGTTCATTTTTATATCTCACTTTTCTCTCTAAATTACCACTACGAATACCACGTTTCGTTGAAATATAACAAATATTACGGCTGACATAGTCAAATAAGTGTTTTGGGTTCGGGGTAAACCCCCCCTTCCGGTGGACCGACTTTAGTGGTTAACGAACTCGTTCAATCGTTTGCTAATTGAATGCTATATACCAAGTTTCGTGACGAAAAAACAAAAACTCTGGCCGCTATCGTGTTAACAGACACATATATATATATATATATATATATATATATATATATATATATATATATATATATATATACATATATATATATATATATATATATATATATATATATATATATATATATATAGATATATATAAATTTTAACGGGGGTCATTTTCGGTGTCTACTAGGTAGGATCGATAAAGATTTGAAGAAATTTTTCAAAAATTCCGTCATGAGTCCAACCTCAATAGCTACTTTCCTTCGGAGGAAAGTGCTAAAACGGAAGTACGGGTGTAATGAATTTATGCGTTTAAGATTCTTTTATTTATAGGTTACTTTTCTACAATCGACGTTTTTGACTACAGCGCACAGAGTCAATGAAGTGAGAAGTATTTTAAGGCCGTATACACATGCAGCTACTAGTTAGTAACTGAACCAGTTGATAACTCGGGTTACTAACCAGTTACAGAGCGATTGGTGACTTGGCTCCACACACGAGGCTACTCATTACAAACTAGAATCTATCGTGTTCAGTCTTATCATGGATGTAGGGAGATTCAAGTGATGAAGAAACCATAATATTGTACAATTACATGAGGAGTCGGAGAAGAGGAATAGCCAGAAGTTGTTGGATACACCCATACCTTGAAAAAAGTTTTCAGAATTAGTTTTTTGTCGTTTCGAAAGAGCTCAACTTAACTGATGCAAAATATTTGGCATTCTACAGAATGAGTAAAGAATGCTATTTGGAACTAATGAAATTGGTTTCCCCTGTTATGCAGAAGGAAAACGCTAAGTAGTTAGGTAGTAATTACATAAAACAGGATGTTTTTCAACTTCCCCCACCAGCATCAGATTGAGTTGTTGATCAGCCATCACACTCATGTTAATAACTGATCCCCTAGCGGCCATGCGAGTCACCAGGTTACCAGTTACTAACCGGTTATTAATCACTCACTAACCAGTAGCTTCGCGTGTAGTGTCCCATTGGATTACAAAGGAACTGACTCAAAGTAAACTGATTAGAAATTCGCGTTATTGATCAGTTCCTTTTGCCGTGTGTAGACGGCCTAACTGTAATCTGTGAGCAAACGGTGGAACTACTTGCACAGCGGCTAGCCCCTCGGCTATTTGGCTGGGCGATTTTTTTAAGTAAATTAATTATCAAAAATTCCATTTTTATTTTTAAAAGATGGGTAGACTAACAACAATTTAGGGTACCACTAGATTCACTACTCCTGTTACTTACTTGCTGATTTGTACCATTTTTATTACATCCCCCCCGGTATACCCATCCAATATAAAAGTGTCCCGGTTTAACTCACCAAAAATACGGCAAGCCTGCACAACCTACAACCTCAGCTGCAGGTCAGACTGAAGAGCAGCTTGCGTTCATAAGAAATTAAGTTTCACGTATTGATTAGTAGCGTCCCTGACCCAACGGGAGTGCAGCACCTAGTTCCAACCACAAGGACGAAGCACAGCTTGGAATATCGTTCCTCTCCAGCCATTGTGTTCAATCTGTAGTCATTGTGTTCCTATCTTCCCTCTATGTGTTCCTAGTTCTAGTCCGTTTGCAAGTATCTCTACGGAAATTCTGTTTTGTCTCTCTAATCAATGTCTTCCTATATCTTGACATTTTATTGCTTTCTCTTGGAAGTTCTTTCTCATTATCGCTCCAAGAATTCCACTCTCATCTCCAAGAATTAAATTTCTTGCTTTAGTCAATATTGTCTCTATGCCCAAAGTGTAGTCTCAAATTACATTCTATTAACACAAGCGATGCAGACGCATTTAGATCCTCTGGATCATTGTTTCGTTTTTTTCTTTCTTTTTTACGGACATCTGTATCTTGTTCTTATATCTGTGCAATAAAAATTGTTTCCAAAGCAAGATTGGAAGAAATTGCCTTGAACAGACAATACTGAAAACACTCTCCATCCTAACATTGAACTCGCACAATTTAACTATACTCTTAGGGCCGAGATGACCAACCAGTTATCTGCCCTTAAACTACCAACCCAACACAACGCCTCTGGATCATTATCAAGCTAAAAGTATTTTCAAGCATTGATATAAATGTTATATACATCCTGGTTGTCCGTTGTTAGGGTAGCTCACATTATAAATGTACGTCGTATATAAAGTGCATGATGTATCATAAGCTTGTGTCGATAAAATGTAATTTGAGACTACTCATTGGGCTCCTTTTTCCTTGTCAACGTTTCCTGAGCGCTAATCACCTGAATACAAGTATTGCTGTTGTAGGTGTTGTATTTCTGGATTCAGTAAGCATATTTTGTGGTCTCCCGTGGTCTAGTGGCTAGCGCCTTAGATTCATAAGCGGGAGATGGTGGGTTCGATCCCCACCGGCGGCTGGAACTTTCTCATGCCACGGCTCGTTTGTAAAATTCCTCGCTGCAGCCTGGATGTTGACGCTAATGGCCCAGATTTGTCGAAGCGCCGTAAAATTATTATGTATAATAATAACGCTTTAAATAGACTCGTCATGCGAGTGTATTACCTTGCCACCAAACACGGTGGCAAATGCGGACTAAAAAACAGCACGCTGTTCACCAGGATGCTGAGAGAATCGTCTAATACTTCTTAAATGTCCAGTAAATATATATAAATATACAAATTATTTATTTCGGTTGGGCAGAAATCCCCTGAAATAAATTTAATCTCCCGACAACGGAGGAAAACCAACCCGATAATAATAATAAAAATGATAGAATTAAAATTTATTGGGACGACAGCAATGATTACGGACCGAACTGGTCACCATAATAAACCAGATATTCTCATCATCGACAAGCATAATAAGACTGCTGATATAATTCATATCTCAGTGCTAAATGATGAGAATATCCGGAAAGCAAATGCCGAAAAGCTGCGAAAATATCAAGACTTGGCCATTGAGTTAAAAGATCTCTATAAATTAGATTCCGCTAGAGTTACTGCAGTTATTATTTCGACCAATGGTTTGATACCGAATACTACAGTCAGTGCCACCAAGTATCTAAAATTGTCAGAGGAACACTTAATATTATTCCAGCAAGCAGTTTTACTTGACACAGCTAGAACCGTTAGAAAATTTCTTAATGCCCATTAATGCACAGAAAACAAAAAAAAAGTGGTAATTCCAAAGACACCGTACATATATTCTTATGTATTTCGACACGTTGAATCCGAATCCAGAGTCCATTTTACCCCATCAGAGCTTTCATGGTTTTGAGGGTAACTGAATTCGAGTTCGAGACCTGTTTCACCATATTAGCGAAAAATCAAGGTCATTTCAAAGGTAAATATTTTTATTTTGCAAACAATGAATCTTCAAAGAATTTTTTTTTCTGGCAAAATAGACATATTTGTCCTTGAAGGGGTCTCCCGTGGTCTAAAGGTTAGCGCCTTAGATTCATAAGCTGGAGATGGTGGGTTCGATCCCCACCGGCGGCTGGAACTTTCTCATGCCACGGCTCGTTTGTAAAATTCCTCGCTGCAGCCTGGATGTTGGCGCTAATGGCCCAGATTTGTCGAAGCGCCGTAAAAAAGAAAGAAAAAAAAATGTATATTCCTGATTTGTGGACTTTCCAAACCCAAATGACCTGTAGTCATTATTCGTTCTTCTTTCTTCTCACGATTCAGCCTGCAATTCAAAGAGTTAGGCTCTTTAATAATAATAAATAACGCTTTATAAAAATCTTCTTAATTCTTTGTAAAAGAGTTAGTTATAATATAATTTTCTTACTTTTTTTTTAAACAATGGGACTCTTCCGCATAGCCTTGTGCTCCTTTGTTGGATTACTTATTTTATTTTGCAAATTAGTTTAACAGTAATGCACATGCATAGCTTGTACAATCCACACAAAAATATTTCCACTTTCTGCGTTTTCATCTGACACTTCTCGCAGGTGTCGGATGCATATTATCTTGCAAGTTTACATACTCACAGAAATAGCTAGACATTTATGTCATGGATATGTATATGACAGTTCTAGATTTGTTAAAATTTGCTATAAATGTACGGCGCGTTTACACACATACACTTGTGCCCTGTGTCGTATATAATCGTTGTTGGTACAGAAGTGTCGACAATATAGCTAGTAGCCAAGATATTTATCTCTGGCATTAAATTCATCTCTTTATAAACAGTGTTTGCACCTGATGGTATAGAAGTGACGACACTTATCGCTCGTGATAGAAATATATATCTCTGACAGAAATTGTTCGCAGCTTAAATTAGTCACAATTTCTTCGTGACTAATATATATACTGCCAACAATTTATGTCTAAGATATATATTTCTATCACGATCAATAAAAGTGCGTTTACATCTGACACTTCTCGCAGGAAATATATATCAGGTGCAGGATATAATAATTATCATAATTATCTATCGGACACTTGAGATATAATAAGTGTCAGATATGGATAAGGAATGTGAGATATATACTTCTCTCAACAAAGCCATTAAACCTAGGAAATGTAGGTAACAAATGGCAATACACCCTACAAATTGTTCAGCCCCCACGGCCATAGGCATGTTAAATGCACCGCTTCCCATTGATCATAGAAGTTAAGCAACGTCGGGCGCGGCCAGTACCTGAATGGGTGACCGAGCACGCGCTTAAGGCAAAAAAGGGTTACTTATAGAGAATGTGGGGTGGACATCCTGCTAGCACGATTCCTCTATTCGAACGGGAAGTAAGAACATAAGATAACCATGAGGCAGGTTATTCGACTAACTATGCCCGGTCGAATGGTTCCAGCAAGGAACCGTGAATCTACAGGTAGCCAGAGCCAACTCGATCCATGTAAACTGTCACATGAATCGAACCTGTAAGATAACCACGAGCCAAGGAGTCAGGTCCAGAATCACATGAAGTCTTAATATCAGTGGCGAGCAGACCTAAACATGGAGGGTTATAATGGCCCCTGACTACGTGTCATAAAGGACACGAAACATGTAGGGTAATTATGAAATAATATTGTACAATAGGGCCTTCTGCTCAAATTCAGGCACATAAATATGCTTTAGGCCCACCCGAAAAACCTATGTAATGTACTCTATAACATACAATCTTCTTTTTCGTACATGTCCACCCCGCAAGCGCGAACGCCAGAGGACACTTCTTTTCAGTTTAGTCATCGCTAAAGCATAATTATGCTATAAAAAAGTTAGTACTATTTTTTATGACCTACGCCACAACCAGTGTTGGGCATTATTCGAATAAAGTATTATTCGAATGATTATTCAAATAAATTTTTAGTGAATGATGAATAATTCACTGAATTATCTTATTCACACGGTACATCATGAATTATTCACAGAATTATTCGTTATTCATTATTCGTCATTCATTATTCATCATTCGTTATTATTTATTTCTAGTTGGTCTAATGATTAATCCTACTCAAACACACATACACATATAAGTATGTATATATATATATATATATATATATATATATATATATATATATATATATATATATATATATACACACATTTCCGGCTGCCAACATCATAATAAGTCTATCATTATTCACTAAAATATGTTTATTCTGATTGTTCATTCGAATAATTTGTGAATAAAACATAAACTTTATTCACAAAATAACGAATAATGAATAAAAGTAATTATTCTTCATTCATGAATAAAATAATACCAAGGATGAAAAAAATGGTCGAAAATTCCCACAAGTGTTTTATTGGCAAAACGTTTTCAGGGACTTAGCCCCTAGACACGGGGTCTAGGAGCAAGGCTCGGCTGAATAAGAGCCAATGCATGGGCATTGAAAATGGGGCTAAGTCCCTGAAAACGTTTTGCCAATAAAACACTTGTGGGAATTTCCGACCATTTTTTTTCATCCTTGGAACATCAATTTCCCACCATCCAGCATTCTCCAACAATAAATAAAATAATACATTTATTCACTAATCTTTATTCATCATTCTGAATAATTTTTGCCCAACACTGGCCACAACTATCCAAAAAAATGAATTAAAAAGCAATTAGTAAGAAATACACGGCTTAATAAATATATATATATATATATATATATATATATATATATATATATATATATATATATATATATACATACATATAGGAAGCCAGGTGTCCAAGAGTGTTGAGCACTCCGTGCCTGAGTTCGGGGGTTCGATTTCCCACTTGGTATGGTGGCGTTACTTTGAAAAAAGAAATTTGACTTCGAAATCATGAAACTCATTTGTTGTTTTTTTTTTAATTATTTAAATTTGCTTAGATCCTACTTACACACATATATATATATATATATATATATATATATATATATATATATATTACTTTTTTGTATATGTATATGGGGAAGGTCAAAAAATAGCAAATTAAGACTAGTAATAATATCGGTGGCGAGTAGACCACACATGGGGATTTAATGGCTCCTGAGGAGGTGGCATAAAGGCTACGAAACATGTAGGGCAAGTCATGAATAAAGTGGTACAAAAGAAAAGGAGTACTATTTTTTGACATAATAAGTTGTTAATGACCCCTGTTAATATATACATATATTAAAAGGGGTCGTTTTCGGTATCCAGTAAGTGTAACAAAAGCAAGTTTAATCATTTTTTTTAATGATTTCATGAATTGTATTTCAATACATTGCTGCGGAAAGTGCTTAAAAGAACAGGGGCTTAGATATTCTAAAATCTGTTTATACTTATATTTTATGGCATATCAGAGTCTATGATTTCATGAATTGTATTTCAATACATTGCTGCGGAAAGTGCTTAAAAGAACAGGGGCTTAGATATTCTAAAATCTGTTTATACTTATATTTTATGGCATATCAGAGTCTATGATTTCATGAATTGTATTTCAATACATTGCTGCGGAAAGTGCTTAAAAGAGCAGGGGCTTAGATATTCTAAAATCTGTTTATACTTATATTTTATGGCATATCAGAGTCTATGATTTCATGAATTGTATTTCAATACATTGCTGCGGAAAGTGCTTAAAAGAGCAGGGGCTTAGATATTCTAAAATCTGTTTATACTTATATTTTATGGCATATCAGAGTCTACGATTTCATTGCGACGCAATCTACAAGCCGCCACTCCAATATGATGACATCGGTCACCCATTCACACCTACTAACCATGCCAGACGTTGCAACTGTCAATAATTCAACGTGGTAATGCCTCAGGAAAATAACAGATGTTTAAAGTTTATTTTATTTTAATTAACTACGAATTTTAGGACGGGTTATCTATAGGTTACCACCCTTTTCTAGCCAGGATAGGGGTGATGCCTTTTCTATTTTCTAAAGAAAAGCCATCACCTCTAGTGGTAATCGAACCCACAACCTTTGGCACGGAGTGTTAAGTGCTCACGCCTTAACCCTCACGGCCATCGGGTCTCCAATTTTGGAGATCCGATGTTAAAAGTTTAAACGTTTAAAGTTTAAGTGATATTTTAATTTAGTTTAAAATGACGGCACGTTACCTAGTAGAGTAGCCATTCATAAACCACAAAGCAGCCTATGAAAAATCACCATGTACAGCCATGAATGGAGGAGATAGTAAATGCCATAGTAATGGACGTGATTGGTTATATTATATGTTTTTCAGAGGAATTACAGCAACGCGGAGGCGCAAAGAAATCCGCAATCAAAATATAAGTACTTTTTCATGCAATATTCATGCTAAGGTTACAAACTAGTTTTGTTAAAATCATCCATAGAAGTTGCTTCATGTTTTTATTTTTACAGTACACATTCATATATTTTCCTGACTGTTTCTATTATTTATGAGATCCTAATCTACAAGAAACATCAGATCTAAAGCATATCTTCAAATAATAATGTCATTATTATTATGGTAAAAATGAAGTTTCACGCCCTCAAAATTGATTCCTTTCAAATTTTGTACAATAACGTATTTTGATGCACTAATCACGAATACGTTAAAACAAACCTTCGCATTTAACTGGGAAATACGTTTTTAAGCACTAAAGTTAATAGAATAATTAACAGAATTCTATTAATTTTAGCGAGTTGGATTGACTGGGGTTTTGTTACCTTCTTGTGCGAGCGTAGCGAGCGGAAACGTATGCCCTTAAGCGACAGGTGACGACGGGTGAGGATGCCCTTAAAATTAACAATATTTTTGAATAAATAGTTTCTCAACATTTCAAATGAGAGTTCTCTGTTTCCCAATGTTACATATCTGCGCATGCGCGTGTTTACAAATGCGCTGTTGACGCCTAGTTTTATAAGCTTCCTAACAGTGAACTTTAGTGCTTAATATTCTATTCTATTAGAATTCTATTATATTTCAGCGAGTTGGATTGACTGGGGTTTTGTTATCTTCTTGAGCGAGCGGAAACGCATAGCATGTATGCCTTAAAGTCGTAATTTATGCCTTAAAGTTGTCACAAAAGTTGTTTACATTAGCTCTCATAACCCGCATAATTGTGAACTTTAGTGCTTAATAACTTCTTTCCCAGTTAAATGCGAAGGTTTTTTTTAACGTATTCGTGTTTAGTGCATCAAAATACGTTATTATACAAAACTTTGAAAAAAATCGGTTTTGAGGGCGTGAAACTTCATTTTTACCATTATTATTAACCACCACAAACCGATGACCTAAGAACATATTACCCAGCCACTTCAGTGTAACTACAAAGACGTGTCACATTACACTCACCGGACCTCATAATTGGTAACTATACTTAAGAGGTTCATTTTGACCTTACATTGCCAAAATCAAAGTCATTTCCTCCAATCAATCAGTTACAAATAAATCAAAAAATTTCAATTATTTATGTCATAAGTTTTACATGCGATGTTAAAGTAACCAAAACAAAATATGATTTACTTCGCCGAAAACAAAATGGCGGCGCTGTGTATGACGAACGGGGACCCTCTTTTTTCACAGGCAATAGTCTGCAAGCGGCAATTTTTAATCTAGAAAAAAATAACTACAATTATTTTTAAAGAACAAGGTTAAATCTAATAAAGTATTTTTTTTCAAAAATGGTAAACAACTCTTCATTTTCTATTGAAAAAATTGTCAAAAATCGGTCATAAAACTGTAATATTTTAATTAATCGAAAAATTCCTAGTACTTAAACCAAAAATAACATTACACATCTGCAGTTAAAACTTGAAGTTGATCGGGCGAAAATTGAAAGCACTAGCATATCGCCCGATTTGAAAAACATACTTAAAAGTTTAATGTACCGAAAAATTAATTTTATTCTTATTAGGACCTTAGTTGAAAATCGATTTTTCGAACACATCTAAAATCTGTTCCGGTACATAAACTCTCTTTGATATCATTTTGATAAGTTATGGAAGCCCATAAAAAAGAAAATTGTAGGCAAAAAGTTTTAAGGTAGTATTACCCCTTAACTAACACTATTAACCTTTTCTCTGCCGTTGACTTCTCCAGCAGTCGAAAGTTGTTCGGACCTGTGCACCGTTGACTGCTGTAAAAGTCAGAGGAAAGAAGAGCCCCCACGTACTTGTCCAGCGGTCGAGAGGTCCTCGTATCTCTCGCATTCTTTCTCATCCCATTTCTTCACTTAAGACCTATCTAGCGTTACTGTATCGTACTTATAGTATTGCAGCCTATCACTAGAGGGTTTTGGTCTTTTGAGCTATTCAGACGAATTAACAGTCGTTGCCCCCCGAAGGAAGAAGAAGTTTTTAGCTCTGCCGGTGTTGTGCCCAAAGTCGCGGATGAAAAACATGGATGGGACACTTATTTTTATTTATCTTTATTTTTTTCTCGCATATTATATAACTTTTTTATAACATTCTTTTAAAGTTACTAGAAAATAATCCAAACGCAAAATTAATTCAAGATAAATAAAAATTAATATTCATTGTAAGCAAAGGAAAAATCAAAAATATAAACCTGGGATTTAATTTGGCCAGGAGATCGCTAAAAGTCGAGAAGGGGACCCGAGACTAGGTGCGTGTATCCTGTACAGGATAGTCCATTCACGGCGCAACTCTCTTGGTCCTGAAAGGGTTAAGTACAATATAACTCAGAACTCACAATCAAGCATTTCCTCACTTACTGCCATTAAAGACAGAATGGACTAGGTGCGTGTATCCTGTAAAGGATAGTCCATTCACGGTGCAACTCTCTTGGTCCTGAAAGGGTTAAGTACAATATAACTCAGAACTCACAATCAAGCATTTCCTCACTTACTGCCATTAAAGACAGAATGGACTAGGTGCGTGTATCCTGTAAAGGATAGTCCATTCACGGTGCAACTCTCTTGGTCCTGAAAGGGTTAAGTACAATATAACTAAGAACTCACAATCATGCATTTCCTCACTTACTGCCATTAAAGACAGAATGGACTAGGTGCGTGTATCCTGTACAGGATAGTCCATTCACGGTGCAACTCTCTTGGTCCTGAAAGAGTTAAGTACAATATAACTAAGAACTCATAATCAAGCATTTCCTCACTTACTGCCATTAAAGACAGAATGGACTAGGTGTGTGTATCCTGTAAAGGATAGTCCATTCACGGTGCAACTCTCTTGGTCCTGAAAGGGTTAAGTACAATATAACTCAGAACTCACAATCAAGCATTTCCTCACTTACTGCCATTAAAGACAGAATGGACTAGGTGCGTGTATCCTGTAAAGGATAGTCCATTCACGGTGCAACTCTCTTGGTCCTGAAAGGGTTAAGTACAATATAACTAAGAACTCACAATCAAGCATTTCCTCACTTACTGCCATTAAAGACAGAATGGACTAGGTGCGTGTATCCTGTACAGGATAGTCCATTCACGGTGCAACTCTCTTGGTCCTGAAAGGGTTAAGTACAATATAACTCAGAACTCACAATCAAGCATTTCCTCACTTACTGCCATTAAAGACAGAATGGACTAGGTGCGTGTATCCTGTACAGGATAGTCGATTCACGGTGCAACTCTCTTGGTCCTGAAAGGGTTAAGTACAATATAACTCAGAACTCACAATCATGCATTTCCTCACTTACTGCCATTAAAGACAGAATGGACTAGGTGCGTGTATCCTGTACAGGATAGTCCATTCACGGTGCAACTCTCTTGGTCCTGAAAGGGTTAAGTACAATATAACTCAGAACTCACAATCAAGCATTTCCTCACTTACTGCCATTAAAGACAGAATGGACTAGGTGCGTGTATCCTGTAAAGGATAGTCCATTCACGGTGCAACTCTCTTGGTCCTGAAAGGGTCATGTACAATATAACTCAGAACTCACAATCATGCATTTCCTCACTTACTGCCATTAAAGACAGAATGGACTAGGTGCGTGTATCCTGTACAGGATAGTCCATTCACGGTGCAACTCTCTTGGTCCTGAAAGGGTTAAGTACAATATAACTCAGAACTCACAATCATGCATTTCCTCACTTACTGCCATTAAAGACAGAATGGACTAGGTGCGTGTATCCTGTAAAGGATAGTCCATTCACGGTGCAACTCTCTTGGTCCTGAAAGGGTTAAGTACAATATAACTCAGAACTCACAATCATGCATTTCCTCACTTACTGCCATTAAAGACAGAATGGACTAGGTGCGTGTATCCTGTAAAGGATAGTCCATTCACGGTGCAACTCTCTTGGTCCTGAAAGGGTTAAGTACAATATAACTCAGAACTCACAATCATGCATTTCCTCACTTACTGCCATTAAAGACAGAATGGACTATGTGCGTGTATCCTGTAAAGGATAGTCCATTCACGGTGCAACTCTCTTGGTCCTGAAAGGGTTAAGTACAATGTAACTCAGAACTCACAATCAAGCATTTCCTCACTTACTGCCATTAAAGACAGAATGGACTAGGTGTGTGTATCCTGTAAAGGATAGTCCATTCACGGTGCAACTCTCTTGGTCCTGAAAGGGTTAAGTACAATATAACTCAGAACTCACAATCAAGCATTTCCTCACTTACTGCCATTAAAGACAGAATGGACTAGGTGCGTGTATCCTGTAAAGGATAGTCCATTCACGGTGCAACTCTCTTGGTCCTGAAAGGGTTAAGTACAATATAACTAAGAACTCACAATCATGCATTTCCTCACTTACTGCCATTAAAGACAGAATGGACTAGGTGCGTGTATCCTGTACAGGATAGTCCATTCACGGTGCAACTCTCTTGGTCCTGAAAGAGTTAAGTACAATATAACTAAGAACTCATAATCAAGCATTTCCTCACTTACTGCCATTAAAGACAGAATGGACTAGGTGTGTGTATCCTGTAAAGGATAGTCCATTCACGGTGCAACTCTCTTGGTCCTGAAAGGGTTAAGTACAATATAACTCAGAACTCACAATCAAGCATTTCCTCACTTACTGCCATTAAAGACAGAATGGACTAGGTGCGTGTATCCTGTAAAGGATAGTCCATTCACGGTGCAACTCTCTTGGTCCTGAAAGGGTTAAGTACAATATAACTAAGAACTCACAATCAAGCATTTCCTCACTTACTGCCATTAAAGACAGAATGGACTAGGTGCGTGTATCCTGTACAGGATAGTCCATTCACGGTGCAACTCTCTTGGTCCTGAAAGGGTTAAGTACAATATAACTCAGAACTCACAATCAAGCATTTCCTCACTTACTGCCATTAAAGACAGAATGGACTAGGTGCGTGTATCCTGTACAGGATAGTCGATTCACGGTGCAACTCTCTTGGTCCTGAAAGGGTTAAGTACAATATAACTCAGAACTCACAATCATGCATTTCCTCACTTACTGCCATTAAAGACAGAATGGACTAGGTGCGTGTATCCTGTACAGGATAGTCCATTCACGGTTCAACTCTCTTGGTCCTGAAAGGGTTAAGTACAATATAACTCAGAACTCACAATCAAGCATTTCCTCACTTACTGCCATTAAAGACAGAATGGACTAGGTGCGTGTATCCTGTAAAGGATAGTCCATTCACGGTGCAACTCTCTTGGTCCTGAAAGGGTCATGTACAATATAACTCAGAACTCACAATCATGCATTTCCTCACTTACTGCCATTAAAGACAGAATGGACTAGGTGCGTGTATCCTGTACAGGATAGTCCATTCACGGTGCAACTCTCTTGGTCCTGAAAGGGTTAAGTACAATATAACTCAGAACTCACAATCATGCATTTCCTCACTTACTGCCATTAAAGACAGAATGGACTAGGTACGTGTATCCTGTAAAGGATAGTCCATTCACGGTGCAACTCTCTTGGTCCTGAAAGGGTTAAGTACAATATAATTCAGAACTCACAATCATGCATTTCCTCACTTACTGCCATTAAAGACAGAATGGACTAGGTGCGTGTATCCTGTAAAGGATAGTCCATTCACGGTGCAACTCTCTTGGTCCTGAAAGGGTTAAGTACAATATAACTCAGAACTCACAATCATGCATTTCCTCACTTACTGCCATTAAAGACAGAATGGACTATGTGCGTGTATCCTGTAAAGGATAGTCCATTCACGGTGCAACTCTCTTGGTCCTGAAAGGGTTAAGTACAATGTAACTCAGAACTCACAATCAAGCATTTCCTCACTTACTGCCATTAAAGACAGAATGGACTAGGTGTGTGTATCCTGTAAAGGATAGTCCATTCACGGTGCAACTCTCTTGGTCCTGAAAGGGTTAAGTACAATATAACTCAGAACTCACAATCATGCATTTCCTCACTTACTGCCATTAAAGACAGAATGGACTATGTGCGTGTATCCTGTAAAGGATGGTCCATTCACGGTGCAACTCTCTTGGTCCTGAAAGGGTTAAGTACAATATAACTCAGAACTCACAATCAAGCATTTCCTCACTTACTGCCATTAAAGACAGAATGGACTAGGTGTGTGTATCCTGTAAAGGATAGTCCATTCACGGTGCAACTCTCTTGGTCCTGAAAGGGTTAAGTACAATATAACTCAGAACTCACAATCATGCATTTCCTCACTTACTGCCATTAAAGACAGAATGGACTAGGTGCGTGTATCCTTTAAAGGATAGTCCATTCACGGCGCAACTCTCTTGGTCCTGAAAGGGTTAAGTACAATATAACTCAGAACTCACAATCAAGCATTTCCTCACTTACTGCCATTAAAGACAGAATGGACTTCATGTCCACACTCACTTGACAGAACTCCTTGGTAAATAGAGCCACCACATTGACAAAATAATTAAAGAATTAAAGAAAATCGATATGAATAAATTGTAAAAATACTTTTTTGCAAACACTTTTATAGTTTTAAATTTTCTGCCTCATTATGAAATGTTTATTTCTTTCAGTTCTTAATAAATTTATTCTTTATTCTTATAAAGGAAAGTGACTTTTGTTTTGTTTCCTTGAACTAGTTTATTCGTAAAAATGTGATGTACAAATATGCTTTGTCAACGCTGCATATTTCGAAAAAAAAAACAACATTCTTAGAAAAAGAAGAAAATCAATGAAAACAAACTCGAAATAAAAATATTAAAAATCTAGTATGTAAAAGCTATGTGTAAGAGTATGCATTAATTTTTTATATAATTTTTTCTGGTGTAATCCCAAATTTGTATGGAACAATTTTTCATTTTTATTTTGAACAGTAATTTTTTTTCATTATTTTCTGAGTTTCCTTGGAAGGAAGTAAATATAACGCCAAATGGGAATATTATTAGAATTCGGGGGGTCTCCCGTGGTCTAGTGGCTAGCGCGCCAGATTCATAAGCGGGAGATGGTGGGTTCGATCCCCACCGGCGACAGGAATTTTCTCATCTCAGGGCTCGCTGAGAAAATTCCTGGGTGAACCCTGGTTGTCGGCGCTAATGGCCAAGTATTATGTCGATGCGCCGTAAAAATAAAGATATTTGCTGCTACTAAAGATATTTATAGCTAATTACCGAGAGAAATTGCAATTAAGGGGCTGCGCTAATGAAAAACGAAGTAACATGCATATTGTCTGATTACTGGACTTTAACTTTACCCTTAATATTTTCTAGAGTTTTTTTTTTTTTTTTTTTTTTTCATTCTTCTGATACTCATCACCACCAGGCAAATTCGCAGATTTATAAATAATGATATGTGCGTGTGTGAGTTCGTATGTGCTTGTTTGTGTGTTAACAACCACCACGCCGGTGCTAATAGCCAAATAGTTGATGCGCCGTTAAAAACGGGGGAAAAAAACACCAGTATTTGTCTTTATTTTGTGTTAAAATTCGGACACATTTCCTTAATAAGAGTAGCCATTGTCGTGTTACCAAGCATTCATATATTCTCACTCACTTTCACACATTCACATACATATATACGAGCACGCGTGCGCGGGCTCAAACGCGCTCAAGCAGCATATATAAACAAAAATTTAGTCAAATATACCATTTAGAACAAATTTATGTACAACTAGCTAAATACTTGTGTTACGTCACGGCAGAGAAGTAGTTATTTTGTTGCGTCAAATAAGGTATCATCAAAATCAACGATACTACATACTAATTGTATGGAGTTTATTATAGCACAGTTCCCGTCAGACTATATGTTATTCGTCAATTGATAAGTAATCAAAGTATGATGTTTCTTGACACTGGGGCGCTCCGGACCAGTGTCAACAAACAGATCACCTAGATATATCCCGTTTAATGTAGGTTACCAGTAACAGGAGTTTAACCAGTACAGATTAAAAAAAAAAAAAGATGTCATTTGCGACCATTACCAAGAAGTGTTCTGGCTGGGAATGCTGATGGATTCGAGATATTATTACCTCGGATGGACCATCACCAGGTATAGCGTAAACTCTATGAGGGACAAAATCACAGTTTATTTCTCGTAATTCAAGGTCTGCCATCATAGTTGAAATGAACAGTAAATAAAAATAATATTATGAAATAGATACAGTACGGTAAGAACTGACCTGTTATTGTCCTAGCTTTGCAGGGATGCTGCCTAGGCGTGCATGTTTTCTTTAAAACCAACTAAAAATTCAAAACGATCTAAAAGCACTTAAACATTTAAATATGAATAAAGCCTTTCTTAATGAGTGTTTACATCCTAAAGGGAGTGTCCAAGCAAAATTTCAATTTTTTTGTTTTCAAGTCGTTTGGGCTGGGCGAGATAGGTCAGTGAGTGATATTTGACAAACACATAGTAGTAGCAGAAGTACTCAACTCACATAGTAGTAGATAGAACCACGAATGTGAGTTGAGTTCTTCTGCATCTACAATGTCAATACCGAAACTTAACTTAAGTGAGAGCTACCTCTAGTCTACTGCAGAGGAATCTTATCTTGGTCAATTTGTGCGTTACGTTGGCAGAAGGGAATGTGAACATCTCCATCGTGACAGCGTTGTGTAAGGAAGATCGGGCTTAGCCGGAGTTGTAACCTGTTGATTGAACATGGCTACCCCCTGCAACCAGTCGGGTGGTGGGCTCACCACCAGTCTTTGAGCATCATTTCTTTGGTTGACTCGTATGTGAAGGATATTTCAACAAGTAATACACTTTTCGCTGTGGCTGACATATGTCTCCCCAATCTCAATGTTCTGAAAAGGACCTCATGGGTTATATCCAGCCATAGTGTGGACAAAGAGTTTGCTAACGGTGGCCTCCTGTTTTGATATCACGCGGGCAGTCTGCATGAGCCATAGATGCTCACTCAGCGTGTTTTGAACACGTTCGACGGTTCCATGGCTTTTAAGATGGACTGCAGTTGTCACATGAAGGCTGGTACCCCACTTACCTAGTAGCAGTTTAATCATGAAGTCCCGGAATTCGGTCGACACCGATGCACCCATGCCCTTTTGAAAGATATATTTGTGCCCAAAACCGCGATCATGACGTATATATATATGTGAGCCAGTCGGCTGCGACGTTCTCTGTCCCGGGCGTAGGTAGTATCAAATGGCGGCAGTTTTTTTTTCTTTAGAACAGTTTCTGTGCAATCCACAAAGGGGTCTTCTTCCCGCGACTCCTCACCTTTCTCTCATCTTCTTCTACAAGGGCACTCACGACATCTAGGATCTCAGAGTTTCGTCCAAAAACCTGCACCGTTTCTCTTTTAAATGCTCCTTTAGATGTTTTTTTAGCTCCTTCGATATCCCTGTCGCGTCCTTTGCTCGTTCACAGAGTTACTTCGCGATTTCGCAAGTGTTACGCATGAGATTTCCAATAGGAATTGATCGGCTTTGTTTTTAGAAAAACGAAAGAAAATGTATTATTCCTTTTAAAAAAGTTCTAACCTATAGTTAACCTCCCATGAATCAATCATTCTCATAAAAGGGGCGTTACAGATTTAATGATTATCAATTTTTATTTGGGGCTCAACATTCTAACAGAAATAATAAGGTAGTCAGAAAGTAAAAAAAAAGAAAAGAAAAGAATAAATTTTACAAATGATTTATCTAATGCTCTACATGTTCCACAACATCTGGACGCCTCTTCAGGAACTAAATGCACACTGTTTACAGCGTATCTGTAGAAAAGAATTTTCTGCTCTAAAATGCTTCAAGATAAGATTATATTAATATATTGGATAAGCTATAGTTTAAGATTTGTTTGTATTTATATGTTATTTTGTGTGAGCCAATAACCAATCACGTCCATAATTACATGTTCATTTTATTTGCTTACATTGTTTAGGACACGGAGAAGGAGAACATTATATTTATTTTTAATCTAGAAAAAAAGAGTACTATATTTAAAAATATTTATGTTCATCTTTAGTTTTGTTTTGAATTTTTTGTTTTGTTTGTTTGTTGTTTTTGAGTTGTTTGGGCGGGGGATGTTGCAGGGCCGCCTGTGGAAGTCGGTGTCACCATGTACGTTCTGAGTATCAGCTCGTTATCTGAAGTCCAAATGGTACATACCGGATAATATCTCTTCACGTTTATCATTAATATTTCCCTTTATATATTATATATATTTATGTATAAATACAAATTTATTATTTTATCTCTTTCTCTATACCTCTGTCTGTCTGTTTGTACCCTCATCCGTAGTCCCGGGCATGAGTAGTTGGGGTCCATTTTCTGAATGTGGTCATATTTTTCATTATAATGTTTATTTAATTATTATTTTTCATTCTGGAGAAAACAATTTTTTTTTTATTAATTTTTTTCTTTATAATTTTTGTCTCTTACATTTATATATTAGTATTGATATATATTGAAGAGGCAGGATCTTCTGATCCCTGTACAAAGATGGACCCTCGCATTGGTTTCAGGTCCACCGGTTGAAGTGGGGGTGACCATGTACGTCCTCAGTATATCATCTCTCTCCGAAGTCAAAATGGTACTTCAAAGAGTATAGTTAATTTATTTTTTTCAAAAAAAAAAAAGTAAGAAGAAAAAAGGTTTTTGCAAACACACTCACTTTACACAGTAATGCTCTTGGAGCAGTCCTTTCCCACAATACTATCTCTATCATATGTATATAAGATAAAGTAGCCTTAATATTTATATTACTAAGTAGATTAATGCATGAAATAATAAAAATATTTAATATAATAAAAATGTAATAATACTAGTTGCTTTTATTATTTTTAAATATGTTTTTTACTGTCCAAATCTCATACATCGAAACACTTCTCAGATTCAAAAATAACACAAATAATTAATTAAATATAGTTATTTTTATTTTTTGCTAGCACTTTAATGAAACTATTCATTTCTTTTTTTTATTATTGAATATAGTTTTTTATTTTATATTTTTAGTAACTTTTAAACCCCCCTTTATCTCACCCAAAACTCTACGCCAACGTTCTCATTCTCAACGTAAAAATAAATGTGTGTATACTGCGGGTACGCTAAATGATGCAGGAAAGTTAAGGAGTCGGTAGTCGTTATTATATACGCCAAAAAGTGAAATTATTAAATTAAAGATTAATGTATTTTACGATTTTCACGTTCTTTCTGATTTCAAAAGAACAAATAAATGTATGTTAGGTTCGGTGATAAAGTTACTATAATTTAGAAAATATATTTCTCTGAATGAAATAGAATTTATTTGTGCAGTTGATAAGGCAAATTGAATATGTCTTTCAGGTAGGAAATTTAAGTCAAGTATTTTATTTTACGTAAAATCTCTTATTACTCCTGATTTGCTTATTACTTTCCTACCGGCCAACAGGTACCCACAGTCCTCTTTATTTTCCAATAGATTCCCTATGTTGTATCACTTTACTACAGACCTATAGATGCCCTCAGTTGTTTTTACCTCAATTTGTATCACTCTGCTCCTGGACAGTAGATACCCTAAGTTGTATCACTCTCCAACTGGCCTAAAAACACGCTAACTGGTATCACTCTCCAACTGGCCTATAAACACCTCAAGTACACTACCCTATATTGTATCACTCCCCTGCTGGCCTATAGATACCCCAAGTTGTATCACTCTCCAACTTGTCAATAGATTCCCCAAGATATATCACTCTCGAACGGGCCTAAAAATACCCCAGTGGTATCACTCTTCAACTGGTTTAAAAATGTCACCAGTTGTATCTCCAAATTGCCAGGTTGTGTCACTCTCCTACAGGCCTATAGGTAATCACTCTCGAACTTGCCTAAAAATACCCCATGTTTTATCACTCTCCAACTGGAATAATATAACCCATGTTGTATAACTCTCCAACAGGCCTACTGATTCCCCAAAGTAGTACCACTCATCAACTAGTCTATGGGGCCCCCACGTTGCATAATTCTCCAACAGGCCTACTGATTCCCCAAAGTAGTACCACTCATCAACTAGACTATGGGGCCCCCAAGTTGTATAACTCTCCAACAGTCCTACTGATTCCCCAAAGTTGTACCACTCATCAACTAGACTATGGGGCCCCCAAGTTGTATAACTCTCCAAGGGGCCTACTGATTCCCCAAAGTAGTACCACTCATCAACTAGACTATGGGGCCCCAAGTTGTATAACTCTCCAACGGGCCTACTGATTTCCCAAAGTAGTACCACTCATCAACTTGACTATGGGGCGCCCAAGTTGTATAACTCTCCAACGGGCCTACTGATTTCCCAAAGTAGTACCACTCATCAACTAGACTATGGGGCCCCCAAGTTGTATAACTCTCCAACGGGCCTACTGATTCCCCAAAGTAGTACCACTCATCAACTAGACTATGGGGCGCCCAAGTTGTATAACTCTCCAACGGGCCTACTGATTTCCCAAAGTAGTACCACTCATCAACTAGACTATGGGGCGCCCAAGTTGTATAACTCTCCAACGGGCCTACTGATTTCTCAAAGTAGTACCACTCATCAACTAGACTATGGGGCCCCCAAGTTGTATAACTCTCCAACGGGCCTACTGATTTCCTAAAGTAGTAGAAATGTATTTAAGAACTCATTCAGGTCTATAATTGTGCCTCTTTTCAATCACTCTCCTACTGGCCTATCAATTTTCAAGGTTACAAAAAACTTTCCTCTTTAATTGAAGTTCGCATAATTGAAATTTAATTATTTTCAAAACCATGCACAGATCATTTCTACAAGTTATAATTGTTATGAAACGGAACATAAAGATTAGATGTCGTATTTTTTGTACAGTAAAAGGGAAATAATATATAGTCTGGAGTTTGATAATGTTGGTCGTTTTTTTTTTGTTTTGTTTTGTTTTTTTGTAAAAATAAATAATAACTCATAGAAAAAAGTGGAAAATATTTTGTAAGAACACAATAATTGCTTATTAATTAATTTTATTTTATACTTCTAAGTGAATCGAAGTTGTTTGTGTTAATAATATATCAGGCAGCAGCACATCTTATGCCCAATTTATCTTAGCAATATTTATGAAAATTTAAAGAAATCGTTATCAATTTTATTTTCATTATTATTATAATTATTAATTTACTATTTTATCTTCATCATTATTTACTTTCATATTTTTTAAAAAAAATATTAATATTTATCTATTAACTTTGAAATTTTTGAATGCTTTAACACATGAAGGAGCATGTTTGTTGTTAATCCATTTGTACACTTATTAGCGAGTGCAAACTGTTATGTAATTTTTTTAAGTTGACAGTATATACCATTTTACCTATATTTTTGAGGACTGGGAAACTCCGGCAGTGCTTTAGCCATGAGCCTGTCTCTGTCTTGAAAACTAAATTTTAATACACATTTTAATAACAGCTTTATTTAAAAAAAAAAACAACCTAAAGGAAAAAGTAATTAATAAAAATTATAAAAAAAAACATTAAAATGCATTTTATTACAGCCAAATAATAATATGGGTATCAATTAAAGATTAAGTAAAATAAATGATTCCTATAGCGAATTTATTTTATAATTACAATCTTGATTATTTTTTTTTTTTTTGGTTTTTAAAAATGGTCGCATGTCGCCAAAAAATAACAAGCTCACTTTTCTCTAGACATGATTAATTAACTGAATTTATAATAATTATAAAAGATAAACCAGTAACTCGCAACAATATTTATAATGTTCCAAAAGTTTCATAAGTAATCAGAAGGGAACTTTATTTTCAAAATGTTAATGATTTAGAAAACTTAATTCCCCATGCAAATGTCTTTGTAATTAAAAACCAATATTTGATGACTTATCGTAAAAATCTTGCGTTTTAGCGCATAAAGTTTTATTTATTCGATAGAAATATATGGTTCAAAGAATTAATATTACTGATAATTCAACGAAATAAATCAAAGAATTAATACAAGAAGCTTATGAATACCTCCACAAAATATGTAGAGAATTTTTTTTCTATTTATTTAATTATTTTTAAAACTATAATTATTTATTCTTCTGTTTGTTCTTCTCAATTATAGTGTTTCCTGTAGTATTTTCGTTCATTTTTTAGAAAAGAGTAGACCTCTTATCAGGGCGGCCATGCCAAACTTTTAGATTGGCAAATCGAATTAAGTTTCAGCAGAAAGACACCTTATATTTTTCTAAACGAGGCAGAATTAGCATACCCTTAAACATTAAGGAAGAAAAACATCACATGAAATAAAAATATTAAAAACATATCATTAAAAAAAGTATTTGAAATAAACTTCTAAAAATGATTTGCTTTTTATAAAGGTGTTAAAATAACCACAACAACAAAATATTGACTAATGCATAATGAGTATATTTGTAGTATAATCATAACAAAAAATAACAAAGAAAATTAAAAAACATAACATTTTGACTCTTAAGACGTGTACAATTAAATAAACAAAGACATCCTCAACACAAGGAAAAAATAACGTTTCACAAAATATAAATAAAATATAATCGTTTATCCATTTGAATATATTATGATATTAGATAAGCAATCAAACACTCTATATTAAATAAATAAGCAAAAGGAGAAAGGCAAGAATATTTAATTAAACATAATTAAATAAAACCCCATTTTCTTAAATACGTTATCTATAACGTGATTGTTTTCGAATGAATGGCATTTTTAAGTTTTTAACTCAAAATCTCCATACAAATTCTAGAATGTATTCGAGCTCGTTTCAGACAGCAGTAATTTCTACAATATAACATTCTTTATAAGTAAAGATGGAATGGTTGGGATTCGGCTAAAGAAACCTCAATAAGATTTTTGTTAAAAAAAATCTATATTTAGGACGTTTCGGCTACTCATTGGTAGCCTTCGTCAGCTAAAATGACAAGAAAAACAGAAATTAATACAGAAAAAAGTTTACAATTGAGATAAGTAACAGAACTATGAATACACTTAACTTATTATGAAAGAACAATTTGGTCTTAAATTCTTAGAATGAGTAGAATGAAAATCAAAAGAAACATAACAAAAAAAGAAAAAAGGCTATTATATTGAAGTTTATATAAGTAAATAGGTGCTAATAGTAACATTAATTAATTATAACAAAGAAACAAGATACTACATAACTATGGAATTGCCTGGAGGCAGAGGAAGACCAATGTTGACAGTTAAGTAACCATTGTGGAAGTGTCGGTCACAAGGCATTTCTCCTATGTACGCTAATATTTTTCAAAAACTCTCCCGAACTCCCACCTAGTATTTTCCCATGCCCCATGTGTATCCTTCTATTAACACCTTTCTCTCCTTTCCTGTCATAAAATGTCTTAAACAGGCCTTTGATCCTTACCGACCTTCTCCCACCACCTGGTTTGTTTTCAGTTTCATTTACTCTAGTAGATTCCTTTTTTCTTAGAAACTTTCACAATGGTTACTTCACTGTCAACATTGGTCTTCCTCTGCCTCCAGGCATTTTCATAGGTATGTAGTATCTTGTTTCTTTGTTATAATTAATTAATGTTACTATTAGCACCTATTTACTTATATAAACTTCAATACAATAGCCTTTTTTCTTCTTTTTTTGTTATGTTTCTTTCGATTTTCATTCTACTCATTCTAAGAATTTAAGACCAAATTGTTCTTTTATAATAAGTTAAGTGTATTCATATTTCTGTTATTTATCTCAATTATAAACTTTTTTCTGTATTAATTTCTGTTTTTCTTGTCATTTTAGCTGATGAAGGCTACCAATGAGTAGCCGAAACGTCCAAAATATAGATTTTTTTAGCAAAAGTCATATTGAGGTTTCTTTAGCCGAATCCCAACCATTCCATCTTTACTTATCGCCTCGACGGCTAACTATCTAATCTTCATGAAAACATTCTTTATGTTGTGTCTTTGATAATATAAATAATATCTACCGTAAATTTCGAGAAACTTGCTTGAGTAAGTCTTTATTTTTTTATGGCGCATCGACATCTAGGCCATTAGCGCCGTAGGTCTTAATATCTGATATTTTTGGTTGAAAAAAATTTTTTTTTCTTTCTTTGATAATTAATTTTGAACTAGTAAATTATTTTAATTATGTTTTTCAACTTCATTTTTGGAGAAAATAAGGTATGAAACATGTAGGGGAAATTTATTATTCCTATAAAGCTGTAATAATAAATTAAAAGACATCAGCTATTTACCTCCTGGTATTTAACGCAAGATAATTTAATAAAATATCTTTATTAAATGAAACATCTAGAGCAGCAAAACTATTCCTTGAATTTAAAAGTATTTCTGCCTTTAGCCTATTTATTTAATATATTATAATTTAAATAAGATGTATTATAATAGCATAATATTAAGAAGTACATATAACTAATTTATTCAATATCCATATTTGTTGAACTTCTGACGTCAGCTACGTTAGTAGTACTCGAATTGTAGAGGATTACTGAAATCCTTGCAGTAGTTAACAACATTTTCAACTAATAAATAGTTCTCTACAAAATGTTAATTCGCGAACAGCTACTTTTTTCAAAAGTTGGTTTTGCCAAAAATGTCTTGCTTGCCTATAACTACAATCTACAAGCTATAGTTTAAATGTCGAAGGTTCATTTTACAACAAGTAATTATTAATGTAATTTAATTATTATTTTACCTCAATATACATAATTGTGTTTATTGAAAGTAAGTAATAAAAAATACACAATTAATCCTGCTCCAAATATATTATTTCCTGATCTATATGATTCACGCCATTTTGACGCCTCCTCAGGAGCTTAAAACTATTAATGGTCACATGTTTTCTTTGCATCGATTTTACATTATAGAATATTAGAATCGATAATTAATCAGTTGACATATCGCGCTAGTATTTCTAAAGTGATACGAGTAAAAAAAAACAAAAAAAAAACAACTCCACTGAAAATGTGTCACTCTTGTCTATGTAGAGGAATAGCATTAAAACAGGAAGAGTGACACAAGTACCCTCTAGTGGACAAGCTCTAAAGCTAGGTACATACAGTTTTGATGGTTCATAATGATATACTTGCCATGTATGTCATAGTCATAACTAAAAAAAACGATTTTTGAGTTGTGTCACTTGAGAAATACTAATGCGATATGTCCCTGGTGGTCCGATTTTGATGAAATTTGGTACAAAAATCCGTTGAAAGGTCAAGTTCGTTAACCAGCAAAATCCGCCCACTGGAAGATGGCGTATGGGGCGAAATTCGCGCAAAAAAAATCGTAACGCTTACATTTTTGAGTTCATATGCTTGTAAGTACTCGTTTTATAGGATTCTTGGACTAGGAAAACGAATGAAACCATTTTTAAGGCGATAGCTTTAACCGTTTTCGAGAAAATTGGAAACATAGTTGCTGAATAACGTTTTTGGTTTTGGTACTTAAAATCATGGGATTCAGTTGAAAAATTGTTTGCATGTTGGAATTTTATCAAAACTAACATGTTAAACTTTTAGTTACGTTTGGAGTTAAGGAAGGGTTAGAATAAAATATTTTATGAACAGACATGAAAAGTTTTGGGAACTTCGTATACTTTCATTAATATCTCGAACACGGTTGGGAAATTTTCATAAATGGATAGAAACTATTTGAAAGCTTTCTAAATTCTCTACAAAAAAGATTTTTGATTAGGTGATGTCAATCGGTTGAAGAAATTTTTTTTTTCTTTCTTTGATAATTAATTTTGAACTAGTAAATTATTTTAATTATGTTTTTCAACTTCATTTTTGGAGAAGATAAGCTATGAAACATGTAGGGGAAATTTATTATTAAAATTATATTATTATTAGCTGTAAAAATAAGTTAAAATACATCAGTTATTTACCTCCTGGTATTTAACACAAGATAATTTAATAAAATATCTTTATTGCAATGTGCTCACCTGTATTGGACATTTTAGTATTGACTCAGCCTGGGAAGAATGGAAGCTCCGTGGGTTTTAGTTGTGAGCTCCCAAGGATTCGCCAGAATGGCCTCAAACTTGTAGAACAGGAAATAATGGATTTGGCGATGGATTAATTGTGTATTTTTTAATTAATTTACTATAACTACTGCTAATTTTAGCAATTGTAAAATTCTATTTCTTAGTTCAGTTACTGTAATTAGTAGTTGGTAGATGTAACTACTACATAATGCCCAATTCTGGTTGTTATTAAATTTCTTTCGGATTCCAACAGATATTATCAGGTCTTTGAGTTCTTCTATTTTCATGCTCAGAGCTCTAAAAGCTGAGAGATCTGTTTAAATATTTTGTAATGCAGGAGAAAATTAATTTCAACAATACTTTGATCGCTCTGGGAACAGAACAAATCTGGATATTGAAACAAGGAATGAAATCAAAAAACAAAAAAGTTAAATAATTAAATAAATATTAAATTATAGTAATACAAATTATATTATGTTGTTTGCTCTATGGAGTAAACGTTTACACTATTTGTTAGCAAAATTAATTTTTATTGTATGATAGTTGTTGGGAAAGGGCTGATTCTCTGAGCGACACGGAGTCGCATGGCTTAGACACAAACACAATCACATCAACTCATCAAGCCAAAAGAACGGGTTCATTTCATCATGAGCCTTCAGGAAATGGACTCCGTGTTCGATGGCCGCCTTAGGCATGATAAAAATGGGAGGAATTTAACTATCATGCTTGTGAGAGTCCGAACCTCCCCTCATTTAGTTTTGGAACTTGTAGGAAATCTGTTGAGCTAGTTCTGTATGTCATTTATATATCGTGTTTTGGATGTCTTAGCAGCAATATAGCAAGGATCAAGCATTTTGTTACTGTATAATTTTTTAGTATTTACTTTTATTTATTTGTTTATTTTATTTATATACTAATATTTTGGAATATTTCATTTTTTTTTATTTTGTTATTCTATATATATTTTTTTTGTTTTGTTATTACTTTCCTGTTTCTTAGATGTAAGCTTTTAACGCTCTCTCATTTCCAGGTTCCAGCGCTCAAGAGTTGTTCCATTATATGATAAGTCCTATTCTTTTGTAACACTAAAAAAAAAAAAAAAAATTAATTGGTGGGTGTATGAGTTTAGCCTGGTGTTGGTTTGCAGGTCCTCCCGTGGAAGTGGGTGTCACAATGTACGTGCTGAGTATAAGTTCGGTCTCGGAAGTCCTAATGGTACATACAACATTGGGGATGTTGTTGTCTGTGTTGTTGTCGTAGGTCGGAAAGGAACCTTGCAGCGTTCCCCTGCATGCCGCCTCCGACATGCGCACCGTACAACCATGAAATTATACAAAATTTATACAAAATAATGACATATGGGGAAAATCCTTAATGTTCAGTCGTAACCATAAATTTATGACTGTTTGTTTTTTTTTTTTTTTTTTTTGTTTTTTTTTATATTTTGACATGAAAATGTTATCTCAATGATGCTCCTACTCCAAATTATGCTTTACGGGTAACGTGAAATTTAGCCGTTGTGGATACGAAGGGCAAACATTTTTTTTCATCATCCATCATTCGAATCTAGATGTTTCAGAGAATCTACAGGTATATTTTTCATGTTCATTTTGCCCATCTTTCCCTCTAAAAATACACAGAGAACGAAAACAAACTGGAAACTGCTAAAGAAAGGCAAATACAAAAGGCGAACTCAACACTCCAATACTTGAGTGGCTTAATATCCAAAGACGGACATCTGTAAAAAAATCGAAATTGAGTTAGCAGTGGATTCCTATAGGTTTTTGTCTGCTCTTTTCAATGATGAAATTAGTTTCTGTAAAAAACGGGCGTAAACATGTAATTTCTGGCTTCAAAGTAGATGCTTTGTTTCAAAAACGGACTCCCGATGTGGAGGTTTTTTTCATAAACGAACACCTACCAATCACCCGGTGGGTTCAAAGGTAATTTTCACTAATTGTTTAAGGGGTATTGAATCAGAAACAGAACAATATCAATTTTAAACATATAAGCCTAATTATGAAATAAATATTTTCAAAAAAATATTCACTATAACTTGCGAACATAAAAGGTGATTTTCTTTGATATTAAGCCACTCACTTGTCCGCTTGAAGATGACATAAATAAATTTAGTCGGAGTGAAGGTAACGCACTTTTCATGAAGTGTTTTATGCACCTTGAAATTAGGCTATAATGTACCTCTTGTGTAGATAAGAAGGTAAATATGTGTTTCCTGGACATACCTTCGAACACCAGGTACTGCGCATAGGGGAAAGGTGCAAAAAAATATTACCCAAAAAATAGTCTTTTATTCAGAAGCTAACTTACCTTTAATGTAAAATTAAGACGATTTTACAATGAATAATAAATAAGGCAGACACTTTTAAGGGGGGTAACATGTAAACAAATAAATTGTTTTTATTCTAATATTAAATGAGAGTTTTATTCACGCTGCCATTAAAACCAGAACAGCTGTACAAGATCACGTATATAATATACAATATAAAATTATTTCCCAAAAATAGTGGTTTATTCAGAAGCCAACTATCATTAATGTAAAAAAATTACAAATTAAGGCAATTTTACAAAATAGCCTTATATTCAGAAGCTAACTTACCTTTAATGTAAAATTAAGACAATTTTACAATGAATAATAAATAAGGCAGACACTTTTAAGGGGGGTAACATGTAAACAAATAAATTGTTTTTATTCTAATATTAAATGAGAGTTTTACTCACGCTGCCATTAAAACCAGAACAGCTGTACAAGACCATGTATATAATATACAATATAAAAATATTGCCCAAAAATAGTGTTTTATTCAGAAGCCAATTATCATTAATGTAAAAAAATTACAAATTAAGGCAATTTTACAAAATAGTCTTATATTCAGAAGCTAACTTACCTTTAATGTAAAATTAAGAAAATTTTACAATGAATAATAAATAAGGGGGATACTTTTAAGGGGGTTAACATGTAAACAAATAAATTGTTTTTATTCTAATATTAAATGAGAGTTTTATTCACGCTGCCATTAAAACCAGAACAGCTGTACAAGACCACGTATATAATATACAATATAAAAATATTGCCCAAAAATAGTGTTTTATTCAGAAGCCAATTATCATTAATGTAAAAAAATTACAAATTAAGGCAATTTTACAAAATAGTCTTATATTCAGAAGCTAACTTACCTTTAATGTAAAATTAAGAAAATTTTACAATGAATAATAAATAAGGCGGATACTTTTTATTTATTTTTAATATGAAATGAAGTGCTTTATTCATACTGCGATTTTAACAGCTTCTTCAATTAACATAATTGAAAATAATTACAAAAGGGCAGACACTTTTTTGGGGTTTAACTATGAGGAAACATGAAAATAAATTTTGCCTATGATAGACTGCAATACACTGCGTGTAACAGTAAGATTATATGAGAGCACCGCGCAGTTGTGGTGTTCTCTGCGCTCTCATTGGTTCTTGCTCACATGATCTTGTACAGCTGTTCTGGTTTAAATGGCAGCGTGAGTAAAACTCTCATTTTATATTGGAATAAAAACAATTTATTTTTATTTATTTGTTTACATGTTACCCCCCTTAAAAGTGTCTGCCTTATTTATTATTCATTGTAAAATTGTCTTAATTTTACATTAAAGGTAGTTGGCTTCTGAATAATACACTACTTTTGGGTGACATCTTTTTGCACCTTTCTCATATGCACAGTACCTGGTGTTCCAAGGTAAGTCTAGCCAACACATATATACCTTCTTATCTACCCAAGAGGTACATTATAGCAAAATTTCAAGGTGCATAAAACACTTCATGAAAAGTGCGGGTACTGGCTTTTGGACTATAATATAATTTGTTTATTATTATAAATTGTAAAAGAAACAATTATTTTGGACTATAATATAATTTGTTTATTATTATAAATTGATAAATAAACAATTAGACATCCCACAACGAAGGAATGTTATGAATATTTAGTGGAGTTTGCCGTTATGGAAAAAATATTCAAACACATTTTCCTAATGACTACCTTTTTTTGAGTTTGCCCTTCGAACCCACAACGCCTCAATTGAAAAGGAAGTGACAAAATTCATTATGGTGGGATTGAATTCCTAACTAGGGCGGGAATAGATTTTTAATCATTGTTAAGTATTGTAAATTAATTGGTATTAGTATGCAATAAATGTAAAATTTATTACTAGACATGAATAACTTGTTCTAATTTACTTACCGAAAGACATTTTCATGATCAAAAATATTTCCTTACAGCTGTTTTCTTTTTTTTTAAATATTTTTGACTAAATAAATTATATTTATCATTCTTCTCGTTTCATATGGCTTAGGTCATCACCAAAATATCGGAAATACATGTTTTTATTTTTTTGTACTACACTATTAAGAAACTCGCCCTACATGTTTCGCTGTGTTCATAGCACCTCTTCAGGGGACAATAGAATCATGCTCTTAATCTCAGAGTCTGGGTTGTCTGGGTTGTGAGCGGATCAAATTTGCAGGGATTTAATTGCCCCCGAAGAGATAGCATGAAGGCCACGAAACATGTCGGGCAAGTTGCTTAATACGGTTGAGAAAAAAAGAAAAATGTGCAATTCTAAAATTTTTGTGTTGAGCCTAAAAGGAAATTGTATTTACGTAATATATGTAATATATTGTATATATATATATATATATATATATATATATATATATATATATATATATATATGTGAATATACGTTATTAATTTTCTTAGACCAAATTCTTCATAATTTTATTCATCAAAGGTCTCAACATTTAATTTTTAATTAACCAATTGACTTTTTAATTGACCAAGAGCTATTAAGACCCACCAAGTAACATAAAGGTTCAATTACAATTTGGTGCATGTATTTCCTATTTTTTATGATAAATATAATACAAGATATCTTGAAGAATACAGAAAAGATAAGTCAAAAAATATCAAATTGACAAATAAAGGTTTATTGTACCTCTAAATGGAATAAATATTTTTTAAATGTATATAAAATAACCATAATGATTGCTACGTTTTTTAATAGTAAATAGCGCCTGTTTTTCTTTTAGATAAAAAGGCATTAAACAATAAAATGTTAAATAATGAGAAAAAATTATATTTTTCAAGTTTTAATTAAATAAATAGGGAACCATATAATTATTTATTATATTTTAAATACTATGTATTCCTTTTAGTGCGGTTCCTCCCTCCCTTCATAGGGAGGTTTCTTGATATGATCGTTGATTCGAATTTTATTATTATTTTGATGTAGTTTTTCCGGCGGAAAACCTCGCTTCGTACGACCTGTTCCTCTCAGGCACCAATGTAAAAATAAAAGCAGAATGCTCGCAGAAGCTGCATAACTAAGCACTTTCCTCAGAATTTGGGTTGTGTAGACTGGTTTCCAGAACAATTTGCTTAAAATATCCTACATAAATAAAATAAAAACATGAATAGTTCTCTTATAATTTTGTAATGAGTAACTGTTCAATTATTAATTTGCTTCCAGATTTATGTTTACACATGGTACTTACTACAATACGTAATAAATACAAAAGACCTCATATTATCGTATTTTGATCTAACGCAGGAACAGGATACAGTCCCTCTAGTGGTAGAAAGTGCTCCTTGCGGCGGCTTTGTGAACCTACGTCTGGCGGGCTTTTCTATTGAAATATATTACAAAGTAAACCCCCCTTTCCGATTGACCCATATAGTTTATTTTTACAACACATATTTACCACTACGAATACCGAGTTTCGTCGAAATATAACAAAAATCACGGCTGGTAGTGGCAAATTGGTATTGTTGGTCCGAAGTAAACCCCCCCCCTCCTAATGAACCGATTTAGTTTATTTTTACATCTCACTTTTCTCTCTATATTACCACTACCAATACCAAGTTTCGTTGAAATAAAACAAATATTACGGCTGGCATGGTCAAATTAGTGTTTTGGGTTCGGGGTAAACCCCCCCTTTCGGTGGACCGATTTTGTTGGTTAACGAACTCGTTCAATCGTTTGCTAATTGAATGCTATATACCAAGTTTCGTGACGAAAAAACAGAAACTCTGGCCGCTATCGTGTTAACAGACACATATATATATATATATATATATATATATATATATATATATATATATATATATAAAGTTTAACGGGGCTCATTTTCGGTGTCTACTAGGTAGGATCGATAAAGATTTGAAGAAATTTTTCAAAAATTCCGTCATGAGTGCAACCTCAATAGCTACTTTCCTTCGGAGGAAAGTGCTAAAATCGACATTCACTTTTTAGGATAAACTAAATCTAAACTAAAAATTGCAACCTAAGAAAACCTGAATTAAATTAACTAAAGGGATATTAGCTGATATTAAACTAAATAATTGGGGATTGATTAAAAACTAAATTTAAACTTTATTTTAGTTTAGTTTTAGAAAAATAAGGTGAATTATCATACTATGCTATTTCAATAATTAAGTAAATTATGAAAACTAATAGAACTTGTTTTCGTTTCGTTTTAAATAGGCTGAAGTTGTATTTGTAAGTTGTATACTCCTTTTTCCCCATTATAGTTCATAAAAAAAAAAAAAAAAAAAAAAAAAAAAAAAAAAAAAAAAAATACATACATAACAATTTTTCTACCCTTGTTCTGAATCAAAGTATGCAATAAACTAATTAGGGGACTAAAAACTAAAACAAAACTGAAATCATAAATTAAGATCACTTTTGCTTAAAGTAAACTAATTAACATACTAAAAACGGATACTAAAGCTAAAAATAACTATGTACATACAATGAATTACTCCAACACATGATTAATAATTTTACAAATCTAAAACTAAACTGAAACTAATAATATAAAGTGAGTTTATTTTTATTTAGATTGAATTAACGCTAGTTTAGTAAGCTAACGTTAGTTTTGCCCAACACTTGTCAGGCACGTGTACCTCCAACGGAGCCCCTAGTTTCCGAACACAAATCTCCATATGAGAAACCAGTGATCCCCCCCCCCCATGAATCTTCCTTCCTTCCGTCGTGCACTGTCTCTTCCGCGGTGCATACTTACATTTATGTCAGATTCTCTCTCTCTTTAGCTCCTGTTATTTTCTCCTTACTGCACAGAATTTTCTCACATTATATGAACATTATTCTGAAAAGCCATGAGGCGGTTGGAATACGGCTAGGAGAAAAAAACGTCAGATCATCAAAAATCCATATTGGACGCTTGAGCTGCATTTTGGAAACCTTCCGCTAAAAAATAAATATACATTTTTAAAAATGAGAATAATCAAACAGGAGGGGTCTCCCGTGGTCTAGTGGCTAGCGCGCTAGATTCATAAGCGGGAGATGGTGGGTTCGATCCCCACCGGCGACAGGAATTTTCTCATCTCAGGGCTCGCTGAGAAAATTCCTGGCTGCACCCTGGATGTCGGCGCTAATGGGCCAGAATTATCGATGCGCCGTAAAAAAAAAAAAAAATCAAACAGGAAGAAATCTTTTAACATCATGACAATAAAGTAAGAACCAACTGTAAGTATAACCATTAACAGAGACTCAAAGTATAAAAAAAAAAAAAATGCAGACAAACATATTAACAACAGCAAAAATGCCCGTGAAGACACACACAACAGTATTTTCTTTTTATATTTTAAAAACAGTATTTTCGTTTTATATTTTAAAAAAAAATTATAACAATAAATATAGTAATAAATACCGCTAAAAATGCCTAGGGGACATTTCTGAATTTTTTTTTCTCTTAGACGAACCCCAACTCGTATCCCCTCAACGGCTGACTAACTTCATCTCATTTAAAATTATTCTAGTATTTTTAAATGGAACCCGGTTAAATCTTAATATGTAATATTTAGTCCCAACAAACAAAACCGTTTCTCTTTCATTACACGACCAGGTTGCCCGATTTTGATCGTTTAGTTGCAAATTTTATATAATAATAGTATTAAGCGGATAAACCCGTTAACATAATATTCTACAAAAAAATAATAATAATATTCTACTTAAAACATATATATGTCCATATAATTAATTAAGATATCTATTGTTAAAAAGCTAGGGGATGTTAAAAAACAATGGTATCATTAAATAAAAAAATGATACTCTCATTCTCCGAAAAGCATACACAGAAACAAATCACTTAAAATCAATAATTCTGAAATATCAGTCATATTTGGAAAATGAAAAAAATATTTACAAAGACTAATTACATATCATGTAATTGTCCTTACTCTTACTTACTTAATCGTTAATTGAGCCTGTGTTTCTGTGCTTGAGTGTGTATACTTATTTATGTTTAAAAAAAACTCTTCTTTTTAACCACCCCACTTCATAAGTATAGAAATTTTAATTATATGGATGTATAATGTTTATGTAAAATATATATTTTTAAGGTAATTATTTTTTACTTGAAACATTTTATTTAAAATAAAACATCAGTAATAATCATCGAACCTTATTCCCATTGAGAATATCCATTATCCATCAGCCAATAATGTATATAATAAATTATATATCTTTCGAATATTATATGGGACTAAAATATGACGTCATAGATTTTAAGTGATCCTAAGGGTACGTTCATGGTGAGGATTGATTCTGCGATGCTACGATAGCTACTCCGATGAGCGCTGCCCGATGTAAAACAAACACATGTATTAAGGTGGGAGTGTTCATAGTGAGGATCCTTACTTCCGATGCTATTCTCGCACTCGCGCAGTGACCGCGGGGAAAAACAAATATTTTGTTTTCTCCTCGCAGTGAGGAGGGAAGCCGCGATGTGGGCCTGACTGTGATTGGTTCCTTCAAAAGGACTCTAGTGCGCAGGTCACCTACCCTCTCTCATTACTTCATCTTGTGTGATTATTCTTTTTTGGTTATTTCGTTGTCGAGATGAAAGAAAATTGGGTCTTTTTGCGAAGACTACATCCAGTTACTTTTGAAGTATTTATTTAGTTAAGTGATTTATAACAGTTACTCGTACTCGCTGATAAGCTTACTGATTAGCTTACAGGTTCTTTGCTGGTTATCTTTTACTACTTGACTCGTTATCTACGGTTATAATTCATATTAGATAATGGCAAGTAATATTTATTAATAAAAAGGTTAATATGATCAAAATCAATTCTCTCAACTATGAAAAAAGTTATTAAGCATTAAAGTTGACTGTTTTGCAGGTTATGAAGGATAACAAACAACGATATTTGTAAACAAACATATCTGATTCCTTTTCTCTCTCTCTTTTTTGGATCTTTTACATTTATTAAGCAATAATACATGATACGCGTACCCGCTCGCTACGCTATGCTCCACTCGCTCAAGAAGATATAAAAAAAACTCTAGCCAACCCAACTCGCAATTAATAGAATTATATTAATTTAAGCGACTCTAGTCTATCCAACTCGCTAAAATTAATAGGATTCCATTAATTTTTCCGAGTAAGAAACCAATCCCTTTTTCTTTGTCAGAAACATCGCGAACTAATTGTAAAGGCTCATTTTTTCTCACTAACATAAGCAGAGCTTTTTCATAAACAAAATATAATTCACTGTTGAAGGTTACTTTACTCCCAGCAAGAACCAATGCAATGGTGAGTCAGCATGAACACCCTCCATCGATGTATAATACATCGGGGCAGCGCTCATCGGAGTAGCTATCGTAGCATCGCAGAATCAATCCTCACCATGAACGTACCCTTAGAGTCACTTAGACTTTATAAAGGGTCCAAAAGTTACGTTGATATTAAGGTTTTTAGTATTGACAAGATTTTTCTTAGAGAGTTATTGGAAAACAGTTCTAGGTAAAAAAACATTTATTATTTATTATTTTAATTTTTTCGATGCTCCACATTGTCTATGAATGGCATCGATCGCTGTTAATAGTTGCTCATAGTCATATACCACGACACTAATATAGAATCCAAAGTAAAATATGGAAAAAATAAATAACTAAACAGAATAAATAAAATTACAGATAAAAAAAAAATTAAAAAGAAAACGCAAAAATAAATTAAAAATAAACATTGAATAAACTAAGTAATATTCATTGGATTTTGAAATAAAAAAGTCGCGGATGTTCTCATATTTTGTTATATATGTTAATATTTTTCAAGTGTGTAATAATATTGTCGATATAGTGGCTGCTGTCAGTAAGTAGGTCAGTAATGTCCCGAGGTAGATATGTAAAAAACAGATTTTGTATGTTTACCAAAATTCTTAATTTCCCAATATTATTTACAGACTAAGCACAATTCTCAGGTACTGTAATAGAGTGGAAACACATTTTTAAACCTAAAGTAAATTTTGAATAATAATTATTTTTTTGTTATACATTCTCTACTGGGGAAGGAAGATTTCATTCCTGATCTTAATATTTTATTGAATGAGTATTTCATCTCTTCTTAATTTCATTAAGTAAAGAATACTCTTCATTTATATTATTGAATGAGTATTTCATCTCTTCTTAATTTCATTAAGTAAATAATACTCTTCATTTATATCATTGAATGAGTATTTCATCTCTTCTTAATTTCATTAAGTAAAGAATACTCTTCATTTATATCATTGAATGAGTATTTCATCTCTTCTTAATTTCATTAAGTAAAGAATACTCTTCGTTTATATCATTGAATGAGTATTTCATCTCTTCTTAATTTCATTAAGTAAAGAATACTCTTCATTTATATCATTGAATGAGTATTTCATCTCTTCTTAATTTCATTAAGTAAAGAATACTCTTCGTTTATATCATTGAATGAGTATTTCATCTCTTCTTAATTTCATTAAGTAAAGAATACTCTTCATTTATATCATTGAATGAGTATTTCATCTCTTCTTAATTTCATTAAGTAAAGAATACTCTTCATTTATATCATTGAATGAGTATTTCATCTCTTCTTAATTTCATTAAGTAAAGAATACTCTTCGTTTATATCATTGAATGAGTATTTCATCTCTTCTTAATTTCATTAAGTAAAGAATACTCTTCATTTATATTATTGAATGAGTATTTCATCTCTTCTTAATTTCATTAAGTAAAGAATACTCTTCATTTATATTATTGAATGAGTATTTCATCTCTTCTTAATTTCATTAAGTAAAGAATACTCTTCATTTATATTACTAGATGACAGCAGAGATGGGCATAATTTTATTTATAAATAAAAATACGAATTTATTCGTACTTCATATATTTGTGAATACGAATATAAATAAATTCGTACTTCATATATTTGTGATTACGATTATAAATAAATTCGTATTCATAAGTGTGAATACGAATTTATTTTTATTCACATATATTAAATATAAAAATACAAATAAAATTTTATTCGCAAATTTTTCTGCTAATACAAATAAATTCCCAGAAAAAATTGTAAATAATCACAAAAAATGGGAATATTTACAAAAAATCAAGTGATTACAAAAAAAAATCACATTAAAATATACGAATACAAATTTGTTCACATTATAATTTGTGAATAAAAATTTATTCACAACAAAATTTGCAAATAAATCATGAATTTATTCGTATTAAGATGATATTACGAAAGTTATTGACATTTTTTTTTTTTTTAAGGCGTTTAACGTCTAGGTTATTATCGCCTAGATTTTTTGTTTACCCCGAGTCCGCCGCGGGACCACCAGCCATGCTGCAGGGACACAGTTTGTCATCTGTACCTCAAAAAAAAAAAATAATAAAAAAATACACAATAAAAAAACTTTCGTAACATCATCTTAATACGAATAAATTCATAATTTATTTGCGAATTATAATGGGAATAAATTTTTATTCGTATATTTTAATGTGTTTTTTTTTGTAATCACTTAATTTTTTGTAAATATTCACATTTTTTTTCTGTGAATTTACTTGTATTCGCAGAAAAATTTGCGAATAAAATTTTATTTGTATTTTTATATTTAATATATGTGAATAAAAATAAATTCGTATTCACACTTATGAATACGAATTTATTTATATTCGTATTCACAAATATATGAAGTACGGATTTATTTATATTCGTATTCACAAATATATGAAGTACGAATAAATTCGTATTTTTATTTATAAATAAAATTATGCCCATCTCTAGATGACAGTGTTATCAAACCTTGGTCGTATTCTGTATCAATTAATTTAAAAATATACCTTTTTTCTGAATGGAAATTCAGCCTAGAAAACTGACACAAAAAAAATACCTAAATAATTAAGTAGACAAAAAATAAAATAACCTTACCAGTAACACCTTTGTAAGTCCCGCGTTCTAAGGACGCCTCTTGAGGAGCTAAACCTGCTCTGAATTTACTCTCAGCTGCAGGAAGGAACCATCTGCTACAATGGACTCATTATTACATTTAAGCAATATATTTGTAATTGAATTTACAAATCATAATTTATCATTACAGTGGAAATGTTTTACTTTATCTTCTTCTGGATAATTAACTTTTATTTTGGGCTCTATCAATTTCAAAAAGCTGATTCAAGTAACTTAAGTCTTAATTAACTTAATCTTTAGTCAAGTTTTGGCCATTGTAGCAAAAGGTACCTTTCTGCAGGTGGGGTCTAAATTTAGAGTAGCTTTAGTGTTAATTCTAAATTCATTTTATTTATTGTCCTTCGGTCTACTTTGATTAATTTGAGTCACAAAATCAATTAATTCAAAAATAACTAGTGTCTCCCCGTGGTCTAGTGAATAACGCCTTGGGTTCTAATGAGGGAGATGGGGATTCGAGTCCCAACTGCCGCAGAGAATTTCTCAATTCAGGCCACGTATAACTCAAAATGCATTAACTATGAAAAAAAAATGAATTAAGATATTTTTTAAATATAGATATATCTAATATTAAACACTGTATATAAATATACGAGAGAGAATGCATAAATCCAAAGTACCAGGCTTCTATATAACAGACAGGTTTTATGAATAGTAAATGTATACAAAAAGAAAACCAAATTTGTTCCACCCTCACGATTGGATTCTTTGGGTAAAAGGTGCTTTGCCATATTTCAATAACGCTAGAGCGACATCACAGTCTAGCTTTGTCCATGAGGTAATGCCAAGTAAACAATCTAAGAAAGACGCAAGATACTGTGGTCATGTGACGATCATAGTGCAGGACCGGGAACATAAGCGAAAACATATTGTCAACATTTACAAGCACGTCCGACATTTTGGGCATCTGCATTGCCGAATCCATTAGCATATTGGCATAACGTAATGGCAAGTAAACAATCTAAGAAAGACGCAGGATACTGTGGTCATGTGACGATCATAGTGCAGGACCGGGAACATAAGCGAAAACATATTGTCAACATTTACAAGCACGTCCGACATTTTGGGCATCTGCATTGCCGAATCCATTAGCATATTGGCATAACGTTATGCCAAGTAAACAATCTAAGAAAGACGCAAGATACTGTGGTCATGTGACGATCATAGTGCAGGACCGGGAACATAAGCGAAAACATATTGTCAACATTTACAAGCACGTCCGACATTTTGGGCATCTGCATTGCCGAATCCATTAGCATATTGGCATAACGTAATGCCAAGTAAACAATCCAACATGTTCAAAAACGTCAGTTTCCATTGCTCTAAGTGCAGTTCCGTGACAGTTACAAATCATTTACCAACGATATTTTTAAAAACATCAGATTTATATAAATGTTCCGTGTCTTTCTCTATTTGCTTACTTGTGATTGTTTCATTCAAATAAATGTGTTTCTTCGCTGATGTTCCCGATACTGATATCGATCGATAATTAATATTATTAATGCAAAGAAAGAATTTATAATTCCAGGAGATTTTAACACTCAATCCTTAATATGGGCTGAACAATTAAGGATTTTCTCTCATGAATTTTTTTGATCAATACACAAAATGTTCTCTGGCAATTCAACAAACTATTTCACAACCCTACAAACTACATGTTTTGCCCGCCTAATGCACGTACTAAGCAATTCTACCTCAATACAACATAACCCACACTGTAAATATAATAGTTTGTTGGACTGGGCGGTGCGCCGTGTCGGCAGAGCGAGGTACATCAAAAAATGGCCGGACCTGTGTGTATCTTCATACTATTGTACAATTGTAGTCGTTGTTGTCTATACCTCTATTTCTTCTCTCTATTTTCTTTATTTTTCTATTTTCTTTCTATATATAAATATTTCTTCTTCTATGTTTCTGATTCTGTTTCTCCTTCTTGCCCTCGCAGCCTTCTCCCCCCCCCCCTACTGGTGCAGTACCCTTGGTCGGGGGTACCCACGAGCTCATGAATGTGGGGTTATAGGTAAAGGTCCCGCCGGGTTTCCCAAAAATCGTCTGATCCTCAGCTCTGAAATGTTTTGAGAATGGAACTCTACGTGTTTGGCATTAGACTTTAGTGCAACTGGCTTACATGGCTGCTGGAGTTTGGTTTTTGGTTTTTTAGATTCACTGCATGGCATATGGTTGATAAGCATTTTGATAAAACAACTGCTTTGCATGTTATCACCTTGCTTCAGTCAATATTGCAATTACTAAAGTTTAAACAATGGTCACCTTAAAAAGCACAATACTATTAATATTATGATAAGCGCAATTTATATTTTTTAAAAACAAATCCACTAAAACAACTGCTTGAATAAAAATCAACAACTTCATAAATGCAATAAAAAACATTTTCTCGTTAAATTTCAGACTTTTGATTTTATCATTTTTCTTTACATTGTTCAAGAAGTTCTTCGAGGAGGAAGAGATTTATTTTTGATTATTATATAAACTTGAATTTATTTTATTTGGGAATTGTGTGGACAATTCTGAACCGAAACAACTAATTTTCATTACAATAAAAACAACAAACGTTGGAAACTTTCTTGAACAACAATAATAATAATTATTGTTCTCAAAACTGCCGAAATAATGTAGCAGCATACCGAATGGTTTATAGTTAACCCTCAGAGAGAAGCCAAATCTATTATATGATACAATAATGATAATTTACATATAATGGGAAAAATAAGACTAATTTCACCAACAAAAAAAAAAACAGTTTATAGCTTCAGGCTAGAGCTAGCTCAAAAGAATTTAGCGCATACAGTGGAAATGGCCTAGGCAGCCGTTGTAAAAAAAAAAAAAAAAAATAGATAACATTTTCCATTTAAACGGAAGCCTTTATCAAAAGCCCACTTATTAAAAATGTGTAATAAGCATTTTAACCTGTATTTAAAATCAAATGTAACTTGTTACATTAAAAATTGAATTAATTACAGAGTCTACCAAAAATAAATTTTTACGGCAGAAAGGCAGGACAATTGAATTTTGTGGTTTTTGGGATCACTGAAGCCGAATCCGGTGTCCTTTGGGCTCAAAAATGACGCGCTTCAATTCTGGACGTTCAGAACCCAAAACAAAAGTAGTTTGTATTATTCAACGAATAATATAGCTTGCAAACAAGCAGATTTCGGCCGCCGGAACACCCTCACTTCAGAACGATATTAGTTAGTTAAAACATTCTTAAAGTTTTGAAAGTGTAGGTTTAGATTTTTTAACGAATTTACCACAATTCCTCCTCTGTTTTTAATGTTGTATAACAGTAAAATCAGTTTACTTGAAAACAAAGCATTAAAAATGATAAATTCCTTTGTGGTTGTGGAAATCCTTTTAGTAAGGCGCTTCTCTATGTTCGGTGGAGTAAAGAGCGAGTCTGTCATATTCGCGCCAAAACTATAACTTTTCATACAGATTTTACCCAGCAGGTATTCAAATTTCTTCAAAAGTAAACATAATGATAATATTAGATTTCAATAGAAATAGACAAACGAATAGAAGGAATATATAAAATGGATGAGTATCTAAAAATCACTACATGTATCAAGATCATATCGTCCCTGCCATCGAATATGCAAATCTGAGGAAACTAGAGAAAGAACATATTCTTTCATTAGACGAAGTAATATATTGAAAAATGGTCTTATTCGATACTTTATTTAAGACATTAAAGTCTATTCTAAAGGGGTTAGTGTTGCGACACATTTACGACAAGCCGTCCACAATCAAAGAGCAAAGTCTCGAATCTGAAAAACGATTTTTTGCATATTCGATAGTTTGATATGGCAGGGACGATATGAAAACATTGTAAGGTGTCGCTCTTTCTGCATGTCTTACTTATTAATGTCTGAAGGCCATGTCTATGTTGGCTTTTTATTATATATATTTTAAGCTAATGAAACTACATTCTCCACCTCGAAGAATAAAGCATACATACACACATATTCGAAGCTACTATTCGACTATTCCCACTTCATGACAAATAAGTCTAGAAAAGCTTCAAGCACAAACCTAACGCCACTAAGATGCGCAAGCCTTAGCTAAACTTTCTGTATTTTCTGCCTTAATTGTGCTGAACTTATCAATTCCTATCCTAAAAAAACTAACTTCCCATTGAACCTAATATCGTCGATACAAAAGCTAACTAACGAATATGAAAATCACACACGTTGAAACATGTCTTGAAAAGGTTCAAGAATTTGCCGCACATAAGTCCAGCAGAAATTAATAACGATTGACAATGAAAGATGCATTTTTTCACATTCGATACTCTGCATTTGTATCGACGATATCGTCGATACAAAAGCAAACTAACGAATATGAAAATCACCACTTTTCAGAGAGGAAAGGTATTTGTTCATAACTTTTTTTTGGACAGTCAAATATTCGGCAGATTTGACCTTTTGATAGTGGAATACTTTCCCTTTAATAGAGTGAAGTCAGATTGAAGAATTTGCCGTAAATAAGTCCAGCGGAAATTATTAAAGATGGACAATGAAAGATGCATTTTTTCATATTCGTTAGTTTGCTTTTGTATCGACGATATCTACTACAGGAATGTAACAAATACCCATCAGTAATAACTTTACCTGTTAATAATATACAGGTTTTTGCTTTGATATATAAATATCAAAGCAAAATGTGTGTACTTTGAGAGAAAAAACAAATAGTTTGAAAATATATACTGATAAATCATTTAGCGCTTCATTAAAAAAAAAACAAAAAAAAACGACTGATTCTATAAAATAAATATATCATTTTATTTATTTTTTATTTGTATTGTTTCGCTCCGAAGCTATTAAAGCAGGCCATTCACGTTGCGATTTGCAGTACGACTTTTGGTACAACTTTCGAAGTTGGACAAGTCGGATCGTAAATGGGCTTCTTGGGTCTAGTTGGAAGAGTCGGAACATTTAGAGGGACGACTCGAATGTCCGACATCCGACTGGCGACGGAGTTAGAGCGTGAGTGGGGGAGTCGGATCAAAGTCGTCCAACTTAGCTCAGTGAGTGCTTGATCTTCGAGCAACTTCGGTCTGCATTTGATTCGTTTTTCAGCTCGTGAACGAAGTACACGGTCGTGAATACAGACTAGGACTAAAGTTGGATCGCAAGTCGTAGAGTGAGAGGAGTCGAATATCCAACTTAGTCGTACTGCAAATCGGAAGGTGAATTGAACTGCTTTACTCATTACTGTAATGATTAAAATCAATCTTTCTGTACTTGTTTTATAGGACACCTTCAAACCATAATATATATTACAAACATTATAGTCTTCTGGTAATGACCGTGTCACAAACTTCATCACCGACGTTTCGCTTGTCATACTGCCAGCTTCCTCAGGGTTAAGTCTGAAAATGAGGATGTTCTTCTGGTTCACAGGTATCAAGGTGTTTTCTGGGCTGGTTGGTGACACCTTGATCACTACCCTGATGACCAGAGTTATCAGAATTTCCCTACCATACCATCTGAGAAAATAAGAAGGAATTTGTAATCAGCCCTAAGGAAAAACGGATACCCGGACGAAGTTATCAAGAGACACACGACCAAAGCAAAAAGTAATATGAATACGACGGAAAAGGAAGTTCAGGAGGATTCGAATAGGAAAAAAGTAATCCTGCACTACGTGAATTGATCTACAGAGATGATTGCGAAGATTCTAAAGAAGTATGACATCAAAACAGTTTTCATATTTTAATTCCATTTCCGTAAAGAAAGATGCTGGGGTCCTTTGTGGTTCTGTTCCAAAGAAACGGGATTCGAACTATATCCCTCCTTTTGAAAACAGAAATACCTAGAAGGTTCTTCACTTTCTCTGTCATCTTTCTTATTTCAGAGATTAGAATCATACCTTGTGTTAGTTATTTTCAGTGAAATAAGTCTGCAAAATCAGTTCTTGGCAGGAAAGAAACGTTTTAGAATCATTCATAGTACCGATAGCCATGGAGAAATTGAATTAATTCATAGGGATAAAGGTAACCTCGAGGAGTGGATAACGTACCTTAAACTACTTCAGTCGATCATCAGACAGTATAGGGGGATTCAAAAGTGATTGGCAAAAAATAAATGATAACGTTTCTGAAGATAATCCCAGAAGATTTTTATAGGGTACAGGTGCCACGTTCCTGGTGCTTTTAAAAATGTGATTCAAAGTCCACTTTAACTGAACGAGCATGCACTAAAACAACTCAATTGGTAAATTATTTATGTGAAAACAAACGTAGTAAACCCTTCAATGTTGTTAATAAAATGTTCAATGTCCCAAATAGTCAATGAAAGAACGTTACATCAGTTATATTTTGTAAAAGACAATGCATGTAACAAACGGTACCAAAATATTTATTCCGTGCACTTTATTATTTTTTTTTTAATACAATACTTTCTTCGTCTTGCTATTTACTTTTTTCTAAATAATAAAAACAATAGAGAAAATACATAATAATGAACAAAGTAGTAATTTATCCAAGGAAATTATGAATATGAAGACTATAGTAGGGTAGATATATAACTTGTCACTTGGACGGTTAGGGGAAGGTGGAGGCGCCTCTAGCCAATGACGCCCTTGCTGGGTTGCCGCCGCTCCCTCTCCTACACCCTCGCCTTGGGAGAGCAAGGAGGGTTTTAGAACTGGCAACGTCGAGCCTCCTCTACGCTTTTCCGAAGTGACAAGTTATTTCTCTCCCACTATAATAACACCAAATATATAGAAAAAATAACAATATGAAAAATAAAAATAAAAAAATATATTAGTGAACGTTATCCTTCCACATATATATTAATTAAATAACTAACAGGCCAGAAATATACATTTTCTCATAATTCCATTTTAAGTACTTTCTTTTAGTTGCTTTAAACATTTTTCTTGATTCGTAAAACTGATGTTTTCCTATCAGCTCATAAACAATATTTTAGATTATTATAAATATTTTCTTTCATATTCTTTAATGTAGTTTATATACTGTCCTTTTTATGAACGCCCTAAAAATTCTTCCTTTCCTTGTAATTTCATTTTAAGTATTTTCTCGTACGTTAAGTATTATGGCTTCTTTATGCTCTAAATGTCTTATTATTTGTTAACTTGTAATAGCAATAATGTATTAGTTAGTACTTCCCTTGTTTAACATTATAGGTTTCCTATAATTTCATAAGCCATTGTACATGCTGCCCATAATAGTAATTTGAAAAGCCACATCATAATATTTTCCCTGGATGTATAAAATCAATTTTTTCTGCCTAGGTCTTATTGATTATTTTCTTTAAACTCCATCAGTTTTCATCTTAAACTAATTATAATAGTTTATATGATAAATTTATGTTTATTGAAAATGTTTCGTTATTTGCTTGGAACTAATCGTTTTCCGGTTTCTGTTCAAAACTAATCAAGCACTTAATAGTACCGGAAACCCAACTACTAGAAAGTTTAGTAGCTTGTTTTTTTCTTATTACAACCTTTCTCCAAAACTATCCAACCAATAATTTCAATTTTGGGTCTTTTTTACTTTAGCCACACCAGTTGCTTTTTGATATTATTTGTGATTTACTATACCGTTATTTAATAACATATGTCTAATATATATATATATATATATATATATATATATATATATATATATATATAAAGGAGGTTATCGACCTATTACCTTCTAGATTTTAAGAAACGTTGCAGTTGTCTTTGTTAATAATAAATCTTATACAACTAAGGGTGCGTTTACATCTAATTCTTCTCGCATGATATATATGTCAGGTGTCGGATAGATATTCTCTTGCAAGTTTACATACTGACAGAAATAGCTAGACATTTATGTTATGGTTATGTATACGATAGTTCTGGATTTGTTAAAATATGCGATAAATGTACGGTCCGTCATTGGTCATGGTGCAAATAATCAGTGTTCAAATCTGATGGTATAGAAGTGTCGACAATACAGCTAGTAGCCAAGATATACATCTCAGACATTAAATCCTTCTCTTTATAATTAGTGTTCAAATCTGATGGTATAGAAGTGTCGACAATACAGCTAGTAGCCAAGATATACATCTCAGACATTAAATCCTTCTCTTTATAATCAGTGTTCAAATCTGATGGTATAGAAGTGTCGACAATACAGCTAGTAGCCAAGATATACATCTCAGACATTAAATCCTTCTCTTTATAATTAGTGTTCAAATCTGATGGTATAGAAGTGTCGACAATTCAGCTAGTAGCCAAGATATACATCTCAGACATTAAATCCTTCTCTTTATAATTAGTGTTCAAAACTGATGGTATAGAAGTGTCGACAATTCAGCTAGTAGCCAAGATATACATCTAAGACATTAAATCCTTCTCTTTATAATCAGTGTTCAAATCTGATGGTATAGAAGTGTCGACAATACAGCTAGTAGCCAAGATATACATCTCAGACATTAAATCCTTCTCTTTATAATTAGTGTTCAAATCTGATGGTATAGAAGTGTCGACAATTCAGCTAGTAGCCAAGATATACATCTCAGACATTAAATCCTTCTCTTTATAATTAGTGTTCAAATCTGATGGTATAGAAGTGTCGACAATTCAGCAAGTAGCCAAGATATACATCTCAGACATTAAATCCTTCTCTTTATAATCAGTGTTCAAATCTGATGGTATAGAAGTGTCGACAATACAGCTAGTAGCCAAGATATACATCTCAGACATTAAATCCTTCTCTTTATAATTAGTGTTCAAATCTGATGGTATAGAAGGGTCGACAATTCAGCTAGTAGCCAAGATATACATCTCAGACATTAAATCCTTCTCTTTATAATCAGTGTTCAAATCTGATGGTATAGAAGTGTCGACAATTCAGCTAGTAGCCAAGATATACTTCTCAGACATTAAATCCTTCTCTTTATAATCAGTGTTTACACCTCAATATATAGCTCGTGATAGAAATATATATATATATCAGTCATAAATTGTTCGCAGTTTACATTAGACTCAATTTCTATCTGACATAAATATCCTGCAATAACTATCAGATGTAAACGCACCCTTAGTAGTGTTCTTAAACTAGAAGACCTACCTATTTCAGGCAGTATACAGTCAAACATTCACAAAAGTTTGTTCGTCCTAATACAGGAGCCAGCGCTAAAAGATGGAACAAAATTGAATGTGAAACCAGAAGATTCCTTCTACACTCTACCTAAGTGATTTTGTTTACAAAAGAAGATACAAGAAATAGATTATACAGTAGAACCTCATATATCCGACCTTCCCATATCCGACTCCTCCCGATATCCGACGCGCCCCGTTGGCGAGCCTGTTCAGACTTGAGAGAGTGAGTCATCTACACTATGCTTTGTTTTCCTGTCAACAAACTGTCAGTTCTGACGTGATTGTTGATGTGGAATGTGCTGTAATCTTGTACTGTTCTATATTTGTTAACGAAGAATGACTTGTTGAAGCTGATATTTCAGAAGTTACTAATGAATATCTTAACAATGACCAAATCATAGCTGTTGTGCAAAACAAAGCGGACGAAGAAATCGACTCGGACGAATACGAACCCACCAGTGACGTCACTTAGCAGTTCTGCTGCTAAGGACGCCTTCGACGTAGCAGTGAAATAAATCGAGCAACATCCAAATGCAAGCTCAATGAATGTATTGTGGGCAAAAATGTGGAGGGAACTTCCACAAAGTCAAGATTAACTAAATTAAAACAACAATCCATAACTGAATTTTGTTCGTATTTTCAAAAGAGTAAATGTTTGAAATGTATATAGGCACAGTTTTACAATTACAATAAAGTTGTATTACAGTTTGTGCTGTACATTACAGCTGTTTTTATAACTTTGAAAGACTTTTTTTTTCCTCCTCCCGATATCCGACCTTTTGGCCGTTCCGACCATGGCCCGGTCCAGTCATGGTCGGATATGAGAGGTTCTACTGCATTTGATTGTCTTTTAAAGTCATTAAATGCATATTCGCCCCCCAAACGATGATTCAACGAATTGTATATTAAACTATAATTTTTGCTTACATTTGGAGCTTGTTTTTTTTCCGGTTTTAACGACGCATCAACTATTTGGCTATTAGCGCCGGGCTATCTACAGGTTGCCACCCTTTTATAATGCCAAAAGCACATGGTCGGTCACCAATTCAGGTACTGACCACGCCCGACGTTGCTTAACTTCTGTGATCTACGGGAACCGGTGTATTTAACGTTGCTATGGCCGTTGGCTTGAAGCTTGTTAAACACATTACTCCACTCCTCTCTTCTTCGCCGTTATTAATAAGATAAATCACTCTTTTAGAAATAAGTGACTGGTGTGGATATAGTAAAAAGGAACCCTCAATTTTTTGTTTCTATTTTTCTTATTCTTCGCATTAATTAACTAATTACTATACATAGTTATTTAAGCAATAGATGCCATAATGACTGTTTAATGAAAAAATATTTTTGTTGTTATATGGTTGACTAACCTATGTGATGGGATGTCCATTGATTGATGGTTTACTCAAGAACAGTTTAAGATGAATAAGTTCATAATTTTCGGGCACATTAATTTTGGAAAATTATTTCCAAAAATAATTTATTACATTCCAATATTATTTTTGATGTTTGTTTTCATTTTTTATTCTAACAACAAATCATAAAATATTTAATAATTTTTAGAAACTTGTAGTGATACAGGTTTTTTTGAGAAATTCTGAACTACATATTTTCATTGAATCATTACACATGAACCAAAACTGTCTAAAAAGCTTTTATTACTGTAGCATTTAGCAGGTAGCGTGGAAGAATGGAGATTTGAAAAACCTAGCAGCGAAACTTGAAGTAAGTCAAGACTTTTTCTATTGCAGTATTGACTGTTGCAGGCATGACGTAGGCTCTTCTTAGACTGCACGACCCTTAAAGATTTGACTGCATATAACTTGCATGACGATATTCACCATATTGTTAGATCATATAAACTTATGTATTTATACATGTTTTAATCGATAATCGTTCTCATTGTTTACTTCCTGACTGCCTTAGATTACATTTAGACTAACTGATAACAGAATGGAGGTAATGCAGTCAGCGGTATGTTATCTTATCGTCTATTAGCTTCTGTAGGAGATCTTGACTGCACTTATTGAAGAACAGTTTTAAAGAATAGCTTAAATAGAATTTTAGCCAGAACTTGCCTTTCTTAAACAATGGTCTATGACGGAATGGTAGAAAATAAAATAGTCCGTCACGCAGGAGCTGCGTTATTAAGCAGATCCCTCAGCAAGGTGGGTAATTCACATTGTACTCCTCAAGAAGTTGTGCAGTAATTTCATACACGAATATGTTTAACAAATACTGGAGGTAAATCAACATTAAGCAATATACTCAAAATAGGACTGTTAAATAATGGCAATTTATTATAAAGTATGATAATAATATAATTTAAAAGGGTTTTATGGTAGGTCTCAGTCATGGCCGAAATCTACAAAAATGGGTTTAAGGAAACCCATTCCATTCTTGTTCGGATTTTTTCGCCCGAGCGATCAGAGACTAATTTTCTCCTGTGTAACAAAATATTATATGAGGTCTCTCTGCTATCATCGGACGATCTGATGAAAGCTGTTGGAATCCGAAGGGGTAGATACTACAGATGTATCCAGTAGGGAGATATTGTGGTCAGTACTATGCTACGACCGCCTTTTTCCCCTTTGCTGCTAGCACCAATGTACCCATTAATAAATTAATTAAAGGCTGGGTTGGCCTAGGGACGGCCAGAGAGGCCGAATCAAACCCATGAAATCTAAATTCCCACGTGCTTGCTTGGGATTTGAACTCAGGTCCTCCAGGATATTAGTCCAGTGCTCTACAAATGAGCTAACCTCTTCCCCTATATGTCTCAAAACCGGTTGAAAAATCGTGCTAAATGTAAAGAATCTACTCGAAAGGTTATTAGATTTCCAACAAATGCGGTCTTTTTGTGATGTTTGATAGAGCAATCTGATTTGGAGAGCGCTCAAATGGATTAAGTTCTGCTTTCAACATTGACAATTGCTTGTCGTGGCGTTGTCGAGCGCCACAACAGGAAACAGATTTCGCTTTGTGATTACATTTTACATTCATGTATTTTTCACGAATGATAAGATATGGCATTGTTAATGGCTTATTAGATTTCCCACTTCCACTTACTTAATTACGATTTTTTCGCTATACGTTTTCCCAGAAAATCATACTCCAGCTCTTGCATTTTGCTGATTTACGAACTGGAACTTTCAAATCACACGAAGTATTTTTGTGCTAAATATCATTAAAATTAGTCCATTTTTGAGCCAGCTAGAAATATACGCAACCGACATCTATCATCAATAATTAAAAGAATTAATTAGCTGAAAAATTAATATTTTAGATTCCAAAGTTCACACGTATTTTGTACTGAAAACTCAAATTATTTCCATTGTTAAATATTTAACTATCCAATCCCTTGTTGAGGAATAAACTTACTTAAGCTAAAGTTTGGTATAACTATCCGAAATCAATAATCTTTTATGTTATGTGTATAGGATTTGAATGAGCAGATAACAAGTTATCAGTTCATATTCTTACCAACTAATTCACCTTGCAAATAACGAAACAAAAATCACGCCTCCAAAATTACTCCGTGATCAATATTTCTAATTAGACAGTTCAAAATTTTCTCTTGTCGAAAACCTAACCAATGAAATTGAAACCTAAATGGTCTACTTTATCCGTTCTACGCTCGACATTTCCTGAGACCATCCCAAATCTTAAGTCTGCCAAGATTTCAATTGGTCATTTACTAGTTTTTTCGCAATTCAAAAGACCTCCATATATTTTTCGATTCCTGAAAATTGAAATATTCTGTACTATATAAGCAGGACGGTAAAGCCTCAAATCCATAATTGTCCAAAAATAGACAGAAAACATTTATTATCAGCTATCCTGTTCCCTGTACAATCGCTCCCATCCTTCCGATTTGTATGGTTGCCATACACGTTCATTTCAAATCTCAAGGCGGAGACTGCACAGTTTGGCCTCAAGGTTTGGACTGTGAGGGTCTAGCACAGATACGATAAGTTAATAAACCTCAAGGTAGGGGCTGCACAGTCCAGTTATAGTAGACCCACACATGAATCCTCTTGCTCACACATATCAGGCCTCGCCTGCACAGTCCCGGCCTCATTGGACTGTTCAGTTAAAGTATTGGTGTTTTTGTTGCACATCGATGGACTGTACAGTTCAACTCTGGTCTCAAAGCAGTCAGATTTGGACAGCAAAGTCCAAGTCTTGCGGTATACCTCGCCGTTTATAGGCACCTTTATAACTCCTTTCCAAAATACAGCTTAATTTAAAAAAAATTCTCATTGCCCCTACCACCTATGTCTAGAATTTCTAAAATTTGTCAATCCGCCACGCTATCACTCTTGATATCTTTAATCTTTGGTTCTTTCCTTGAAATATTGTCTTTAAACTAAATGAACCCTGTCATTTTTTTATAGAAATAAAACAGTAAATGGAGGCACGGTGGCCATGAGTGTTAAAGCGTGAGCACTTAACACCCCGTGCCAAGGTTCGATTCACCCTATGGGGTGGTGGCTTTTCTTTAGAAAAAAGAGAATGCATCAGCCCTATCCCGGCTAGAAAAGGGTGGTAACCTTAACTTTAAAATTTAAATAAATAATTAAAGGGTAAATATTTCAAGTGAAATGCCAAATTCATTTGCTCATTTTGTCAGAGGTAATATTGTTCCTGAGAGACATAACTCCCAGAATAAAAATACATAGTCTCATATTTTGTACGATGATAATTTTAAAGGCCAATTAGGAAAAATATGGATGAATAATTAAGGTAAATATTGGTAATTAATTGAATTAAATTTTGAATAAATGTAGCCATTTGAATGTATAGGAATGATTATGTAGAGGCTATGGCAGTCATGGAATGCGAATATAGAAGCTTAGGCAGCCGTGGAAGTAAATTGGAACTCTGAGAACGATTAATCGATTACCCCTGAGATTAGCTTTCCGTTCCTGAATCGATATCTATCAATTTGCAGGACTTCACGTTGGACTTCTATTTCCGGCAGTTTTGGACGGACCCTCGGCTGGCCTTCCGGAAGAGACCGGGAGTGGAGACCCTCTCCGTCGGATCGGAGTTCATCAAGAACATCTGGGTGCCCGACACTTTCTTCGTGAACGAGAAGCAGTCCTACTTCCATATCGCGACGACGAGTAATGAGTTCATAAGGATACACCATTCGGGAAGCATCACAAGGAGTATCAGGTAACGGATTGTTCAAAATAATTACATTTTAAGTTGTTTTAATTTATTTTAAGTCAAGGGATGGTTGGGATTCGACTAGGAGAAAAAACGTCAGATCTTCAAGCACAAATCTGATCTGGCTGCACTTTCAGCACTTTCTTTCTGGCAGCCTTCTTCAGCACTAGGGAAGGGAGGAAGACCAAGATGACATTTAGGTGATCATGTTTAAGTTTATGTACACGTCACGTACATAGATTTATGCTTGAAGAGCTGACGTTTTTTTCTCCTTGCAGAATCCCAACCATCTCTTCACCTCGCATCACCTCAACAGCTAACTATCTTCAACTCAAAATTTATTTTGAGTTTTATCGCATATCTTTTCTATCATTACAGTATATGTCATTAGGAATATTGCATATAAATCAATAATATTCTTCAAATGGTTCATCAAATCTCTCTTAGCCTCAAATAACCTGCCTGCTGCAATCATTTTGCTCTCTTAATCTTTGAGACTTCCACCTGTTTTATCCAGAGATAGTATCTTCCTCCTAACGTAATTTCATCCATTGACGTTCTTGATGTTATACCAATAACACCCAAAATACTAATATGCGGTCAGGACTCAAACCGACAATAGCGGTCCCGGGACATTGATATTTAAGGGATTAGCAAACATCAGGCGCTAAAGCAATATCCAACGACATTTCGTTTTCAACTAACGAACAATCATCATGTAACACTTAAAGAGTTTGGATGCAACGCCAATATAAATTGTAGGTTACAAAACCGTATAAGCTGTACAGGAAGAAAATATACAAGTGGCACAACTCCAAAATCTGTGTTTTCCAGTTATGACTAAGTAAGACACGGTAAATATCTCTTTATCAGACATCAAAACTTTATGAACCTAGCTTCACCAGAGAGCAATTGTGTCACTCTTCCTGTATTAATGCTATTCCCCAAACATAGGCAAAAGTGACACATTTTCAGCTTATTTTTTTCTTGTTTTTTTTTTAAGATGTGTCACTTTAGAAATACTAGTGCGATATGTTATTAAATTTATTAGAAGATCCATGTTTATCAATATGTACAACAAATAAATTCCTAAAATGGGTTAACTTTCTGGAGATCAGTATTCCTTGATATCATGGGCTTATATAAGGGGGGCTGCAGCCCCCCCCCCCCCGAATCGGTAAAAATGTATGTTAAAAATCTTAAAAATGAATTAAGCTCAGAAAAAATAGTTTTTATTGGGTGTAATAGCGTTATAATTGGTTGACTATTCCAAGTTCTAGATCGGTAGTGTTTTATACCCCCGACATTTTCTCAGATCCCCCCCCCCGAAATTCTCCAGCCCCTCCCGAAATTATTTTCTACATACGCCCATGCTTGATATCTATAATGTGTATTGATTTTCAGTTGCGATGCCTCAACAGGAAATCACACAAATAAGAATCGATCAGTGTTCTGTCTGTTCTTCATTCCCTTTTATTCCTTATTTTTGTCTTTGCCCACAAAGTTTCTATTGGTTGATTATGAGCTCGAGTAATGGAATCTGTGACAATATAATCACTGGAATGGTAAATGTACATTATGACACATGTTCGATTAGAATGTGCGGCTTTCTAACAAAAGTTACTAGGAAGTCACTGCCGAGGCTGTTCTAAAAAAGGCATCAAATTGTATAAAATATGATATTTCAAGACATCAAACAACAGTAACATAAATAAAACATACAAAGAAGGTTTCTAGTTTTCTTGGGAGTCCGGTGGCCGTGAGTGTTAAGGCGTGAGCACTTATCACTCCGTCCGAAGGGTCGTGGGATCGATTCCCATTTGGGGTAGTGGCTTCCTTTGAAAAAAGATAAGGCATCAGCCCTATCCTGGCTAGAAGAGGATAGTGACCTATAGATCACCCGTCCTAAAATTCTTGGTTAATTAAAATGGACGTTAAAATTTAAATCTTAAATCTAGTTTTCTTCACATGAACTTTAATAAAAAGCGCATATAACATCAATAATGTAATGAAAAGTGAATATCCCGTTGGTAAGAAGAGAGAGTTCCGTGACCGAAGACCTAAAGCCAGCAGAAGTAGCCGAAACACAAGAGAAGTATTTATGCTGATTTACGAGTCATGACAACTTTCTGAAACTTTTTCACTCTGGACTTTGCTTCTATTTCCAAAGAACACTATTTCTTACTTCACACCAACTCCCTCTTACCTTTGTCTTCTTCTTCTTCGTCTTAAAATTTATTTCAGTTTGCTTTTTCTACCTTCCTTTTGACCTCACTATGCTTCTTTTTCTGTCCCTCGCTCTTCTAAGGTAAAACACTAAAGTCAAAATTTGTCGAATTCCTTTCTTTTAATTAATTAGACTTGCAAATCTCAAAGAATTCTGCTACTAACGATACTGATTAAACGTTCGATTCTCAAGAACTGCGTCATCTTAGCGCTTGGACTTAGTGTTTCCACTCTTGTCCCCAGCGTCATTTGTAGAGCGTCGAATAGAAATAGTTAATGTTTTGTCTAAGTCTTTCTTGAAAAATTAAACACTTTTTATTGATAATTACAACAATTTAATTTTTTTATTATTTATATATGTACACAATAAAAACAACCTTCCTCCGCTCACAGGACAACAAGGTATAAATAATTATTTACGAATGATTATAATCATTCGTAATAATAATTTAACATTCATATTATGTATTTAAAAAACTACGAATAATAAGCAATTTTTAATAACAACAATGTTAATAAATAAATAGTTAAACATTAAGAAAATAAGATAAACAAAGACAATATTTAAAATTAATTCATTATTTGGATTTTTTTCTACTTTTAAACGAGTAAACATATTAAATAAATTAAGCAGAAATTAATTATATTTTCAATTTGAGTCAATAATTGAAGGAAATAGTTTTAAAACTAACTCGTGTAATGCTGTGATATGTTTTTTTTTTATAAATATTTTCCTGAGTTCATCATATTTGGTGCAATCCCACGGCCGCAGCCGAACGCATGCAGGTTAGCTGCTAGCCAAGTCTCCATGGCCTTTTAAATACTTGGTCATATATATATATATATATATATATATATATATATATACATATATAGGGTGTCCCAGCATATTTGTCCACCCCCTTTTTCTCCTAGAGTTGTTGGAATTTCGAAATGAAACTTGGTAGGTCATAGTTATGTTGCATGAGGTTTCTAATTTTATAGGATAAATAGGAATTTGTCTACAAAAGGGCGATATTTTTCAGTTTTTTTGCGTTTTACGCGCAAACGGTGCGTCGGATCAAAAGATGTCTCGGAATAAATTAGTCTTAAAATTAAATTTTCTATCAGAATTCGTCATAAAATATACCTGTTGCCATTGGAAACTCACGAGTTAGATGCGCTGGAGAAAAATTGGAGAATGTTACAAAGTCAACTAAACCTTCAAAAGAAACCTCATGCAACATAACTATGACCTACCAAGTTTCATTTAGAAATTCCAACAATTCTAGGAGGAAAAGGGGTTGGACACATATACTGGGACACCCTGTATATGTATATATAAATATATATATATATATATATATATATATATATATATATATATATATATACATACATACATACACTTGTATATTTATAGATGGTTTTTATGGAGTCCCAACTCTTTCGCCAGCGGTGTGATCAGTCGTATTATCATTAACATTAGCCACTCTACTTCTGCTCTGTTTTTATGTGGCCCCTCTGATACATTCATGCAAGACTTTTTGTATATGTTCAACGGAGTATCGGTGGCTGGAGTACTTGTTGCTGGGACACAATTCACATTATGAGACCCTACTAGGTAACTGTTTGACAGGTTATATTTGTCCTCTTCAGTTGCTAGGCTATATATAAATATCCAAATGGCTTCTCGGCGTTCCGATTGGCTGGGGCAGCACTATGTAGTGGACTCGTTGCTTAGCTGTCAATTTCCTGAGTCTGTGTTGCCACAGGCAGGTATTCTATTTCCGTAAATAAGTACATTTGAATATATTCCCTGAATAAATAAAGAGGCCATCATCATTATTAAATATTCAGGGTGTCCCGCATTGAGACATCATAATTTTAGGGGTTTATTCTACAGCTCATTTCTAGTTCGGTAATTCTATCTTAACATATAGCAGAGCTTTTTTTTTTTTTTTTACGGCGCATCGACATAAATCTTGGCCATTAGCGCCGACTTCCAGGGTACAGCCAGGAATTTTCTCAGCGAGCCCTGAGATGAGAAAATTTCTGGCGCCGGTGGGGATCGAACCCACCATCTCCCGCTTATGAACCTAGCGCGCTAGCCACTAGACCACGGGAGACCCCATGTAGCAGAGCTAAACTTACATTTGTCTCTTTTCAAAACATTTGGTTTTTATTCTGAAAAAAACTGTGTTTTCGGGATTTCTGATTATTGTATCGTAAATAACGACCACATTTTTGTAACTAAATTAAATTTCCAATCAGAAACATCCTTTATTGAAATATTTCCATGTAAGCGCTATACTAAAAGTCATATAGATGTGAACTATTGATATTAGAGTTTTCTTAAAGTATTCAATATTTTCTTAATCAGCTATTAGTTGACTTAGAGGTTTACCTCCACCTCAAAAGATGCCTTAATTAATAAGCTTTAAAGAAGTACCTCGTTGTTTTTTAAATAAACATATTTTAATCTATTTTTTCCAAATTTAACCAATAAATCTGTTTTAGCGTGAAGGAGTCATTCTGAACTCATTCCTTCCCTATGTACACACTGTTTTTGCGCTGATTAAGGATAGGGGGACCCTTCAAATGTATATCTATTTGTATGTGTAATTTTGCTGGGATCCATTATTTATTTTTTTTTTGGGGGGGGGGGGCTTTTTTGCCAGCGTTGTAATTATTCTCTGAGTGATTTTTCGCTGTACTCTGGAATTTCCATAGCATATATTCTGAGGTTTGACAATACTATAGTAAAATAACAGATATTTCGGTCTTGGGATTCATTCGTTTCTTTTAGATAAATAAAAAGTGTTATCGGACGGAATATCTGTAATGTACGAAACGACCTATAAGGTTTGTAAATTGGAAATATAAGACATATCCTGTAACAGAATGGTATTACAGATGAGAAAGATTTACCTAGGGTTCACCGCTATAGAACTCTCCTTGTAATTTTTTTTTATAAGATTAGCTATTATGTTATAAAATGAAAATGGGAGGATCGTGTTCATATATGCTGGAATTTTCTAGTTCAAATAAGGGGGAAAGAAGATCGACTACGTTGCACTATTTATCAGGACAGTCAAAACATTCGTGTGCATTTTCGGGAACTTTTTAAATTGTATTAATAAAAATTAAAATTAACATTTTAAAATTGTTTTTCTAAAATATTTACATTTTGTCGCCATCTTGCAGGTAGTTTTTGAATTTCTTCGTTGCAGAAAGACTCAATTGCTGATGCAAACAAATTTACAAGTTCATTTAGTACATCCTGTTTTAAACCTTTTCCTCTAATAATAATTTTTTTATTTTTTTAAGGCACAAAATAAGGGAAAATCTCTTAAGACAATGTCCGTGGTTTAATTAGGATCGAGCAACCTCAGCATTTTTGTGTAGCGTTGTTTGATTCGTAATACGTCCAGCATTATCACGATAAGACAACAATTCGTTGTCATTCATCATTTGAAAGCAGGTTTTAATCGGTGAGATGAATCCTTGCTTTCTGCCTTCTGATCGTCTGTTAATTGTGGCTCCAATTCCACAAGATTTTTAAGAACGTCCTTATTAAAATTAATTGGACGACCAGAACGGAGCTCATCATAAACGCTGCTTTCTTCGCCTTTAAATGTTTTAAACCATTTCTTAGTAGCCTTTGGACTAAGAGTTTTTTTTTTCATTTTTAACGGCGTATAAGCTATTGGGCTATTAATGCCGAGTTTCATTGATAGAATAATCAACAATTATCCAAGATGCACATATGCAGGAAGTACTAGAAATAGCCACAATAACAGACTACATACACAAACTTACCGACAAGTTTTTTGGACAAGATACACATTCCATTAATCCACACATAGGAAACATAGGTAACTACGAGAAAAAATCACTAAATAGATACGTACACAGAGGAACGAAACACATTTTACTTCACAGACAAGAAGTAGTGTAATTAAACTTAGTATTATAAATGTTCTTGGTTTTTTAAATATTCCCAAAAATTGCAAAATTATTAAAATCAAATAAATTCCTACAAATTATCAGGAACATGTTTATGTTTACTGTACATGTTATAAACACTTATGTATGATGTGTAAATAAAGCTTTATTGATTGATTGATAGTATTTTCACCATACACACAATTACATTTTTTTTTCGCTGCGAACCTAGGAGAATACGAAAATAAAAATTTATTACAGCATCAATATTCATTTTCTACAGGTAATAATAATATGTATCCGACGATTAAGGTAAGTGCTGAAAGATTCGAAATCTTATTTGTCTAGTAGTTAGTCTTATAGTTTCTTATTCACTCTGTCAACAAGAATATATCTTGTTCCGATAAAAAAAACCATTGACCCTTATTGTCCGTTAACCCTTTTATTTCCTTCCTTGTTATTGGTGCATTGGAGAGTTCAGTAAGTGTATCTCTTTCGAAATTCAAATCATTTTTTCGACATGAAGTCATAGATGCTGTGCGGGTTAAAGCATAGCCTGCCCCGGCCCAAAAATCCCCCCGCCGGCCTACGTTTCACCTCCCTGCCAAGCAATCCTATTCAGCTCACTGCTCAACCCGCATAATATACCTACTCTTGATAAATCTAACTCAGAAATTATTGCGTGATAATATCCAAGACCAGATATAAATAGGATATTCAAATGACTTTGAGAAGGTGTATTATAGTCTCGTAACTAGACACTATCAGTAGTAGAAACTTGGCTAGGCAAGTTTAGTTCGAGACTCAAATATTACTAGTCGGATTATCACAAAAACCACTGCCATTTGTAGAACTTAAATCAAATTTTACAGGACAATGTTCGTTCTGTGGCATTGTATTCCTTTAGTTTACTGGAGTTGACCAGTATTTTAAGGGGCCAGATTAAATTTTAAGGGCAGAAATATCATACATTTGCACATTTTAGACATTAATAGCAAAACTTCGGTTACGCAAGAGTTGCATAACTAAGCACATTCCCATATAGCCTGTATAAATACAAAATAAACCTGAATGCTTCGCTATTCATAATGCAGCGGCCCTGGGTGTTAAGGCGTGAGCACTTAAAACTCCGTGGCAAGGGTCGTGGGATGGTGGCTTTTCTTTAGAAAATAGAAAAGTCATCAGCCCTATCCTTGCAAGAAACCTATGAGTAGATAACCCGTCCTAAACTTCTTATTTAATAATAATGGGCGTTAAAACATAAATAAATATTCATAATATACAGCAGACTCAATTATTAATTTTGTACTCAATATCTTCTGGAGTCAACCTGAACTTCAAAAGGTCCCATTTTATTTTGTATTAAAACATCTGTTATTCGTTAATATTATTTAAATCTTAACGTCCATTATAATTAGCTAAGAATTTTAGGACGGGTTATCTCTAGGTTACCACCCTTTTCTAGTCTGTCCAAAAGGAAAGTCATCAGTCCTGTTCCTAGTTATATGGCATGATATCTAACGAACTTTGCTGTAAGGAACTAAAATAACGGCCGATACGAACAAACTATCAATTTGGTTCAGAGTAAACCCTCATTTCTATAATACCTATTTATTGTATATTTACAATACGTTATTTCCTTTAGAACAGAAAAGTAAATGTCAAGTATTTTTTATTTTAGCAGAGATCATTTAGGTATTTATCAGGTAGTAATGATAAAGATTTCGCAATATGCTAAAAGTGTCATTTAATAATAACTTATAAAATGCTGATCACAACGAATATTAAATAACGCCTTTCTATTTATTTTGGCCAAAATCATCCCTGGAAAACCCAGAGCCACAGGATTTATTAGCCAGTTCAACAAAACGTCATAGCATTTTTATTTTTATATTTGGTTGTTCAAAAATTCGAAAGTACTTTCAGTAGAATATTTCATTTGGGTCTGCTTTGGACGAATCGTCATCCCTCGTAATGAAGTCTACGTACTCCAGAAAGGCGAGGATGTTCGGGGGGATTTCTCCTCGATCGTCTAGGATAGTCTTGAGGAACGTGGCGGTCTCCCAGCATCGGTCGTGTGTGAGGCCTTCTGTACCGTTCACAGCGATCTGCGCGACGAGAGCTATCATCTGCGCGATCCCCGTGGACATGCTTGTCTGTCGGAGTGGCTGCACGCACTTGTCCCACGCAGAGTACATGTGGTCCATGGGGATCCGTTTCGCCGAACAGGGAACGTTGTCCAGGATTGGCTCTCCGAGCTGAAAAATATTAACAAAAATCTCTAGATTCATTTACCGCTAGAAATATATAATATATAAGGATGCCCCTTAGCCGTGATTGCACACTTATCTCAATCATGACTAGGGAGATAGTGTGGTCAGTACTATACTCGAGCCGTCTACTATACCCTTAACAGAAGCAGCAGGCTTTGGAACGGCCTTGGACTCCGATCCCAACCGTCAAACAACGGCCATAGAAAATAAAATCTTTCAGTGCGCGCCCAAGATTCCAAATCAGTTTCTTGCATTACATGGGAATACGTTAAGATATTGTAGTTCCCGCGAAAAGGATTTTTTTTTTAGAATAAACCTCAATTACGTTCAAAAATAATTCAAATTATGGCCGAATAAAATAATCGTACTTTATTTTGTTGAGGAATATGATTGGATTTGGAAAGGTTTATTACACAAAAAGTATTAACAGTATATAAAAGTATTGGTATATTGCAGCTTAGGTTTTAAATTTATTCATTACACAGGCACACAAAATAAAAAAAGTGGTATTTTCCAAAGACACCATACATACATTCTTATGTATTTACGTTTCACCCCAGCATGTCAGGTTTAAGGGCATTTAAAGGTCAAATATCGTCTGAAGTCGTTAAAGAAGAAACAACTAGAGCTTCTATGACTTTGAGGGTGGCTGGATTCGATTCCGAGGTCTGTTTTGCAAAAATTCACTCTGCAATCAAAAATTCATTTCTGCAAAATAGACATATTTGTCCTTGAAATGACTTTGATTTTGCGTCGATGGTGTGAAACAGACCTCGGATTAGAATTCAGGCAACTTTCAAAACCAAGAAAACTCTAGTTATTAAATTTATTTGTGTGCCTGTGTAATCTATTGTGCCAATAAATGTATCAAATTCATCAAATTATTTCATAAGAATCTCAATCTTGGAAACCGGTCGGATTCTCCCTTTTAGAATAATTGGTTTCATGAATTTGATATTTAATATTTTCCTTGTCAAGTAGTCTACAGTCAAATATATTTATATTTATATTAATTTTAACGTCCATTATTATTAACTAAGAATTTTAGGACGGGTTATCTATAGGTTACCCCCTTTTCTAGTCGGGATAAAGCTGGTGCCTTTTCTTCTTTCTAAAGAAAAGCCACCGCCCCATAGTGGGAATCGAACCCACGACCCTTGGCGCGGAGTGTTAAGTGATCAAGCCTTAGCTCTCACGGCCACCGGACCTACAGTCAAATATAAGATGGTTAGTCTATTCAATACAAGTGTAACTATTTTAAATTGAGGTAAATAACCTTTTGTTACTCCATCATCGGTCAGTAATTTATTCTTCATGAATAAGGACAGAAGCATGTACATTTGGTAAATATGAATACGAGGGTCCTGGGTATCGATTATGGTAAAACTGAAGGAGAGTGTCCTCAGCACCGATTTTCTTCAAAGTTAGCACTATAACGTATTTTGATGCACTAAACACGAATCCGTTGAAAAAAAAAGTTGCTCGCAACTAGGAAAGAAGTTATTTTAAAAAAAAGTTCACTGTTATGAAGGTTAGGTAAGACTGCCTTGGACGACTTTTGGGCCATAGAATTCTTTTCATTTCTGGGAGTTGGATTGACTAGGGGTTTTGATGTTTTCTTGAGCGAGCGGAGCGAGCGGAAACGCATAGCACGTATGCCCAAAAGCGACAGTTTACGACCAAGTCAGCTACCACAGGTGAGTCTAAATTTCAATTACACTTCGTCATTAAGGACTATTACGCAGGCGCGTGTTTACATATAAGCTGTTTACCCCGTCTTTTATAACCTCCATAACAGTGAACTTTAGTGCTTAATAACTTCTTTCCTAGTTGCGAGCAACTTTTTTTCCCAACGGATTCGTGTTTAGTGCATCAAAATACGTTATAGTGCAAATTTTGAAGAAAATCGGTGCTGAGGACACTCTCCTTCAGTATTACCCCGATTATTTTGAAAGTTTGCACTATAACTTATTTTGATGCACTAAACACGAATCCGTTTCAAAAAACTCGCTGTCTACTAGGAAAGAAGTATTAAGCACTAATGTTCACTGTTATGCGGGTTATGAAAGCTAATACAAACAACTATATTTGTCAACAAGCGCATGCGCGGGTATAAAAAAGTCCAAATAAAGAAGTCTAATTGAAATTTACCACCAATTATGCTTATGAGGAAGCGGTAAAAGTGAAGTTTCCCGCCCTCCAAACCGATTACTTTCAAATTTTGTACAATAACGTATTTTGATGCACTAAACACGAATACGTAAAAAAAAACCTTCGCATTTAACTAGGAAAGAAGTTATTAAGCACTAAAGTTAATAGAATAATTAATAGAATTCTATTAATTTTAGCGAGTTGGAATGACTGGGGTTTTGTTATCTTCTTGAGCGGGCGGAAACGCGTAGCACGTATGCCCCTAAGCGACAGGTGACAACGGGTGAGGATGCCCTTAAAATTAACAATATTTTTGAATAAATGGTTTATGAACATTTCAAATGAGAGTTCTCTGATTCCCAATGTTATATATCTGCGCATACGCGTGTTTACAAATACGCTGTTGACGCATAGTTTTATAACCTTCCTAACGGTGACCTTTAGTGCTTAATATTATATTCTATTAGAATTCTATTAATTTTAGCGAGTTGGATTGACTGGGGCTTTGTTATCTTCTTGAGCGAGCGTAGCGAGCGGAAACGCATAGCATGTATGCCTTAAAGTCGTCATTTATGCCTTAAAGTCGTCACAAATTTAGGGTAAATGTCAAGGAGCGAGGTCTCCACGCCGATCCTTTTGAAACTTTGCACTATAACGTATTTTGATGCACTAAACACGAATCCGTTAAAAACAAAGCTCGCTTTTCACTAGGAAAGAAGTTATGAAACACTAAAGTTCACTGTTATGGAGGTTATAAAAGACGGGGTAACGGCGAATTTGTAAACACGCGCATGCGCAATAGTCCTTAATGACGAAGTGTAATTGAAATTTAGACTCACCTTGTGGTAGCTGACTTGGTCGTAAATTGTCGCTTTTCGGCATACGTGCTATGCGTTTCCGCTCGCTCAAGAAAATATCAAAACCCCTAGCCAATCCAACTCGCTAAAATTAATAGAATTCTATTAATTTTAGCGAGTTGGATTGACTAGGGGTTTTGATATCTTCTTGAGCGAGCGGAAACGCACAGCACGTATGCCCAAAAGCGACAATTTACGCAATCATATTAATGCTATTTAATTTTAACACCTCCCCACATTTATCACATTTCTTTTCATTACTTATTACATTATTGTTAATTAAAAAATTGATTAAATCTATTCTATTGTGAATTAAAAAAATAAATTTATGCAGCTTCATTATAAAGACCACTCGAACTATTCTAAGTAATTAAATGGCGCAAATTAGAACGCATGAATCATAAAGGCATTAGCGAATTATGAAGGGATTTCTGTTATATAATATTTGTCAACAGCAAAAAAAAAAATTTAAAGAATGGTTTATTATTTAAAAAAAATATTTTTGAAATAAATAAGTGGTGATAAATTGAAATAATTGATGGTAAATTTCAATTAGACATCCTTATTATGAACTTTTCCATACCCGCGCATGCGCATGTTGACAAACATAGTAGGTTACATTACCTTTTAGAACCCGCACTACAGTGAACTTAAATGTTTCATAACTTCTTTCCTAGTGAAAAGCGAGCTTTTTTTTTTTAACGGATTCGTGTTTAGTGCATCAAAATACGTTATAGTGCAAAGTTTCAAAAGGATCGGCGTGGAGACCACGCTCCTTGACATTTACCCAAATTTAGTTGTTAACATTAGCTCTCATAAACCGCATAACAGTGAACTTAAGTGCTTAATAACTTCTTAACTTCATAGTTAAATGCGAAGGTTTTTTTTATAACGTTTTTGTGTTTAGTGCATCAAAATACGTTATTGTACAAAATTTGAAGGAAATTGGTTTTTAGGGCGTGAAACTTCATTTTTACCTTTACAATGATTTGTGATTTTTTTTTTTTCGTGTTTAGTGCATCAAAATACGTTATAGTGCAACATATAAAAATAATCGGTGCCCAGGACCCTCGTCTTCACATTTAACTACAAATAAACACGACATTTACAATAACTTTAAATGTTTATGAAAGTTTGCTAAAGAAAAAACGGAGTTCAAAGTGACCCAAAGTTCAAAGTGGACTCACATCATTGTGTTTGTGGTAGACAACCCGCCTAAACCCTTTGTAACAAGGTTTCTGATGTGGAGGAAGAGCACCACCTCTTCTAGGGCTGGGCCAGTATTTGTTAGGCATCGCTTCCATAGTTCTCCTAGATGACATCCTCAATCTTCCTTCCGATACTCAAAATCTTGAAGCTAGTAATTCATGTAAAATTTTATTTATATTTATCATATGATAAAACATAAATGAAAATTAACTTTATACGAACAATAGAACTCTGGGGATCAACATAACCCCCAACTCCTACAAAATTCGGTACTTAAGTACTAGCTTCGGTAAAAATGAAGTTTCACGCCCTCAAAACCGATTTCTTTCAAATTTTGTACAATAACGTATTTTGATGCACTAAACACGAATACGTTAAAAAAAAAAAACCTTCGAATTTAACTAGGAAAGAAGTTATTAAGCACTGAAGTTTACTGTTATGCAGGTTATGAGAGCTAACGTAAACAACTAAATTTGTGACGATTTTAGGGCATAAATGACGACTTTAAGGCTTACATGCTATGCGTTTCCGCTCGCTCAAGAAGATAACAAAACCCCAGTCAATCCAACTCGCTAAAATTAATAGAATTCTAATAGAATATAATATTAAGCCCTGAAGTTCACTGTTAGGAAGGTTATAAAACTAGGCGTTATCAGCGTATTTGTAAACACGCGCATGCGTAGATATGTAACATTGGGAAACAGAGAACTCTCATTTGAAATGTTCAGAAACCATTTATTCGAAAATATTGTTAATTTTAAGGGCATCCTCACCTGTCGCTTAAGGGCATACGTGCTATGCGTTTCCGCTCGCTACGCTCGCTCAAGCAACTAACAAAACCCCAGTCAATCCAAATCGCTAAAATTAATAGCTCTCATAACCTGCATAACAGTGAACTTTAGTGCTTAATAACTTCTTTCGTAGTTAATTGCGAAGGTTTTTTTTAAAGTATTCGTGTTTAGTGCATCAAAATACGTTATTGTACAAAATTTGAAAGAAATCGGTTTTGAGGGCGTGAAACTGCATTTTTACCCTAGGTTCACCAGGTTAGAGAGAATTGGGTCTCGTTCAGTGGTTTGGATCATTAGCGCAGGCATTTCTATTGGCTTATTCCCATGGGCAAATCGATTGGCTCTTCTTTCTAGTAACCGTTTTGTTCACCTACTGTTTTTAACACGATACACTTTTAGTTTTGAGTTTTTTACGCAAGTCCTATTCATTGTTTCTTGTTTGAGTTCTTAATGTTGTCTGTGGTCTGTGTTCTTAATGTTGTGGAAAATAAGCCTTTGGGATTTACCTACCTATAGGCCTTCCCTAACTTATCTTAACTAGCATGTCGGCCCATTTTCCACCGAAATACCAGTGATCTGTATTATCAACGAGTTGGATTGACTAAAATTTCTATATAACCTTGAGCGAGCGTAGCTAATGTTATATAACCTAAGAAATCAGTAGCACTTATGTTAATTGCTATGCGTTTCCGCTTGCTGCACGCGCTCAAGGTTACATCGAAACTCTAGTCAATCCAACTCGTTGATCACGAGGTACTTCGTTACTCACTGGTATTTCGGTGGAAAATGGGCCGACATGCTAGTTAAGGAAAGTTAGGGAAGGCTAGTTTGGTAACCTTTCCAACTGTCAGAAAGGCATCTTTTTCAGTCGTAGGTAAATCCCAAAGACTTATTTTCCACAACACACACAACATTAAAAGAACACAGGCCACATACAACATTAAGAACTCATAGAAGAAACAATGAATAGAACTTGCGTAAAAAACTCAAATCAACAAAGTGCATCGCGTTAAAAACAGTAGGTGAACAAAACGGTTAATAGTTGACTCGTTGATAATATTAATCCATTTCTTCCCAAAGTTGCGTAAACGCAACATTATTTTCCCGATTTTTTTTTCAATAAATATTTTAATTTAGTTTGAATAGTTTTTTTCTAACAAGGCAACTCCTCAAAGCATAAGGGAAAAAATCTTAAGCCCAAATAAAATGTTTTGCTATTTTTTTTTTTTTTTGTTTAGCGCGGTTCCTCCCTCCCGTCATAGGGAGGAACCCGCTTATAAGGTTGATCTCATGAAACAATCCGGAAGTGCCGACCAGAAACTTTTGCGTTTCAGAACCCCTAGAGACCGAAAATGACTGTGGTTCAAATTTGTATATATATATATATATATATATATATATATATATATATATATATATATATATATATATGAAATTGGTTAAGTAAAATAAGAAAAACAATTTATTGTTAGAAATATAGCTTTCAAAGATAGAGAATCGAAGAAATGGTGTAAACTCCGGGGCCTTTCTGGGATTGGCCGACCCATCCTGGTAAGATCATAAATCAAGACCTTTCGAGAAGGGTGGAACCAAAATAATAAATTCTTCTATTTTAATCTTTCCAAATGAGACTAGGGATAAGAACGGAACCGCGCTAAGATGACGCAGTTCCTGCGAGTAGGACTTTTTTTTTAATATTGCTAAAAATATTGAATTGCGAAGTGTGTTAGAAATTTATCATCTTAGATTGAGTTTTGGATGGTTAGAATAAAACCCATAACATACATATAATAAAATATGTATAACGTATTGTTGTAATTATCGATAAGGGTTTAACAAAAAGAAAGAAAAAAAAAAAACTTTTATTTTTGGGGCGTGTGAATCTTACAACTAAAATCCAGAGCTAAAAATATTCCATCACTAACATGACAGGCGTACCATCCGTCAAAGGTATAGCCCGCCTAGATTCATTTCCCTTAAGAACACAAACCTTAATCCCATGGGATTGGTGGCATCTTTTATTAAATTCACAAATTGCTCGCATAAATCATTTTTTTTTTTCAATTAATGTCAACTTAATTTTCTACGTCCAAATCACTAGAGCGTTCTCTGCAAAAGGTTTCACCAAAAATTTAAATTTTCACTTATCGAAGAAAACAAGAAAATCATTAATTCAGTTTTTATCACCAACAACATATTGTTGTGAACAGAAAAACTTGTTGAATTCAAGTACCAGGAACTGCGTCATCTTAGAATTTTTCTAATTAAAATTGTGTCTAATTAGATAGGTAAATCTGAGGGTAGTACGTTACTTCATAAACCACGGACTAAAAAAAAAAAAAAAAATCAGTCCCGTAACAGGCCACAAGGGCCCAGAGGGGCAGATACTGTAGAGGTATCTGATTCTTGACCGTACGGCACACTAGGGAGATAGTGTGGTCAACACTATGCTCCGGCCGCCTGATTTTCCCCTTGGCCGCTTCGACTGCTAGAGTCATTAGCACCCAAGGTACCCATTATAGGCTGGGTGAGCCTAGAGACGATCTGGGACCCCAAATCCAACCCTCGAACGGCAGCACTAGAAGAAAAAATCTTTAGTGCGCGCTCGGGTTTTGAACCTGGTCCTCCAGTTCATTAGTCGAGTGCTCTACCACTGAGCTAACCTCGCCCCCCACGGACTAAAGCGGTCTAATAAAAAATTGCACCTAATCCTTTCTGGTAGGACAAATATTAAACGTACAAAAGATCAACTTCCACTTACCACGATTTCGCAATCATTTTCGATATATTTAGGAAAATATGTGAATAGGCCAAAACTGCTCATGTATGTTGGTAAAATGTCTTCTTTTTTGTAAATAAATACCCCAAATTTAATCTTCGTTTTGGTAAATGTGGAACATTAAAAAAATATTTAATGTGCGTGTAACATATTGGAATGCCTTAAACAAAACACTGGTAACCGCACGTTTCATGAAGTGTTTTATGCACCTTGAAATTTTGCTATAATGAACCTCTTGGGTAGATAAGAAGGTAAGTATGTGTTGGCTAGACTTACCGTAACACCAGGCACTGCGCATAGGGGAAAGGTGCAAAAAAATATTGCCGGAAAATAGAATTTTAATCAAAAGCCAACTATCTTTAAAATAAAATTAAGACAATTTTACAATGAATAATGAATAAGGCAGACACTTTTAGGGGGGATAACATGTAAAAAATAAAAAAAAAATAATTTGTTTTCATTCTAATATTAAAAGAGAGTTTTATTCAGGCTGCCATTTAAACCGGAACAGCTGTACAAGTCATGTGAGCAAGAACCAATGAGAGCACAGAGAACAACCACAACTTGACGGTGCTCTCATACACTCTTACGGTCCACGCAGTGTATTGCAGTCTATCACAGGCAACATTTACTTCCATGTTTCCTGATAATTAATCCAAACAAAAGTGTCTGCCCTTTTGTAAATATTTTCAATCAGGTTTATTGAAGACGCTGTTTAAATCGCAGCGTGAATAAAGCACTTCTTTAATATATATTTTTTTTAAACTAGGTTCTTTGGTTTGTATTGTTTTTTTATTTACATTTTAACCCTCTTGAAAGTGTCTGCCTTATTTATTATTCATTTTAAAATTGCCTTAATTTGCATTTTTTAGTACTTTCCTCCGAAGGAAAGTAGCTATTGAGGTTGCACTCATGACGGAATTTTTGAAAAATTTCTTCGAATCTTTATCGATCCTACCCAGTAGAGACCGAAAATGACCCCAGTTAAAATTTACATATATATATAATATATATATATGCATATATATATATATATAATATATATATATATATATATATATATTATATATATATATATATATATATATAATATATATATATATATATATATATATATATATATTATATATATATATATATATATATATATATATATATATATATATACATACATATATAGTTATATATGTGTCCGTTAACACGATACAGGCCAGAGTTTTTGTTTTTTCGCCACGAAACTTGGTATGTAGTATTCCCCCATCAAACGATTGAACGAGTTCGTTAACCAACAAAATCGGTCCATCCGGAGGGGGGGTTTACTCCGGAGCCAAAGTAGTTATTTGTCAATACCAGCCATAATTTTTGTTATATTTCAACGAAACTCGGTATTTGTTGTGGTCAACTGGAGAGAAAAATTTGTTGCAAAAATAAACGAAATCGGTTGAATAGAAGGGGGAGTTTACTCCGGTCAGAAATTAATAATTTGCTCAAACCCGTCGTAATTTCTGCTGTATTGTAACGAAACGCGGTATACGTCCTGGGTATCTAATAAGGAAGAAGTGTTGTAAAAATTAACTAAATCGGTCTATCAGAAGGGGGGGGGATTTACTTTGTACTATGTTTGAATTTAATTGAAACAGGTGTTATTTACGTTTTTATTTTATTTATCTATATAGGTTATTTTAAGCAAATTGTTCAGGAATGCAATCGACACTACCCAATTCTCAGGAAAGTGCTTAGTTATGCAGCTCCTGCGTGGCGGACTTTCTTTTTTTTCACATTCATGATAGCTGCCTTCTAAATAAAACACTGTTTTGGGCAATATTGTTTTGCACCTTTCCCCTATGCGCAGTTCCTGGTGTTCCAAGGTATGTCCAGGAAACACATACTTATCTTCTTATCTACCCAAGAGGTACATTATAGCAAAATTTCAAGGTGCATAAAACACTTCATGAAAAGTGCGTTGCCAGCTCTCATATTATGGTATCTATAAATGTATACCTGGATTAGAATCGTTAGCGAAACTTTCGTTCAAGAAAAATAAATATGTGGAAGTTAGCAACATATTCTTCCAAAAAAAAAAATCCTAACGAGTTCCGTTTAGTGGTAATACTAGCTTTTTACTTTTTTTTAAACAATTTTCTTTTTTATGGGCTTAAATACTTCCTTATCTAATAAAAAACCTATATCCAACAGTGTTTAATGCCGGAACAGTTTTTAAATGTACCAAAAAGTCGATTTTTCAACACTAACTCCCGATACATTTAAAAATTGAAACCATGTTTAGCACTTTCCTCCGAAGGAAAGTAGCTATTGAGGTTGCATTCATGACGGAATTTTTGAAAAATGTCTTCGAATCTTTATCGATCCTACCTAATAGACACCAAAAATGACCCCAGTTAAAATTTACATATATATATATATATATATATATATATATATATATATATATATATATATATATGTATACATATATAGTTATATATGTGTCCGTTAACACGATACAGGCCAGAGTTTTTGTTTTTTCGCCATATATATATATATATATATATATATATATATATATATATATATATATATACAGGGTGTCCCACATTGAGATGTCATAACTTTAGGGGTTTATTCTGCATATCAATTGTAGTTCAGGGGCACAAAAATGAGCGTTTTATCTGAAAATGTAGAGGAGCTACTCAAACTTTTGTCTTTTTTGAAAACTCCTGGCTTATTTAAAGAAAAACTATGATTTCGGAATTTTTGATCAATGTAACGTAAATATTAACCACATTTTTAGAATCTACATTAAATTTCCAATAAGGAACAGCCGTTATTAAAATATCACCATGTAAATTAAGAGCTACATTAAAAGCCATATACGTAGTAAGGTCCATAAGTTTCCGGCCTGTCCTGCTTCCCCTCCTTCAAACGTGCCGGGAACTGCACGCCTATGCAGGTCCATGCCTGCTCACTCCATACCCATCGCCCGCACTTCCTCAGTCTTGTCAGTCAGTGTCCAGCCTTGAAGGAAACTCCCCATTTTTTACAATGTTCAAACTCGAGTACCGTGCGGTAATTAAATTTTTTTGTTAAGAGGGTCTTACTCCTGCGCAAATTAAAGAGCGCTTGGATTGTGTATACGGGCAGTCCTCCCCCTCGTATTCCACAGTGAAAGAATGGGCAAAATTATTTAAGTTAGGGTGAGAAAGTCTAGAAGATGACTTACGTCTTGGTCGCCCATTGGAAGCTGTCACTTCTGAAACAATCCAACTTGTGGAATGTGAATTGCTGTCTGACCGGCGACTAAAAACCAAGGAAATAGCAGCGAGGTTAGGGCTTTCAAAAACAAGTGTTTTGAAGATCATCAAATAACATTTGCATATGAATAAGGTTAGTGCAAGATGGGTTCCAAAAATTCTTTCAGCTGCTCAAAAACAGGAACGAGTTCACTGCTGCCATGAACTTTTACGCGAGTATAATCCAAGGAATTTTTTTAACTAGATTTTTTTCTTAAACTACGAGGTCTCATTTTGAAGATTATTAAATAATGCAGCTTTTGAGGCGGAGGCAAACCTCTAAGTCAAAAAATAGCTGATTAAGAAAATATTGAATAATTTAATAAAACACTGATATTAAACATTCTCATCTATATAGCTTTTAATATAGCTCTTAATTTACATGGTAATATTTGGAAAACGGGTGTTCCTTATTGGAAATTTAATGTAGATTCTAAAAATCTGCTTAATATTTACGATACATTGATCACAAATTCCGAAATCACAGTTTTTCTTTAAAAAAGCCAGTAGGTTTTAAGAAATACAAAAGTTTGAGTAGCTCCTCTACTTTTTCAGATAGAACGCTCATTTTCGCGTTTCTGAACTACAAATTGAATGCAGAATAAACCCCTAAAGTTATGACATCTCAATGTGGGACACTGTGTATATATATATATATATATATATATATATATATATATATATATATACAGGGTGTCCCACATTGAATATATATATATATATATATATATATATATAGTTATATATATATATATATATATATAGTTATATATATAGTTATATATATAGTTATATGTGTCCGTTAACACGATACAGGCCAGAGTTTTTGTTTTTTCGCCACGAAACTTGGTATGTAGTATTCCCCCATCAAACGATTGAACGAGTTCGTTAACCAACAAAAACGGTCCATCTGGAGGGGGGGTTTACTCCGGAGCCAAAGTAGTTATTTGCCAATAACAGTCGTAATTTTAGTTATATTTCAACGAAATCGGTATTCGTTTTGGTCAACTGAAGAGAAAAATGTGTTGTAAAAATAAACTAAGTTGGTTCATTAGGAGGGGGAGGGGTTTACCCTGGAGCCCAAGTAGTTATTTGCCAATAACAGTCGTAATTTTAGTTATATTTCAACGAAATCGGTATTCGTTTTGGTCAACTGAAGAGAAAAATGTGTTGTAAAAATAAACTAAATTGGTTCATTAGGAGGGGGAGGGGTTACCCTGGAGCCCAAGTAGTTATTTGCCAATAACAGTCGTAATTTTAGTTATATTTCAACGAAATCGGTATTCGTTTTGGTCAACTGAAGAGAAAAATGTGTTGTAAAAATAAACTAAATTGGTTCATTAGGAGGGGGGGGGGGGTTACCCTGGAGCCCAAGTAGTTATTTGCCAATAACAGTCGTAATTTTAGTTATATTTCAACGAAATCGGTATTCGTTTTGGTCAACTGAAGAGAAAAATGTGTTGTAAAAATAAACTAAATTGGTTCATTAGGAGGGGGGGGGGTTACCGTGGAGCCAAAGTAGTTATTTGCCAATACCTGTCGTAATTTTTATTTATCAAGATCAGTAGACGAAAATGTGAAGCTTTGTGTATTTATTACATAGTTTAATACCCCACATACACAAAACTCTGGAAGGAAATTAATTACAAAATTAATAATTGAAACAGCTGCTCATAATAAATTCAAAAGAGCAGAACTATTTATGTTTTCATAGTTTAGTTATACAGCTCCTGCGTGACGGATTTTTTTCTTATCTTTATTACAAGAAAATATGAAAAAAAAAAGTAAAATATAACAAAATGAACTTTAAGTATATTAAACTTTAAAGTCGATTTTCTTAAAACTATGTTTTCAAAACTGACGATATGCTAGCGCTTTCAAATTGCACTTGATCAACTTCAAATTTTAACCGCAGATTCCTAATGATATTTAGTAGTAAAGTACGAAGGGATTTTCCATTCGGTGAATAATTACAATTCTACGACCGATATTAGAAAATGAATGGAATAGAAATTGGAGAATTTGTCTGCATTTTCAAAAAGAAATTAATATTTCTGAAATATCCGACGACCTTACTAAATTTAACCTTCTTCTTTCAAAATAATTTTAGTTGTTTTTTAACTAAAAATTTCCGCCTGCAGACTACCAACGAATAAAAAGAGGGTTTCCGTTCGCAATTCGAAGAATAACAACTTTTTTTGGGGTAACTTTAACATCTCGTTATTATAAAATTATAGCATAATGAATTTTTAAAAATATTTATTTATTTGTTAACTATAAATGGGAGAAAATTATTTTGATTTTGACCACACAAGGTAGTATTACCCCACACAAGGTAGTATTACCCCACACAAGGTAGCATTACCCCACACAAGGTAGTATTACCCCACACAAGGTAGTATTACCCCACACAAGGTAGCATTACCCCACACAAGGTAGTATTATCCCACACAAGGTAGCATTACCCCACACAAGGTAGTATTATCCCACACAAGGTAGCATTACCCCACACAAGGTCGTATTACCCCACACAAGGTAGTATTACCCCACACAAGGTAGTATTACCCCACACAAGGTAGTATTACCCCACACAAGGTAGTATTACCCCACACAAGGTAGTATTACCCCACACAAGGTAGTATTATCCCACACAAGGTAGTATTACCCCACACAAGGTAGTATTACCCCACACAAGGTAGTATTACCCCACACAAGGTAGCATTACCCCACACAAGGTAGTATTATCCCACACAAGGTAGTATTACCCCACACAAGTTAGTAACTCGTGGGTGACTTTCGTTTTATCCCAAAATTAATCGTCCAGTCGAAAATTTCGTTTTGTTCCAATATTAAATGAATTAAAAAATAATGTATCGTTTATCTTGGCACAGTGGTCAAAAATCGGCAAAAAGCGCTTATAACTCAATACCTTTGGAGTTAGAAACCTGAAATTGAGCACACTTACCAGTCTTATAACCACAATAAAGATATTGATGAGCCACTTACATTACAGATCTTTTTGTGGTCGGCTCAGGTGACGGTGGGGTCCATTCAAAAATACTCATCGAGTCAGAACCGATTTTTTCTTTAAAAAATACATCTACTCCCAATGGTCTCAACACACTTTCTTTAAATTTCAAAACAACAGTTTGAGATAATTTACGTTGGATCTGTCAAATACTTGCATACCGAAAGCATACTTTTGTCGTTTGATTTCAACAATATTTGAATTATGACACGATTTTTCACTCGGATCACCTCAGACATCTTTTCTAGTCGACACTTACTTAAGCCGCAAAAAAAAAATAAAAAAAAAACCGTCTTTGATTTGATTCTAATGTTAACATAGAGATAACGCGCGTCTTTCTCTTAGTAATTTACCGAGTTCGTTCACCTCTAGCACCGAAGTACGCAGCTAATTTCGGTTTGGGGTCTTTCTATACATGTCCACCGGAAATTTAAGCTCGAAATTAGAGAGACGCAAAAGCTATAAGACAAAAGGAAATGTGATACGTGTAATATTTTTACTTTTTCAGTATCCCCGTCCATGATGGTGATTCGAAAAATAAAACAAATGTTTTTTGTGTTGCCCTTCTAACATCCCATTAAAACAACAACAAAAATTGCGTCAACCCTATCGGTCTGAACAACTATAGTTAAAGGAACGATTTTGGTACATGAGGATTTGAGAAATTTTCTTCGTTTCTAGTACTTCAATGATTAACCTCCGTCCTGCAATCAACGGTGGGGGCCTAAAACTCAAGAAATGGCACTCTCACGAGGTATTTAAAACATATTTAATGCCAAAGTGTTCGGAGAAAGTACTTCAAAAAATTAAACTTTTGAGCGCTTTTTGATGATTTTTGACCACTGTGCGTCGTGGGGATACAATTAATTATACCAAGGAGAGGAAATTTTAAGATGAAAAAAAAATAGGACTCCTGCAAGTGCCTTTCATAAATACGGCCGTCATTATCCAGTCTAATAGCGGCGATGGTGAAAAGCAAGTAGATCGTAATTAGTCTGAGAACAGCTCCTGATGAAGTGTTAATTAGCAGTACGAAACATGTAGGGCATTAAACATTTAGAAGTTAAGTGCTTCTAGGGAAGTTCCCGTGTTCTACTTAAAGGTAACGTAGCCCTTTTCGCCTAACTGCCCATTATAACTACATCTGGGTCAGTTAATAAACATTAATTGTAGGAAAATTATTTTCAGCATTTTTCCTCACTGCCTATGAATAGGCAAACCCACTTATAATGTGGATGATAAAACCCGGAAGCTCTGAAGAGAAATCAGGTACGGGTAAAATTACCCGTAGTTTCTGCATACACCTGTACATATATATATAAGGTACAACCCCTTCCCATGTGTGTGTATATATATATATATATATACTTATGAAGGGCACAGGGAAAAACCAAGAATAGTCCAAAGTCTCCGATTTTTCGTTTTTTAGCGCCTTTTGTTGATCTTGACGAATACTATCAGATATTAACACTGTCATAGGCTCAACAAAAAAAAAGGATACTTCAATGAAAATCGATGTTGATGAAATTTCCTCACAAGTAATGTTTTCTCGTTTGACTCTTCCGTTTTTGTGCCTTTAAGTTTGGAGTTTTTATGACAAATATATACTTTTTAGCCCGGTTCCTCCCTCCCCCATAGGGAGGAACCCCGCTTATAGGGTTGATACAATGAAACAATCCGGAAGTGCCGACTAGAAAATTTCGCGTTTCAGAACCCCTAGAGACCGAAAATAACGGTGGTTCAAATTTGTATATATATATATATATATATATATATATATATATATATATATATATATGTATATATTTATATATATATATATATATATATATATATATATTTGTCTGTTCGCTCTCTAGATAGAAGACGAATGGTCCGATTTTGATGAAATTTGGTACAAAAATCCTTCGTCCAATTTGAAAGGTCAAGTTCGTTAACCAGCAAAATCCGCCTACTGGAAGATGGCGTTTGGGGCGAAATTCGCGCAAAAAAAATCGTAACGCTTACGTTTTTGAGTTCATAAGCTTCTAAGTACTCGTTTTATATGATTCCTGGGCTAGGAAAACGAATGAAACCATTTTCAAGGCGATAGCTTTAACCGTTTTCGAGAAAATTGGAAAAATATTTTTTGAATACCGTTTTTGGTTTGGGTACTTAGAATCATGGGATTCAGTTGAAACATTTTCTGCATGTTCTACTTTCATCAAAACTAATATGTTGAAATTTTGGTTGCGTTTGGAGTTAAGGAAGGGTTATAATAAAATATTTTATTAACAGACATAAAAAAGTTTTGGTAACTTTGTATACTTTCCTTAATATCTCGAAAAAGGTTAAGAATCATGAGAAACGGAAGAATACCATTGGAAAGCTTACTAAATGCTCTACAAAAAAGGTTCTAATAAAAGTTTTGATTAGGCGATGTCAATCGGAGAAAAAAGTGCTTAAAACTTTAAAGTAATTGATTTCGCTTATTCGAACTGTTCTTTTTGTCTTTGATTTTGATACTTAAAATTATGGGATTCAGTTGAAACATTTTCTGCATGTTTGAATTTCATCAACACTAATATGTTAAAATTTCGGTTACGTTTGAGCTAAGGAAGGATTAGAATAAAATATTTTATTAACAGACATGAAATGTTTTGGGAACTTCGTATACATTCACTGATATCTCGAAGACGGTTAGGAATATTGGTAAACGGAGGGTTACCATGCGAAAGCTTACTAAATTTTCTACAAAAACGATTCTGAAACAATTTTTGATTAGGCTACGTCAATCGGAGAAATAAGTGCTTAAACTTTGAAGTAATTGATTTCGTTTATTCGAACGGTTCTTCTTGTTTGTTTTTATTCCTTGTTGTTTTTTTATTGGTTATAGTAGGATAATGTATTTGACAATAAAACAGATTAATTAAAACAAGAAAAGCAATTCATTGTTAAAAATATATCAGGCTGTACCGTATGAAATGTCAGTTTTGGATTTGTCGATTTCCTTCAAATGTCTTGAAACTGTCGAGGCTCCTATTCCGAGTTCTTTGGCATATTGCCTAGTGTTTTTAATTGCTTATAGTAGTCAAATGTATTTGTCAATAAAACAGGATACGTATAATTAGAATCAATATTTTGTTTGTTAGAATTCGAAGATGCCGTATGAATATCTAGATTACAGTAATGGTGTTGATTTCGTTCTTTAAAATTATTCTTGGTATTCCCTATTTTCATCTGTTACCCATAGTTTTTTATTGTTAGTAGGTTTTTCTTATTGATTATAGAATATAAATCTATTTGGCTATAAAACAGGATACGTAAAATTAGTGACAATATTTCGGAGATTTCTGAGCGAAATACTTTTAAGATTTTCTACCACCAAGAACGGCTTTTTTCATCTATTTTTATCCACTAGATAGGCTTTATTTTGCATATTATTCTATATAAGTTTTATTCAGCAGGGTATTCTGATGAAATGTCGTGTTTTTGCTGTGGATTTTAAATACGATGTATCTAAGATTGGATAACATTAGCGAGTCTACATAGTTAAGAACCGACGACGGAGGATTACTTCTTGCTATGATTTAGTCTACATATGTATATTAAGTCCTAAATCCAAAAAATAAACTTCACAACGGTTAGATACTATGAGCGAATATGGCAGTTCAATGCCCGTAGAAGCAGAATGTCCGCAGGAAATTTACCTGCTAAGAGTTAATCCTCAAGAGCTGTAAATATACCCCAGGTATCTGCCGACACAAATACAAAGCCTAGGCGGAGAGCACCCCAAAAACACAGATCCAAACATAGGTTATATACTAAATATTCATAAAGACTACTTAGTTGTAAACCGATTCATCAATTAGCAATTAATAGTTTTCAACAAAGGTTATATACTAAATATTGATAAAAAGTATTTAATTAGAAAAAAAACAATATTCCACAAGACTTGTTTTTGGTCCATTTGTGTCTACTCCATAGACTTAATTAGGTATATTATTCTATTGTAGTTGGGCAACTAAACTTTGTTTTATTTTGTTAAATAAAGTTTTTTTTCTTGACTTGTTATTCGTCAAGACTTTTATTTGTCCTTGTGTATTAACTATATAGGTTTTATTCGGCATATTATTCTATATAGGCTATATTAGGCAGGGTATTCTACTCAATCTTGTGTACTTCTTCTTGATCCTTCTGTACATGGGCGTATATAAAAACAATTTCGGGGGGGGGGGGCTGAGACCATTTCCAGGGTATGGAATACTAAATATTTAGAGCTTGGAATAGTTTTAGGCAACTAAAACGCTATTACACGTAAAATAAAATATGTTTTATGAACTAAGTGATCTTATTTAATTTATTTTTAAGGGTTTTACGAGAAGTTTTTATCATCAATTCAAAATTTCGGGAGGGGCTGCAGCCCCCTCAGCCCTCCCCCTCATATACGCCCATGCTTCTGTATCCACTAGAAAGGCTTTATTAGGCATATTTTGTATTGATTCATAGAGCTTTGCTTTAGAATGAGAGCCAGATTCTGTAATTTCCGCTTCTGTGTAAAAGTTAGCTACTGTCGGTGTCCCTGACGCCTTAATATCACTTTTATTCGAGATGTTCGAGAGGATTTTGACAATGTTCACGAGATATATAAAAAAAATAAGTTTATTTCTTTTCTAAGCTTATCAAATGGCACTAAGGACATGAACGGAACCGCGCTAAGATGCTGCAGTTCCTGCGAGTCGGACTTTTTTCCCTGTACCCTCCATGTATACATAAGGGAAGGTGTTTTACCTCTGACCATATTGTACCTTTGACCACCGAGGCTGCGGCGCTATGTAGCAACATTTTATAAAGTTTGGTGTAATTAGTGTTTAGCTCCTTCACTGGAGGGCTTGTGTAACCTACTTTGGATTATTCAAGTCAAAGAGGATTCTTGTAAAAAATACTTATATTTCTATCATAAAAATGTAATTTATTGATAATGTTTTGCCTGATAATATTTGTTGCGTTATGTCTTTGTTGATGGATATATATATATATATATATATATATATATATATATATATATATATATATATATAATATTTATATTTGTTTATTAATAAATGCATACACATACCCTTTAAAGGATTGTACATTCCGTGTCCTACATGCTATGAACCATTGACATTTCGCGTCTGAATTCCCGATTGCGACATCTAGTGGATGTCGTCGCGACCACGATGGTGGGGTTTTTACCCCCATAAATCGGGTAAAAAGATAATAAAACTGTAATAAAAATGAAAATTGTTTTAGAACATTGCTAAAAAAGACCTATATATTAAAAAACAAAACATCATTTTTTGTTCATACTCTGTGCTAAGGCGTGAGCGCATCTTTAGACTAAGGTCTTGGGTTCGATTCCCACTTGGAAAAAATGAAAGTCATCAGGACTATCTTGGTTTGAAAAGTATTGTATCCTGTAGATAATACGCCCTAAAGCATTTTTTATTTATAACTGTAAAATACTGATTAAAATTTATATATTCATGTTTGTTTCATGGCTGTTGGGCCTCCCTGTGCATGATTGCAGTGCCAGGCTGCGTTCATGGGTTGTCATCCTTTTTAAACATACGTTCATGGTGAAATAGGAACTTTTTCAGCGTGGTCCCTCCACCACAATTTTCTTCAAAAATAAATATAATTACTATTACATGAATAGGGAAGATAAGCAAAAGAAGAATTCTTCGGAAAAGGACTTCAACACCATAATAGATTACTCAATAGATATTTACCAATCAGTCAAAAACTTTATTTTTGAAAAATGCTACAAATAAGCATAGACTCGACGAGGCTTCGGAATCGTAGCTGCTATTCGTGGAGGTAAAATGCCATTGTGCCTAGGAATTCCATTCTGACAATGATAAGAGACAAGACTACCCAATATGGCTGTCAGTCAGAGCAGGATAACCTGCTTATGACTTCTGGTTATAACCTCATCGGTAGTATACCTTCTCTCTGCACATCATCATTGGGAAACAACTTTTCCAGATTATAAAAATAATTTTATTAAAAAAAAACAACCAATATTCTACCAGCCACCATGTTTGACATATTTTTAGCTATCTTTCGATGATAAACATTATCTTGTTATATTTTTGCTTTACCATTTAATATTAACTAATATTAGCCCAGGGCTCTATCTATAAAACCATATAATATAATCTATATAACTATGTAATTGGATGTGAGGGGAGCTACGCATAAAACGAAAATTCTCGGAAGATTTTTTCAAATTAATTTTTTTTTTTTTTTTTTTTTTTTTTGTATTCATTGGTTAATATATTCTGTATATGAAGACATCTGTTAATATTATCAGATGTTAATAGATATCTGGGTCACTGTCTACTGTGTCGCCTTGGTAGAAAGAGTGGGTGCGTGACGCTGAATAGGGAAAGGATTTTGACGAGTGGAAGGTTTAGGGTGGAAACGTTGGAATCTGGAAAATATAACATCTTTAAAGGGTTATACTTCCTTGGTAACATTTTTTTTACCATTTTCTTAATGGCTAAAATTCTTCCTTAACTAATCAAAAATGATATCTAAAAATGTTTATGCGAAGAAAAATGTTTTATTTATTTATTTAAATGCCAATTTATTATTAACTAAGAATTTTAGGACGTGTTATCTATAGGTTACCACCCTTTTCTAGCCAAGATAGGGTCGATGCCTTTTCTTTTTTCTATAGAAAAGCCACCATCCCATAATGGGCATCGAACCCACGACCTTTGGCACGAAGTGTTAAGTGCTCACGCCTTAACACTCACCGCCACACAGTGATGTGAAACGCCCGATTTGGGAGACAAAAACCTTGAATCCTTCTGATTTTGGTATCGTTTTTATGGTATTTTGTAGTGCTGAGTCGAATAGAATCACTGCAAATTCGATAGAATCATAAACGGGGTTTCAATGTGCTAAAAACGAATCTGACATCCGTTTTTAAATAAAAAATTGTTTTACATACTCGACTCAAGTCATTATTATGCCCAAATATTCCATAACCTACATTTAAAAAGTTATCGATTATGAAACAATTTTTGATTTAAAACGGATGTCAGATTCGTTTTTAGCACATTGAAAAACCCCTAAATTTTAATTTTGGGAATATTACAAAAATAAAAAAAAATTTATTTTAAATTTTGCTAAGGGGGGACCCTCAAGATTTTGTTAAAGATTCAAGAAGCCGGCCATATTTCAAAGAATATTAACCCGATCCAAACCAAACTTAGAGGGTCAATAAAGGCCATAATGTGACACATTTCCGTCCAATCGGGGTGTTTCTACGTGTTCTGGAATTGACGTTATATGCAAAAAAGTTTGCATTCTATTTTTATTTTGAAAACCATTTTTCGCAAGTACCTTTTGAGATAATACAATAGTCATTTATATGGTTAGAAAAAGGAGTCTTTCTTCTTTTGAAAGATTTCAATGATGTAAAAATCGGATTATCTCAAGGGGAGATATTGAATTTCAAAACGCTACATTGCCTTTTCGCTTACAAATGTTTAGTCTCTTCCAGACTAGGAAAAATCATTATTTTTTGTCTTCAATGACATTCAGTATATTAAGGTTTCATGGGGTGCTGATTTTAAATCTGCTATTATTTTTGGTGTAAAAAAATGTATAATACTAGTTTACTTGAAAACGAAAGCATATATTTGAGGAAATATAAATTATATTTTAACGATTATATTTTTCTTTTAATCTACTCTATAAAACAAATGAATTGGTGAAAGAATCATGTCGATATCATTTTCTAAACTCTATATAAAAAATAAAGCACTTTCAACCTATTTCTCGGCTCCTAAGGCGCATTGGACGGAACGCTCGTTATTTTTCGATCACCAGAAAAAAAATGGTCCAAATCGGTGACCCCATCGCTGTATACTCCCCTTGTCAGTGAGAAAACAGTCAACAAAATGACTTTTTGTGGTCATACCTATTAATAAAATGTAAAAGCAATATTAAAACAGTATTCCACAACTAATTAGGTATAAAAAAAATGTTAGTTCAAACGCGATTTAACACCTTCGGTTTTGGAGGTTTTTCCCTCTCGGCACTATCGTGCGCCACCAGGCATCCAAGTAGAAGTACTCTAAATAAATGAAGTATACAAGATAAAACAAATTACCTAAGTGTGACATAAAACATTGAAAAACTTTCGAGTAATTGCATAATATTTTACTTGTATTTATTGTAATTTGTAAAATTAAATTGTTGTAATGTACATGTCAGTGTTTTAAGATGTTTAATTATTGCTTTAACCCTTCCAACAACATCCGTCTCCCAGACGGATATAGTTTAAAGAAGTAACCATACGTATCCGTACGGTATGGTGTTAAGGTTGGCGTGGCTTGGAGTTTGCTAAGTTTACACCTTTCCCTCTACTTATTATAAGACAGTGACCCTATTTTTCCAATATATTCATCTGTGGCAGAAGGTCAATTTTATAAAAACACACTTTCTTTCTTCTGTACTCTTTTATTTGGCTCTACATGTTTCACGTCGCTGTGACGCCTCTTCAGGAGCACTTAATCTAAATAAAATAAAATATGGTTACAGCCTATTCCTTAGAGAACCTTCCGCAGGTAGGGCCACGTCTGGACTGATAAGCATATAGACGTGGCCCTACCTGCGGAAGGTTCTCTAAGGAATAGGCTGTAACCATATTTTATTTTATTTAGATTAAGTGCTCCTGAAGAGGCGTCACAGCGACGTGAAACATGTAGAGCCAAATAAAAGAGTACAGAAGAAAGAAAGTGTGTTTTTATAAAATTTTCCCTCTACGGAAATCGCGGTAGTTTAGCCAAAATTCGTCTCTCGAGTAGGTAAGAGCGGTTTTTCTCAATGACACTCCGTCTATAGGGCGGATGTTCCGAGTAGCCGTCTGCTGGACGCGTGTACCGATTAATGTACTCATTGTGACGCACACTTACGCAGAACTTCAAGCAATGCGTACTATAATAAGAGATTAGGATTCAGTAGCGTACAAAAACACAATTTTTTTTTTTTATAACTATAATTTTTCGTAACTTTTTATTAGTCTACATTTTTGTAACTTTTTACTAGTCTATTACTATTGTACTTTTTTTTCTAGTCTAATTCTTCGAGTTTTGACTTTTTCTATTTTTTCTCTTGGTAATTTTTTACGAGTTTACATTTTCGTAACTTTTTATTAGTCTACATTTTTGTAACTTTTTACTAGTCTATTACTATTGTACTTTTTTTTCTAGTCTAATTCTTCGAGTTTTGACTTTTTCTATTTTTTCTCTTGGTAATTTTTTACGAGTTTACATTTTCGTAACTTTTTATTAGTCTACATTTTTGTAACTTTTTACTAGTCTATTACTATTGTACTTTTTTTTCTAGTCTAATTCTTCGAGTTTTGACTTTTTCTATTTTTTCTCATGGTAATTTTTTACGAGTTTACATTTTCGTAACTTTTTACTAGTCTATTACTACTGTACTTTTTTTCTAGTCTAATTCTTCGAGTTTTGACTTTTTCTATTTTTTCTCATGGTAATTTTTTACGAGTTTACATTTTCGTAACTTTTTATTTGTCTACATTTTCAAAATATTTACTACTCTATTATTTTTGTATTTTTCTTTTGTAACTTTTTTCTAGTTGTAATTTTTTACTGTAAATTTGACTGAAATTAATGTAATAAAAGTAAAGAAAAGAAAAAAAAAAGAAAGAAAAAAAGACTGCATAGGCGGAAATAATTCGGGTTTCCTATACAAAAATTTCATAATTTTAACTGAAATTCAGAAATAAATATTTTTCTCTTGTATTTACTTTTCCTTTAACAAAAAAAACTACGTACCAATTATTAGATAAATGATAAATGACTTAAAAATAATTATTAAGGTGTTGACAATGTGGAGAACAAGGCACCCGTCTCAGAGACGAATGTTCCTACGAATAGAGAAGAAAAAGGTGTTCCGCTGGAAGGGTTAACCTGTTGACTACCATCTGTTAGAAGTTAGGTCAGGCCCACAGGTATGTCTAAATATTCTCGTCGTTTGCAGTTTGTCGGTATATGGCATGCATTAGTCCTCGCCATACGGAAATTTTACTTCTAGTCGTCTGGGACATTTTGTTTCCAATCGCATAAGAGTAATTTCTTCAAGACGCCAAGAGTTAATGTTACATCATGGGAATTCTGTTCCCGCGCGTCTGATGAAAGCTTGCCTACTACGCCGTAGCGAAACCCCCCTTCCGGTTGCTTAGGGAATTCTGTTTTGCAAGCTCCCGAAGAGAAATTGTCCGCGACGCCCTAAGGGGTATCCCGCCGAGGAGTATAATGGTTCCCCTTCCTGCTTCATACAGTATTAATGAGCTTCGTTTGTAAAAGGCTAGGAGGAGCACCATCTTCTTAACTATCCTCTCGGCTCGCAAAATATACATCACCCTTCACTCCCTGGAGGCCGCTCTTCCGCATCACTCTTTCAGGCAACATTCAAATAAAACACATATAAATATAAACTATTTAAGAATATTTAAACATTAGCTGACTACCCGTGCTTCGTCACGGCAGATAAGTAGTTAAATAATGTATATTCAAAATGAACGCTACTCTTTAATTTTGTGCAGTTTATTATAGCACGGTTCCCGTCATACTATAAGTTATTCATTAATTGGTAAGTAACCAAAGTATGTTTCTTAACACTGGGGCGCCCGGACCAGTATCAACAAACCTAGAGGTACCCCTTTATCTATAGGTGAGCAGTAACAACAGTTTAGCCAGTACATGTTAAAATTCGTTGTCAATAATAAATGAACGTTAAAATTTAAAAATGTATGGCTCCTAGATGTCATTTGGAAACACCCATCATATTTGCGAAAGATAGCATTTAGCGATGCTGATGGGTGAGGAGTCTGTGCAAGGGTTCGGGATATTATTACCTCGGATGGACCATCACCAGTTATAGCGGTATATCTCCAGTCCAGTCATATTGGTACTCCATTTTGGATTGCTAAAAAATGTGCGGGCGGTTTTACTGTCTTTAGTAGAACCTAAAGAAAGCTTCGGAGTACCGATTAATAATCCCATTTTCTACTTGAAAGTCCTTAGAAGTAAGCTTAGTGGAAAACTCTATTTCGCCCGAAGATTTAGTGGTTACTATTTCCGCAGCTTACTAGCGGTCTTCCAAGTGAAGGACCTGCTTGATAATTGTCTCGTCAACATATTTTAAAATCTTCGTCGGAAAGTTTAGTGTTTATACCCAGCCAATCTTCGTATTTTGTCTCGAATTTACCTTAGAACCTGTAACAGCGGTCCCCATTTTGAATATCCAGGCAAAACAATCTCAATGAATTTTCTTTTATTATCCTTAACCTTATCCTAACAGATAAATTATATTCTTGCAGGATTCTATCAAATAAAGCATCGTATCTAGTGTTTGGTTCATTACTGTGTAAAGATTTAATCGGTTATGAAATCTGAAACCACAAAATTGCTGTAGGAAGCAGCCAAAAGCAGGTAAACTAGGTATCAAAGTAATCGTGAAGCAATGCACTATTTATGATTAAAGTAAGAAAAAACCGTTATTTTATGTTTTTTCTTAAATCATTTCCAAAGTTGAAAAAATGATGAGAATTTCTTAAATATTTAAAACACTAGAACTTACCCATTTTTGCACTGTTGGCCAAGAATAGTCAATCAACAGATCACTTAGGACTGACACTTCAACATGTTAAAAAAAGAATGAAAATGTTCAAGTAATAAGATTGGAACAGCCAAAGTAAATATTTACTAACCGAACCAGTTTTAATATTTGTATTATTATCAACAATTCAAGTTAATCCTTAGCTTTTAATCTTTGTATTTATATTCTAATTTTGACGTTTTCTTTCTTTTCTAAGGTTCTAGTTTTATTATTGACCATCAAAAAAAAAAATTTCGAACTTCAGTTTTCTTATTTTTGAACACTGCTCGTGACACTGTGCTGCGGCTGGAACACCTGATTTTAGGTGGAACACCTGATTGATTAATTAAATATGCAAGTGACCGCTTCTAACTGAATTCTCTAATCCGGCGTTTTTTCTAATCCAACGGTACTCCGGTCCCGACGACGCCGGATTAGGGAGAGTCTACTGTATGTGATTGTAAAAAAGTTTTATATTCAGCAACGAATTTGTCTGTGACTAATGCCCTAAAAGAGGTAAATATTATGGATGGATTGGGTGTTTAAGGGCAGAAAACGTCTAGGTCCTCACCGCCCTGAAGTGTAATAGTAGAGAGTCGTGTACATGTCGTGAAAGGGTTTGGAATTTTGTGTTTAGGACAGTGCTGCGCTTCCAATTCAGTATTTATGACAATGAATGCTACTCTTATGTAGGAATATATATATATATATATATATATATATATATATATATATATATATATATATATACGTTTGATTTTTATTTTTTGTCGCTGGGATGATATTTTTGGATGCAACGGACATGGTTTGAAAATTCATCCCTATTTTCAATTTCGTGATATTTTCATCATTCCTGTGACTTTTTCGTGCAGTAGACACCTATACTAAAAAAGATAGCTTAACAGGGGGAACTAGATCAGCCCTTATCAGTAGTTTCCAATCAAGAAGAAAAGCATCGAATATCACAACTACACCATATTATTATGCTGCTGTTGCTAATACATGTATATACTTGTTACAGATTGACCATCACAGCATCCTGTCCGATGAACCTCCAATACTTCCCCATGGACCGACAGCTCTGCCATATTGAAATCGAGAGTTGTGAGTATCTCGACAAATTTATAATTCACGCTTAAGCACTAGAGCCATTTCAAACTTTGTCATTCATTAATGGCAGACTTCAAGTCGTTGAATATACATAGCAAGCTAAATCATTATATGAATATATGAAGGGCTCAGTAACAAAGGCGACTAACCCACAATTAGGAATAACTGAGAAAATTGGAATTAAAGATAAGAAGAGTCTGAAAAAAAAAAATTGTGTAAGTGACAAAAATGATTTGAATTGGACCAGTTAAAATCATTTCTGTCTCCAAGATTTTTTCAGACTCTTCTTACCTTTAACTCCAATTTTCTCAGATATTTTTAATTGTGGGTTAGTCACATTTGGCACTGAGCCCTTCATATAGAAACTTAAATTATTTTTGAAAAACAAAATTAAAATATGTAATATTAATTTTATTTTGACATTTAATGATTTTTGATAAATATTAATGTTTAATTGTAATGTATATTTACATATTTTTTTTACAATACTGTCTCCCTTCTTCTAATGTACACAGATAAAAATAAGAAGTAAAGAATTTCTGTAAAAATAAAGGAAAGCTGCACGCATTCACAGCTTTTGCTAAAGTTTGTTGATTGTTTTTATTTTAATTTGTTTTTTGGTATTTCTTAAAGTTTTGCCTCAAGGCAATTTTTCTCTTGAAGAAGGAAGAGAGTTTCTGCGTGCTTGTGTGTGTGTGCGTTTACTAAAAATCTCACTCTCTCTATCTATCTCTCAATCTCTCTCTCTCTCTCACTCTATTTCTTTCATCTCTGTCTATCCTATTTCTTTTCATTCTCTCTCTCTCTCTCTTCCTGGTAACAGCACCAAGTGTCGTGCCCGAGGAAGCAAGCCAAGCATTGCGTTGAAGAAGGCTTGGACTTATATATATATATATATTTTACTGTCACCGCCAAGAGGGCCAACATCAAGGGGACAGCTGTTTGGTGTATTATTTTATTTTATTTGTAAAATTATATTTTTTTTTTGTTTTTGTTTTTTTAGTTGTGTATTCTGTTTGGTTTCACGCCAGCTTGAAATTTATTTATGCACGAATCCACGTCGTTGTACAGGTTAGATGTGCCAATTTGCTAAAAGTTTATTTAAACTTTTTCCATATGACAAATACAAATTAAGAAACCAACAAAAAAAAAAAAAGAGATAAAATACGTACTGTAAATAGCCTTGAAACACTGGCTTTCACGCATGTTTTGTTTTGTTTTCAGTTTTTGTTTCTAGTGTTTCGTCCCACGCAGACCGTTTCACTGTTTAAATTCAGTTGCATGGGTTTGAAGCATCATCTTAACACGATATTATAGTTTTATTAAAGTTACCTGTACATTGTTCATTAAAAAAAAAATGATATCGCTATATTTGAAGGATCAGCACCTCACGATCGAACTTTATGATTATTACAATTAATAATCCTAAAAGTGTAATAAATATCTTAGCATAAATTTAAATAAATTGCTAAGTATGGTGTTAGTAAATGTGATATCTAGCTGCAATTTCGGGAACGGTGACCAAATTTAATTATTACAAGGAATAATAACTACAATAAAATACAAAATCATAAATTAAGACAAAATTTAAAAATCCCTAATGAGTTTTGTTCTTTTCTTCCGTTTAGAGAAACAGATGTTTTTGGGTACCAAGTGATACCGGCATTAAAGGAAACGTAATGCACATTTCTTTAACATAAAAACTCAACAGCCAATTTAACAAATTTTTTCACAAAAAAAAACCTGAAAATTCATCAAAGGAAATTAACTACAAAAATATCGTCCATTATTATTAACTACGAATTTTGGGGCGGGCTATATTCAGGTTACTACCCTTTTCTAGCCAGGATAGGGCTGATACCTTTTCTTTTTTTCTAAAGAAAAGCCACCACCCCAAAGAGGGAATCGAACCCACGACGTTAACACTCACGGCCACCGGGCCTCCATGTAAATTTAATATCTTGGAAAAATCAATATTCTTGTTTTTTCAGAACATAAAAAGAATTATCCTATTCGGACATTTAGCCGATCGTAATAATAATCAAACAATATTTTCAACATTACGTTTTCAGGACAATTTTAATCTGACACTTATCTGAAAATTGTCATAGAGTTTAGTACCATGCCTCTTTGTAGTGTATATCATTAATCTTAGGAATTTACAATATTGTATTTATATATTAGTTTTTTTGTGATGAATTGCCATAGTCGCGTCCTCACAAATGTATAAATAAATAAACAATATTTTGGTTACTTAACTGTTAACAATGGTTACTTAACTGTTAACAATGGTTACTTAACTGTTAACTTTGGTCTTCCTCTGCCTCCCGGCATTTTCATTGCTGACGAAGGCTACCAATGAGTAGCCGAAATGTCCTAAATATAGATTTTTTTACAAAAATCGTATTGAGGTTTCTTTAGCCGAATCCCAACCATTCCATCTTTACTTATCACCTCGACGGCTAACTATCTAATCTTCATGAACAATATTTTGGGAGGAGTAATTACAATTTATCACCTTTTTCTAACCAGGAAAGGCCTTATTACATGCCTTAGCCTTTGATATATCGTAATAGTAAGAAATGTATAATTTTTACGTTTATGAGTTTCCGTAGGAACGAAAATTCTAGGCGGGTTCCAGTTTCTATGTTTGGAAATTTTTCTTGATGAACGGGATTCAATTTGTTCATTTTTGCAGCCAGAATTTCAGGAATTCTTTTATTAAAAATAAATTATTGCAGAGCTATTTCATTAACGGGAGGTGCTGTTTCTCAGTATTGTGATGTTTCCCTTTGAATAAATGACATCAAAAGGTGAAACAATATTATTAAAATGAAATTATTATTAAAAGAAGTAAATCCCCTTGAGAGCGGACTCAAAAATGTCTACCATTTTCTGTTTGTTCTATTGCCTGTCAAGCGCAGTTGGCTACACAATGCGTGATATCCGATACAAATGGAACGCGGGACAAAAATCCGTCGGTATTGCGAACGAAGTGCAGTTACCACAATTCAGAGTCCTCGGGCACCGACAGAGGGCTACAGAAGTTAACCTGTCCACAGGTACTAAATCATATACCAGCCCTACAGGGCGAAGCATGCACCAACCCATCCTCACCCATCCTACATGTGTCTGCGTGTGTGTTGCGAGTGTGTGCGGGCACCTATTGGGGCACGATAATGCTAAAGTGTTTTTTTTTTTCTTTTCTCTCTCTCTCTTTCTCTCACTCATTTCCGCCTGGTTGTGCCTTTGCCATGGCACAGTCGGGTATACGATGAGGGACATACGATATAAGTGGAACGAAGGTCCAAACTCTGTGGGCGTCTCGAATGAGGTGTCTCTGCCACAATTTAAGGTGCTCGGCCACCGGCAGAGGGCAATGGAGATAAGCCTAACCACAGGTACGACCACAAAACTTTCCCACAATAGATATAAAGCAAGCAAACTCGGAAGCAAGGCTAGACAGAAATCCACAATTTTCAATTTCATAAAAATCATAACTTAAAACATACAAATATGCCATCAATAAGCCAGTAAACTGTGAAAATGTTCATTTTTTGCTTGATTTGTGCAATATAATTAATTTTTTATTTAAAAAAAAAGAAAAAGAACTTTGAAGTAAGCATTCAATTAGAATAGATTTACCAAAATTTACAATTTCAATTCAAAATTTTTACTACATATAACAATTACTTTCCTAAATGATGTTATGACTTCTGTAGCTATTAGTAGAGAATACATTTAATGAAATTAATGTTACTTTATATATATTAGTAACAAACATGTTTTTCGTTATTGACATTTATACCAGTACCAGGTCTGGTAATTCTAGTGTTAAAGTTTTTGGCTTGTTCACTGAAAGTATTCTTCGACAAGACAACAGATTTCTCCAGTGGATAACTGTGCATCGCGGACTACATGGGAACGATGTCCATCCCTATCAGTTGATTTTAAGCCACATGAAAATCAGATTGGACGCAATCATACAATTAGAATGAAGGAGCAAGTTGAGCTTTTTAGACCCAAAACCAGCCATAATAGGTTGAAAGCTCATATTTACAAGAAATACTGCATTAGAGAAATTCCTCTCTATAAATGCAGAACAGGGTTCTAAACACTGGGTCACATCCTCCAGACATGCTCTGGGCTGTAGGCCATCATGAAGAAGTTGAGCAAACCCAGACTTAAAAACTAAGATATAAAGTAATTTGGAGCAAATTGGTCATTTTAGACTTGGGCTCATTACAGGCTAAAAGCTCATCATACAAAAAATACTGCGTTAGAGAAATTCCCCTTTGTGAGTGCTGAACAGGTTACCAAACCATGGGTCACATCCTTCAGACATTCCCTGAATTGGAGGCCATGATGAGGAATTTGGGCAAATCCCGACATAAAAACTAAGATATAAAGTAATTTGGAGCAAGTTGATTATTTTAGACTTGGACTAATTACAGGCTAAAAGCTCATCTTTGCAAAAATATTGCATTAGATAAATTCCTCTCTGTAAATGCAGAACCAAACCACGGGTCATATCCTTCAGACATTCCCTGAATTGGAGGCCATGATGAGGAATTTGGGCAAATCCCGACTTAAAAACTAAGATATAAAGTAATTTGGAGCAAGTTGATTATTTTAGACTTGGACTAATTACAGGCTAAAAGCTCATCTTTGCAAAAATATTGCATTAGATAAATTCCTCTCTGTAAATGCAGAACCAAACCACGGGTCATATCCTTCAGACATTCCCTGAATTGGAGGCCATGATGAGGAATTTGGGCAAATCCCGACATAAAAACTAAGATATAAAGTAATTTGGAGCAAGTTGATTATTTTAGACTTGGACTAATTACAGGCTAAAAGCTCATCTTTGCAAAAATATTGCATTAGATAAATTCCTCTCTGTAAATGCAGAACCAAACCATGGGTCATATCCTTCAGACATTCCCTGATGATAAAGAATTTGGGCAAATCCCGACTTAAAAACTAAGATATAAAGTAATTTGGAGCAAGTTGACTATTTTAGACTTGGACTAATTACAGGCTAAAAGCTCATCTTTGCAAAAATATTGCATTAGATAAATTCCTCTCTGTAAATGCAGAACCAAACCACGGGTCATATCCTTCAGACATTCCCTGAATTGGAGGCCATGATGAGGAATTTGGGCAAATCCCGACATAAAAACTAAGATATAAAGTAATTTGGAGCAAGTTGATTATTTTAGACTTGGACTAATTACAGGCTAAAAGCTCATCTTTGCAAAAATATTGCATTAGATAAATTCCTCTCTGTAAATGCAGAACCAAACCATGGGTCATATCCTTCAGACATTCCCTGATGATAAAGAATTTGCGCAAATCCCGACTTAAAAACTAAGATATAAAGTAATTTGGAGCAAGTTGACTATTTTAGACTTGGACTAATTACAGGCTAAAAGCTCATCTTTGCAAAAATATTGCATTAGATAAATTCCTCTCTGTAAATGCAGAACCAAACCACGGGTCATATCCTTCAGACATTCCCTGAATTGGAGGCCATGATGAGGAATTTGGGCAAATCCCGACATAAAAACTAAGATATAAAGTAATTTGGAGCAAGTTGATTATTTTAGACTTGGACTAATTACAGGCTAAAAGCTCATCTTTGCAAAAATATTGCATTAGATAAATTCCTCTCTGTAAATGCAGAACCAAACCATGGGTCATATCCTTCAGACATTCCCTGATGATAAAGAATTTGGGCAAATCCCGACTTAAAAACTAAGATATAAAGTAATTTGGAGCAAGTTGACTATTTTAGACTTGGACTAATTACAGGCTAAAAGCTCATCTTTGCAAAAATATTGCATTAGATAAATTCCTCTCTGTAAATGCAGAACCAAACCACGGGTCATATCCTTCAGACATTCCCTGAATTGGAGGCCATGATGAGGAATTTGGGCAAATCCCGACATAAAAACTAAGATATAAAGTAATTTGGAGCAAGTTGATTATTTTAGACTTGGACTAATTACAGGCTAAAAGCTCATCTTTGCAAAAATATTGCATTAGATAAATTCCTCTCTGTAAATGCAGAACCAAACCACGGGTCATATCCTTCAGACATTCCCTGAATTGGAGGTCATGATAAAGAATTTGGGCAAATCCCGACTTAAAAACTAAGGTATAAAGTAATTTGGAGCAAGTTGATCATTTTAGACTTGAACTCATTACATTTTAAAAGCTCATCTTTACAAGATATACTGCATTGAAGAAATCCCAAGTTCATAGCAGGATACCAAACCATTTTGCATGTAGGTCACGTGAAGCTCTCTTAGGTTAGAACGTATAGGCGATTTGAGTTATTTCCCAGAAGTTCTCATAGACGTGGGGTTTTGATTGACGTCGTTATGATTTCCAATGATACCCAAAAATTGCTCTATGTTTTCTTATAAAATATACAGAAATTCAATCAACAAATAAAAACACTTTTACTTACTAGTGATTTTATTAAAATTGTCCTGCCTCGTCAGGGTCACTAAGACCAGTTAAGAACCTAATTATACAGCCTAACGATGGAAAGGCAAAACTTCTGTTACGTTGGCTACGTCCAATGATTTTCAAAATGTTCCAATACAAATATTATTAGCTGATTGGCCTTCTTCATATTGCATAATAAATCACAGGCCCCATCGTTGGGACATGCCCTGACCTAGAGGACATCAGGAAGTCGTAAAGCTAAACCACGTGGATTTGGTGGCCAAGATTCATGGTAGTCTAGAGGATCTCAGAAAAACATTCGGTCTTAGATTCCCCAACAAACAATTTTACAGAAAAACAAAGAAGAAAATTAAGTAAAATCGACGTACATAGAAACAAGTCATCCGAATGTTTTGTATCTAATCTGTCTTATGGTTCTAAATTTCACTGAAGAACTCCTGTGAGCAAGGCAAAACTTGTACACAACAAGATATATCTTTAACAAATTCCACACAATTTCGTTTGTATTTTTCATAAAGTAACTAATATGTTTACAAGTGAACAATAGATTTAATTAATTTCTCAAATAAATGAGTATGAATTATTAAATAAAAAAAGTCTGAATTAATTTTAATCCTTTACTAGAAAGATTTTTATTAAATGGTTATGATTTAATAAAAGTTGTCATGCCAGAGAGATTTAATTCAATAAATGGGTTTATGCAATATGTATTATAATAAATAACCATGAAATAAAATATAAAAAGATTCAACCATATGAGTCACTAATACATTAACTTTAGAGATCAAATAGCCAAAATCAATCCCGTAAATGATTTTTTCCTTAGCATATCACGCTTAAAAAGTTCAAAACTGCCCCATAACAATACTGATAATAAAGACAGAGAATTCAAGAATTAAATTTACACTTAACAAAATTCCAATAATAAAACATGCATGAACTAGAAAATATATTGCACACTCAAGGAGAGTTTAATATTTGTATTTGATATTATTGGAAAACTTTTTATAATATAAAAATTCAAATAATTCATTCTCAGACTAGATAAAGTAAGATTAAAGGATTGGAATAAAATGTTTTGCACTTTTCACAGTTTACAAGACAATAAAATAAATTACTTATGCAATGGAAGAAAAAATTCAAATACACTTATCAGGATAATCTGTTAGATATTTATTTTAAGGTAAAATGAATTATATGAATCATAAACATATTTGTACATAATTGGAAAAATTTAAAGAGAACATCAAACTAAAGAATATATAAAAATGTTTATATTTTGTAAATATATTTTAATAGCATTGTTTCCGAGATAAATTTGCACAATCAGTTTTTTTTATATATATGACTAAATATTATTTTTACTTTTTTGATTCGTAGCTAAATTTTGCTTGAGACAGATTATTAGAGAGAATGCCCCAAAGTGCCCAGAGGTAAACCATTATCACAGCTTCACGTCCAATGGAATTTCTGCTCACACCTAACATATCACAAGGCAGTTCTGAGTTGCGGAAACTTATCGAGGATTCAAGAAATGCATTCTGCTTTTGTAATTAGCTAATAAGATAAGCAATAAACTCGGTTATCTCCCAGAAGTTCTCTTAGGTTAGAACTTATAGGTGATATGAGATATTTCCCTAAAGTTCTCTTAGGTCAGAACTAATAGGCGATTTGAGTTATTTCCCTGAAGATCTCTTAGTTCAGAACTTATAGGTAATTTTAGTTATTTCCCTGAAGTTCTCTTATTTCAGAACTTATAGGTGATTTGAGTTATTTCCCTGACGTTCTCTTAGGTCAGAACTTATAGGTGATTTGAGTTATTTCCCTGAAGTTCTCTTTGGTCAGAACTTATAGGTGATTTGAGTTATTTCCCAGACGTTCTGACCTAAGAGAACTTCTGGGAAATAACTCAAATCGCTGATCTAAATTGTTTACTTTCCTCGAAAGAACTAAGTTAATTCGTCATATTACATTTTTTTTATTTTTTTTGTATTTTTTTCTCCTCAATAAATCTTCAAGTAGCAATAGTAAGAGATTTCAGTAGTCATAGCATATGTATCTTTTGGGAGAATATGAGCATAAAAAGCAATCTTAAGATTAGCTGATTAGAAATAGATAAGATCACACGAGTCTTCTAACTGGGACAACCATGACCCATGTGGTTGACTAATGTCTAAATGTCCTCAATGATGTGAACTCCTTAGGTCACCAAAAAATCGGTCAGTCAAAATAATAACCACGTTAAGCAATGTCGGACGTGGCAAGCACGTGAATAGGTGACCGAGCACGGCATTATAAAAGGGTGGCAACCCATAGATAGCCCGGCGTTAATAGTCAATTGGTTGATGAGCCATAAGAAAACAAAAATTTAAAAATTAGTTTTTGTTGTTTTAAAATAAATGTTTTTTTATTACTTTCGCTGCGGGTGTCATTACGGCAGGACACTAGCGATCCTACCCGCTTACGAGTGTCCCTTCGGAAGGACACTCCTCCATTACTTTTCCCTTTAGGATTCAAAAGGCTGGTAAATGGAGGGGATTCACTTTTACAGCTCCAGGTAAAGACAGTTGCCTCCAGTACTGTTTGGGTTTTCCAACAGCGTTTTCCGTTTTCAAATCGGCTGACTGGAAGATTTTTTTATGAGAAACAAATGTCTACAACAGCCGACACTGAGGTATTCCCAAACTATGACAGCCGCAGCGAAAGTCTTAATTTGTCATATTGAACTTTAAAATTATTTTTGCTTTACCTTCGAAAATGTGTAAGAGTATTTTTCATTATTCCTACATTTATTGGTAAATTATTATCTATATCGTTGAAAAATAAAACAGAATTTTAGTTTCTGGTACTCCAAAACGACGGATTGAGGTAAGAAGCATCTGATGATGGCCGACGCGGCCCCAATCGATGAATTAAAAGTGCGACGGAATAGTTACACAAAAGGCTTGAAAAGGCCTGAAGGATATGCATGGCTTCGATGTTCCGGTTGGGTGAAGCCGGGACCCGTGTAAAGGACGTGGGGTTTGTGTAAAGGTGTAAGGGCACAGCCTTTTTGCTGGACACTGAACCGGTGTTGTCATTGGGGAGGGGTGCGGCCGGCCGGGGGAGAGGTTTTCCAGGTAGGCTCGATGGAAGTAAAGGCTTTTTAGCGCGGTTCCATAGGGAGGAAGTCTGCTTATGAGGTTGACCTCTTGACGCAAAACGGAAATACCGACTGCAAAACTTCATTTTTAAGAATCCTAAAGGTACATCACGAAAATAATGTTTCATATTTTTTAGCATAGAACCCGAATCACTAAAACACTCTTGTTCCATTCAAAGAAATCAATTTCCGGTCTGAATAGTCCCTAGCAATCAATACAACTTCGGGCTAAAAAATTTGGTACTTTTTAGGGGTTGGATTTTTATATTTAAAAAAAAATCAGTCCCGTAACAGGCCACAAGGGCCCAGAGGGGCAGATACTGTAGAGGTATCTGATTCTCCGGCCGCCTGATTTTCCCCTTGGCTGCTTCGACTGCTAGAGTCATTAGCACCCAAGGTACCCATTATTAATTAAATTAATTAAAGGCTGGGTGAGCCTAGGGACGATCTGGGACCCCAAATCCAACCCTCGAACGGCAGCACTAGAAGAAAAAAATCTTTAGTGCGCGCTCGGGTTTTGAACCTGGTCCTCCAGATCATTAGTCGAGTGCTGTACCACTGAGCTAACCTCGCCCCCGGATTTTTATATTTATATATGTGTATATATATATATATATATATACAATAATTATATCCATCGATATCAATAATAATTATATAAATCCATATATACAAAAATAACAGGATGCATTCTTTTGAATTCGCTCCGTCAAAGTGCGTGTATTTGTCATTTTCCCCACACATTTTGACTCTGCGAAATTCGAAATATTGATATTTGTTCCGCAGAAAACTACTGCCTTGTGTATATCAATCCTCATGAAGCTTTTTGTCGACATTTGTATCTGTCTGTGAAGTTTTAGCCATTTTTTGTTACATGTAACAAAACAGCACTGGGTGCTGTTTTTAGCAAGAACGTTTTTGTGTGAATATTTTGTCCAGAAATTAACAATTTATAAAGAATTTCAAATCAAATATTTATATATATATATATATATATATATATATATATATATATATATATATATGAACAAAAATTTTTGCATGCACTATATATCTGGTTAAAACACAGAGCTTCAGCACTTGTGAGGAAAATATGTTTCATTGTACAAATGTTCAGAAATACTTTAATAACTTATAATAATTAATGTCTAACTTTTATTGTTTCTATGATGTCATACTCAAATATTTTAAAAATCAATTGCAAGAATCGTGGTACAACACACAAACATGCTCTGAGAAATCTTACTCACTGTACAAGAATGCATGGGCGTATATAGAAAACAATTTCGGGAGGGGGGCTGAGAGCATTTGGGGGTTATGGAATACTAACAATCTAGAACTTGGAATAGATTGCCGTTTTTATTAGCCAATTAAAACACTATTACAACCGTAAAAATATATTAAATAAAAATGATCTTATTTAATTTATTTTTAAGGTTTTAGCGCGGTTACTCCCTATCTCCATAGGGAGAACCCGCTTATGAGACTGACCTCATGGCGCAATCCGGAAGTGCCGACTAGAAACTTTCACGTTTCAGACCCTATAGATCACGAAAATATAGGTGGCCCAAATTTGTATATATATATATATATATATATATATATATATATATATATATATAAAATATGTATATATATATATATATATATATATATATATATATATATATATATATACAGGGTGTCCCGTAAATGTCTAGTCATATTGTGGGAGGAGATAGAAGACCCTTAGGGGAACAAAAAATGTTCTATGACGATTTTCCGAATTCTCACTCATAAGGGAGAAAACGTCGTTTTATTGTTTTATCGAGACAAACGTGGTTTTTAGAAGAATAATCGTTGTAGCTCCGCCCCAGGTGGTTCTACTAGAAAGGGTGTGAAACCAATCGAAAGCTGAGTAAATTTAATATAAGACTAGTTGATAGTAAACGTAAAAATGAATGAATGTAAGTATGTATATCTTACCAAAAGAAAGCTATTCTAAATTTCCTGACATTTTCTTGATATTTCTTTCCAGCGTTACTCCTCAATGGGCAGGATCTGAGATTTCCGGGTTTCAGAAAAACTTCTTCATTTAACCAGCTTTCCATTCATGTATCACAACCCTGTGTTATTGTGTATGTGAACGATATAAGAACAAAAGTTTAAAAAAAAAACATGGATCTGTGAAAAGAATATTATATTTTTTTCTTCAGTTTATTCAAAAGCTGAAGCGAAATATTTATTTTTATAAATGTTTACATAAATATTAAGTAAATATTTACTTAGAACAATAAAAAAAATTACTTCCACAAATATAAAAAAAATCCTAAAACAGCAAATAAATAAAATACACATATTTTGAATTTGTTAATTACAGTAACTAATACTGGGTCCAGGAGGTGGCCATTAATGAACCCAATCCATACATTAACCTCAAAAATTACTATTTTTACCTATATCACGCATTTGAACACATTTTTACAGGTCTATGTACATCTTATTTATGAGGGATAGGATATTTAATTACCACAACAAACGCGCATGGGCTCACGAGAATCCCAGGACAGTTCACAAGCGTAGCCATCAGTATCAATTCAAGGTAAAGCATTTGTTTTAAAAAATATAAATACCTGTAAAAATGTGTTCAAATGCGTGATATAGGTAAAAATAGTAATTTTTCAGGTTAATGTATGGTTGGGGTTCTTAAATGGCCACCTCCTGGACCCAGTATTAGTTACTGTAATTAACAAATTCAAAATATGTGTATTTTATTTATTTACTGTTTTAGGATTTTTTTTATATTTGTGGAAGTATTTTTTTTAATTGTTCTATGTAAATATTTACTTAATATTTATGTAAACATTTATAAAAATAAATATTTCGCTTCAGGTTTTTGAATAAACTGAAGAAAAAAATATAATATTCTTTTCACAGATCCATGTTTTTTTTTAAACTTTTGTTCTTATATCGTTCACATACACAATAACACAGGGTTGTGATACATGAATGGAAAGCTGGTTAAATGAAGAAGTTTTTCTGAAACCGGGAAATCTCAGATCCTGCCCATTGAGGAGTAACGCTGGAAAGAAATATCAAGAAAATGTCAGGAAATTTAGAATAGCTTTCTTTTGGTAAGATATACATACTTACATTCATTCATTTTTACGTTTACTCCCAACTAGCCTTATAGTAAATTTACTCAGCTTTCGATTGGTTCCACTCCCTTTCTAGTAGAACCACCTGGAGCGGAGCTCCAACGATTATTCTTCCAAAAACCACGTTTGTCTCGATAAAACAATAAAACGACGATTTCTCCCTTATGAGTGAGAATTCGGGAAATCGTCATAGAACATTTCTTGTTCCCCTAAGGGTCTTCTATCTCCTCCCACAATATGACTAGACATTTACGGGACACCCTATATATATATATATATATATATATATATATATATATATATATATATATATATATATATATGTATATATTTATATATGTGCTTGTCTGTTCGCGCTCTAGCAAGCTCAAAAATGGTCCGATTTTAACGAAATTTAGTATAAAAATCTGTCGTCTAATTTGAAAGGTCAAGTTCGTTAACCAGCAGAATCCGCCCACTAGAAGATAGTGTTTGGGGCGAAATTTGCGCAAAAAAAATCGTAACGCTTACGTATTTGAGTTTATATGCTTGCAGGTACTTGTTTTATAGGTTTCTTAACATAAGAAAACGAATGAAACCATTTATAAGGCGATATCTGCAACCGTTCCTGAGAAAAGTGGAATCAATGTTTTTGTAAGTCATTATATTTTTGTTAGTACTTCAAATCACTGAATCAGCTGATACACATCCCACCATGTTGATCTGTTAGTTTTTATTTTTTTTTATTTTTTTTTTACGGCGCATTGACGTCTAGTCCATTAGCGCCGACGTCTCCAGGGTGCAGCGAGGAATTTTACCAATGAGCCATGAGATGAGAAAATTCCTGCCGCCGCGGCGGTGAGAATAGAACCCACCATCTCCCGCATATGATTCTAAAGCGTTAGTCCTCTTGGATCTGCTAGTCTTGACAGTCGGGGTCAGTGAAAGAATGCCTCAAGGGTTGTTAACAATTAAACCAAAATAGTTCTAAGCTCCAGATAATATCTTAATAAACGCAACAGAATATCCGATTCATATGTAAGCCAAAATCTTTGTCACTAAATTAAAAAATGGTCCTTCCATCAAGCCGTAAAGTGAATGTATGCTACATGTTCCAAAGGAACACACAATCTATAATGAATAATATGACATTAAATGTAACATCAACGAGATTCTATCAAGAACGATATATATCGCAAGACAACCACAAGATATCATGGTAATCAAAGGACATTAGAATAATTGTAATCCCTTAGGGAAGAGGAGACCTTCCCAGAATTAATACCTACCTGTGTCTATCTGGTCCTTCCTACAATGCTACATTGCAGTAACTCCAGACCGTTGATCAGGCAGCGCGCAAACTGTTAATCTCTGAGGGTGCTTACTGTATTATCAACATGATGTTTTACCAACTCGAAGGAATCGTAAGGTGTAATTCATTATAGTCGGAGACCTGGTAACGCACTTTTCATGATGTGTTTTATGTACCTTGAAATGTTGCTAAAATGTACCTCTTGGGTAGACAAGAAGGTAAATATGTGTTGGCTAGACTTACCTTGGATCAGCAGATACTGCGCATAGGGGAAAGGTGCAACAAAATACTGCCCAAAAATAGTGTTTTATTTAGAAGCCAATTACGGCATTTGACGCTCTCAACTGTAATCGATCAACAATGCATCTCTTTCATAGAACACCGGCAGTCATTTTCCAATCTCCAATAATTCCAATATATCCAAAAAGGAGCTCAAACATCTGTTTCGCTATGTGTTGTGTGTTCTCAAAGGGACTTAGCTGTCGAATTGCGAAATTCACTTTCGCCCTCAACTATCAAACTTCACCGTAAACTATGCGTTGTCCATGTTCCAATGAACTCAACTGTCAATATCCGGCATTGATAACGTGTTGACTGCACTACAAAGTTGTCAACTGACTAACTTCACGACGAGCTATGAGCTGTCCATGTTCCAATGATCTCAACTGTCAATATCCGGCATTGATAACGTGTTGACTGCACTACAAAGTTGTCAACTGACTAACTTCACGACGAGCTATGAGCTGTCCATGTTCCAATGATCTCAACTGTCAATATCCGGCATTGATAACGTGTTGACTGCACTACAAAGTTGTCAACTGACTAACTTCACGACGAGCTATGAGCTGTCCATGTTCCAATGATCTCAACTGTCAATATCCGGCATTGATAACGTGTTGACTGCACTACAAAGTTGTCAACTGACTAACTTCACGACGAGCTATGAGCTGTCCATGTTCCAATGATCTCAACTGTCAATATCCGGCATTGATAACGTGTTGACTGCACTACAAAGTTGTCAACTGACTAACTTGACGACGAGCTATGAGCTGTCCATGTTCCAATGATCTCAACTGTCAATGTCCGGCATTGATTACGTGTTGACTGTACTACAAAGTTGTCAACTGACTAACTTCACGACGAGCTATGAGCTGTCAATGTTCCAATGATCTCAACTGTCAATGTCCGGCATTGATTACGTGTTGACTGTACTACAAAGTTGTCAACTGACTAACTTCACGACGAGCTATGAGCTGTCAATGTTCCAATGACCTCAACTGTCAATGTCCGGCATTGATTACGTGTTGACTGTACTACAAAGTTGTCAACTGACTAACTTCACGACGAGCTATGAGCTGTCCATGTTCCAATGAACTCAACTGTCAATATCCGGCATTGAGTACGTGTTGACTACAAAGTCAAACTTTACCAGAAACTACGCGTTGTCCTTACTCCGATGGACTTAACTGTCAATATCCGTTATTTACTATTTGCAGACCGCACTACGAGGTCCTCAACTGACAAACTTTACCAGAAACTACGGGTTGTCCTTACTCCAATCGAATTAACTGTCAATATCCGTTATTTACTATGTGACGGTCTCACTATGGGGTCCACAACCGACAAAATTCACCACGAACTATGTGTATTCGAGTTAGTCCCTCTAGTAAAACCTTTATAATTAAAACTATTTACCGCTATTCACTGGTTACTTTTCAAAATCACTGGTGCAAATATTATACAGCCCTACTATAGTCTCTCTGCACTAATGATAAATGTTGTAAAATGTTTCCCACAGCCTTTCTTTCATGCATTTCTGTAACAAGGCGTGCAGTAGAATGTGCAACTCTGCGTGAAGAGCCCGTGTGAAGCATGCAGAGAGAAACAAATTAGTGCAAAGGTGGAACTGTATTTGTACAAAAGATGAAAGGAGCAATTATAAATGCGACAGTCGAGCCGGTCACTGGAGTTTTAAAAGCTTTTCTTTTCGCTGAATGGGCTTTTGAACGATCCCAAACTCTTAATGGCGACCTTTTCAAGTATATAATGATAAACTTGAAAAAAGAGGGAACCTTTAAGGCGCATTCCTACATATAGAGAAACCATCTACTCTTGAGAGTTCTTTCAAGTTTCTTTTAAATACTTGGCGTAAGTCAAGTATACGTGCTAAACTTAAAACTGAACTTTAGTTTTACTTGGGTACTTAAGTTCGCCATCAATAGTATTAAATCGCGCTATTTTCCAACTGATTTTAGTTATAATGCTGAATCGCTGCTTAGCGTTGTACGGGCGATTATGTCACTGCATTAAGATACAAATTCCATTTGATTTCTAGAAATTGACAGAGAGTAAAAACTTACTCGATGTTGCTTTGTATACTAATGTTACATACCGTCGATACAAATGCAAACTAACGAATATGAAAAAATGCATCTTTCATTGTCCATCTTTAATAATTTCTGCTGGACTTATTTACGGCAAATTCTTCAATCTGACTTCACTCTATTAAAGGGAAAGTATTCCACTATCAAAAGGTCAAATCTGCCGAATATTTGACTGTCCAAAAAAAAGTTATGAATAAATACTTTTCCACTCTGAAAAGTGGTGATTTTCATATTCGTTAGTTTGCTTTTGTATCGACGATATCGTCGATACAAATGCAGAGTATCGAATGTGAAAAAATGCATCTTTCATTGTCAATCGTTATTAATTTCTGCTGGACTTATGTGCGGCAAATTCTTGAACCTTAGTTCACTCTATTAAAAGGAAAGTATTCCACTATCGAAAGGTCAAATCTGCCGAATATTTGACTGTCCAAAAAAAAGTTATGAATAAATGCTTTTACACTCTGAAAAGTGCTGATTTTCACATTCGATACTCGGCATTTTTAACGACGATATGCACACACCTAGAGTAAAGGAGTGGATTTCGCGCATAATCGATTTCGGGTTATATCTTAAGATTTATAAAAGATACATATCTTAAATTGTTGCTCAATGTTATTTATTTAGTTCAGAAATATTAAATATAAGGTTTAGGCACTCTTGACCTAGTTGGAGGTTAAGAGTACGCATATGGGTAGCTACTAGTCTGCAGTTTTCTTTAATAATGAGCAAAACTATCAGAAAATATCGCACTAGTATTCCTAAAGTGGCGTAACTCAAAAATCAGTTTTATTGACACCGTCATAGTTATAGCTGTGAAAGACATAGTAAATGTCTCTTTATCAACCATCAAAACTGTATGTACCTAGCTTCAGAGCTTGTACACCAGAGGGCACTCGTGTCATCCTTCCTGTCTTAATCCTAAGGCCCCTACATAGGTAAGAGTGACACATTTTCAGTCGCGTTTTATTTTGAGTTGTGTCACTTTAGAATTTATTTTGAGTTGTGTCACTAGAAATAGTGCGATATGTTATATTTATTAAAACTCTTACGTTTGAAATTATAAATATTACATACAAAAGTAATAAACGTATGTTTTACCTCATAAAATGCAGGCAAATTGAGACAAAACAGCCGATGACAATTTGGCGTGACCTCCTAGTGTAGTAGACGAACTAAAACGCAAAACGCAATTTCCCTGCAGTGCTGCCAACAGTCCAAAATTCCAACAACAAGACAGGTTGACTATATATGATAGACTACGTTCATTCTAGACTCTGAAATAAGAATGCACTGATAGGAACATATGTGGATATTAACATTCATAAAATGTGCGTAGGTGGAAAGGCTGGGTAAAGTCTACTTCAATAAATTGTATTAGCGTAGATGAATTCTTAAGTCGATGATTAATTCAGAAATAAAATTTGCCTTGGTGAAAAATCAGATCAGTGCCGTAACAGGCCACAAGAGCTCAGTGGGGCAGATAATGAAGATGTATTTGATTCTTGACCATGCGGCGCGCTTGGGAGACAGAGTGGTCCGTAATACGCCCGGGCCGCCTTATTTTCCTCTTTGCAGGTGCCATTAATACATTTATTAAAGGCTATGTGAGCCTAGGGACGGTCTGGTACACCAAATCCAACCCTCGAACAGTGAAACGAGAAGATAAAATCTTTAGTACAAGCCCGGGTATTAAACTCAGGTCTACCAAATATTAGTTGGATGCTCTACCTATTAGCCGAGTGAGCTAATCTCGCCCCCATAAGTACACACATATGTATACTACATTGAGACAGATCTACCAAATATGATTGATAGCGTTCTTTTCAGATTCTAAAATTACCTAAGGATTGATGGAAGCATATGAAGATGCTTTCATAACACTATATTTATTAGCGTAGATAAAGTTGATACCAACTTTCTTTTATAAGAATCGAACCTCTGGAAGCAGATGTTCTTCAGAAAGTTTTTTTTTTTTTTTTTTTTTTTTGTATATTTAATGTTTTTTGGGGTCACCTTCCCTCGAGTGCTCTTCGTTTTAGCATTATGCCTCACCAGATCCTTATGACTGTCTGTGCCTTCTGCTGGTAGTTAAATACCAAAAATGTGTTGGTGTTGATAGGAGTAGGTATTGAAATTTGTCTATCAATTAAATTTGTTTGTTAAGGATATTTTACTGTAAAGTTAGAAAGAAATTTTAAAACAAAATATTGATAGTTTCTCTTAAAAATGATACCAGGGATGATATGGAAAAGTTGATTAGTTGGACGCTGTTTCTAAATATTTTTTTTAATTAGCACTCCAAACATACAAATCAATAAAATGAAGCTGACAAATTTTTTCATGGCCCGATATACGAAGGATTTAGTTTTCAATGTGGCACCTCCAATATTGAACTTGTCCTTGACATAGACTGGAATTAAGCGAGTGTATTGGACTGTAGGTTTTGAATAATATATTCCATTTTTTAATAAGAAAGTACGTCCGTCATCCATTTCTACTTATGCTAAGATGTCCTTTGGAAGTGGAGAACACAAAGGGATGTTTAGAAGGAGGAGAAGAAGGAAGAGCCGGCCAGGATATTGACTCTCTCGTGTAATTAGTGCGAGGACACACAGAGAGCTAGGAGCCATTGTCTCTGCTCTCATTACCTCGAGTGCTTCTGTCTCTCTTCATCTCTCTTTTCTATCTCACTTTCAAAAAAAAATATAGAGAGAGCAAAAGAAAAAAGAGAGAGAGATAGAGAGAAAGAAGGACCGAGGTGGCAAAGCAAAACAGGATACATCATCTAGTTTCTCCTTTTCTACGGGATTTCTCTCTCAGGAAAACAAATCATGACTGAGATTGATCTGATAACACAGGAACACACACAAAAAAAAAGTGGTAACTTCCAAAGACACGCTGAATCCAAATCCTGGGTCCGTTTCATCCCATAACGTCAGGCTTAAGAGCATTTGAAGGCCAAATTTCTCATGAAGTCGTTAAGGAAGAAATAACTAGAGCTTCATAGTTTTGAGAGTCGCTGAATTCGAATCCGAGGTCTGTTTCAAGAAAAATAAGAGGTAATTTCAAGGACAAATATGTTTATTTTGCAAGAAATGAATCTGCAGCCAAAATTCTGTTTTTACAAAGCAGACATATTTTTCCTTGAAATTACCTTGATTTTGTGCCGATAGAGTGAACAGGTCCCGGATTCAAATTCAGCGACCCTCAAAACCACGGAAGCTCTATTTATTTCTTCTTTAACGTCTTCATACAAAATTAGGCTTTCAAATGGTCTTAAACCTGACGTGATGGGGTGAAACGGACTCCAGATTCAGCAGGTCGGAATATCGTCGATACAAATGCAAAGTATCGAATGTGAAAATCACCAGTTTCCAGAGTGAAAATACTTTTATTTATTACTTTGCTTTTGGACAGTCAAATAGTCGGCAGATTCGACCTTTTGACAGTGGTTACTTTCCTTTTCACTGAGTGGACTTAGATTCGAGAGTTTGTTGTCCATCAGTCCAAGAGCAATCAGTAAAGATTGAAAATAAAAAATGCGTTTTTTCACATTCGATACTTTGCATTTGCAACGACGATATGACAGAGAGGCCGGAATATATACACGTTCAAGCGACCCGCTTTCAGGCGGACTGTTCAGGCCTAACTGACCTGCCGTGTTTAGCCTGCATTAGGATGAGTCCATCGATCCAAAAATATGATCATCCCATGCTACTTTTTAACAATTCCTTTTAAGAAACAAGTTTTTATTTTTGGTAGTAAGCTTCCTTCAATTTGCGGAACTGTCCAGCTAGGAAGATTATTAAAGCAATGTAGAGGTTTTGCCATGGCCTTTGTCTTTATGGCTGGCATTTAACCGCCCTGCTTGGCAACTCCTGATCGTCATACACCCTGGATCTCTGCCATTTTTCGAAGTGCCATTTCGGAATGAATTCCTTTCCCGCGATAACCTTAATTAAGAGTATCTATCTAAATAAAATTAACAATATATTTTTTATAGCACTTCTTAATCATTTTAATATACTGTCCATTGTTGCTGGATGGCAGCGGTTCATCTTAAGGCCATCTGATTATGAAATGGTCGAAAATTATTTCATCAAAAAACATTAAGTGTTTTTTGTGGAGCCTTCCTTAAGAATGATGTCGTTCGAATAGGTGTTGACATTTTTCACAAGAAAAAAAAAAAAAAAAAAAAATGCCTATACACAGTGAAGAATATCTCAAGATTTGGACTATATGGAACATCCTTAAGGCCAGTTTTGAACAGTACAGTCCATCAAAGTAGAATGATAAAACCAATAGATTAACTGTATAGCTTATGCAGCCGGGCCGGATGGTTGGACTAGAGGATATTTTCTTCACACTCAGTGGATCTAGTATAACCGATTTGTGCAGTCCCTGCCTTGAGGTTTATTAACTTATCGTGTGTGGGCTAGGTCTGTTCAGTCCAAACCTTGATGCTAAACTGTGCAGTCTCTGCCTTGAAATTTGCTCTGAACTTTTATGGCCACCTTAAGCTTTCCAAATGCCACTAGGAATAAGAACGGAAACACAAAAAGATAACGCAGTTCCTGCAGGTTGGCCTTTTCTTTTTTTTTTTTTTTAATAAGAGCAACCAGGGCCGCCACATGGGGGGGACAACCGGGTTCAGTTGTCCCGGGCCCGGGCACCGTGGGCGCCCGGGCCGATCCTCGCTAATTGGGAAAAACGTACCGAAAGTGACCTTTGCAGCACTGATTGTCGGCTTTTATTCTCATTTTGCTTAAAACTGAAGATGAAAATAATTTCAAAATGTCCAAAGTCCTATAGCAAAGTACTAGAATTTTCATTCTGGCTGTGAGAAGTGGGGGCCCGGCTCTGAGAAGTGGGGGCCTGTGATCTGGCCCCGGGCCCGGCTCTGAGATGTGGCGGCCCTGAGAGCAACAGCCCTGGTAGGAATTAAACCACTTGCCATAGGACACGGAGTTAGTTCCTGTGTGGATACTATTGGCCATTCTCAAAAAAAAAATAGTCTAATAAACAATTTGTACAGTGAAACATCTTTAAAAGCTTAACATTGTCAACATAAAGAAATTATTTGTTTACAAGTGGATATAAGCTATATATGTATATGAAACATAAATATGTGCAAAGGTACGTATTTTTCTTCGTGCATTTTTACACAGTGTGAAATTCTTGTGAAGCACAGAGTTATATAGACTATAGAAACAAAAATATGTCTTTTTTCTGCTCTTTTGCACCCTGCTAATAACTAATGTTTAATATCAATAATTTTTCATTATTTTTAAACAAGTTTACAACCTCAGTGTCCAGATTACAGCACTTGAGTTGTGGTGATACCCTTGAAAATATTCTGCAGAAAATAGGCTTCATGTGGAAAGTTTTGACAGATTTCAAACATTTAACATATGACAAGAGCTAGTCAAAAACTTTAGTAAGTTTATCAAGTCTATATATACAGGGTGCCTTTAAACTAGTGTTTAAGCTTTAAGGTACTTATAGGAAATTTAATTCTGAGCAAAACAGTTCCTATCAACATGGGTCAGAAATGCTTTCTGGAAGCGCTGGATCTAAAAAAAACTGCTAAAACCAGGCTCCAAATCCCGGTATCTTCTCAACATTTGGTGTTAGAGGGAAAACCCTGCAAATAAATGTTGTAGACCGCAAAATTCTGCACATTTCGGGGACCGACGAATCAAATTTTGCATGACGGGTTCGGGAGATTCGTTTGATATCTTTAATAATTTGTGTTTTTCCAGCATTGATCAAGGCTCCCTGTGTTGATTCAGTTATACTAATTTTCTAATTGAAAAGTTGGAGAAACACTGATTTTTAAACATGGGCCCAACGAATCTTCATATCTCTTGATGCAAAATAAGATTTCTTGGTACCAAAACTGTGCAGAATTTAGTGACCTACCTCTAACACCAAACGTTGAGAAGTTATGGGGGATTGGACGTGGTTTTAGAAGGGTTTTTAGCCCCATTGCCTCCAGAAAGCATTTCGGGACCCAAGTTGACAGGAACCTTTTTGCTCAGAATCAAATTTCCTATAAGTATCAGCATAAACACTACTTTGGGGCACCCTGTATATTTATGTTTATGAATAATAAAAAAGATTTGTTCAGTTTTCAGTTAGAATAGCTTAAAAGGTTTAAAATTTAGATCATATTCGTAGAATCATCAGCTGAGACAGCATTGCAATAACGAGACGGCCTCAGCTGTTCTGATGGAATAAATAAGTACATTTCAAGTGTGAATTCATATTGCGTTGACCTTCCATATATTTAAACAATTCTGAGATCGGAGTAAATGGTCATTTAATTATTAACAAGTTGTTTAATTTTTCTCATTAAATTTTGCACTGTGGTTTTCCTTAAATAGTACAATACTTTTCATAAACAATAACATTTTTTGGCATGCCTTAAACCCAAGTAAAAAAAATACCATTTTATTTTCAAATCTATTCTAACATTAAATTGTTCCTAAATGGAGGTACATTTAAATTATATTTTTAGTAAAAATTAAATACTTTACTCATTTTTAATGAATATAATTCATCTGTTTTCTTTAACACATTCTTAAGTTCTTTTTTTTAGGCTGGAATTAATCCCACTATGGGAGTGGTGAGGGGGCACCCCCCCCCCTCTCCAGGGAGGGATTAAAGGAACACTTTAGAAATTAAAGCTTTACTTTATTTTTTTAATTTTCCTCTTTCGTATTCCAATAAGGGTGTGCGAGTAAGTCCCTCACTGGCAATATTTAATACAATTTCCAATCTGCATTCGAATTTTGAAATATATTTCAAATATATATATATATTTCAAATATATAATTTTAAAATACAGTTATTTTTATATTTGTCTCTAATGATAAAACATTTAAACTTACTTAATAAAAACTTAAAAATTAAAAACAATTAGCAGAAGATAAATAAAAGTACAATTTGCATCTCTACCACAGATTTATTTGCACTGTGAAAAACTGCAGCTTCATCTTTGGTGAGTCCATTGTGAAATCATATTTACAATAAAGACTATTAAACACTAATAATATTTCATAAAATATACTTAAACTAAAAATAATTTAAAGAAATAATGCCAAAAATTACAATAACTATAAACAGCCAATGGCCAAAGCCACGTTGAATGCACCATTTCCCGTTGATCACCAAAGTTAAGGAACGTCTGGCTTGGCCAGTACCTGAATGGGTGGCCGTACTTGTACTGTTGACATTATAAAAGGGTGGCAACCTGTAGATAGCCCAGCATTAATAGCCCATTTGTTGATACGCAGTTATAATAAATTAAAAAAAAAAAAAAAAAAAAAAAAAAAAAAAACCCATCCTGCAAGTTTGTGTAATGTATAATTGGACGTTAAAAATTAAAAATAAAAAATAAATAAATAAAAAGATTTTTAGCGTTAAATTACTTGTATTATTTGCAATATTCTGTTAACCTTGACACAGAAGCGATACAGCCTTTCAAAGCTTGCTCTTTAAAAGAGAATTAAAATATTTATTTAAAAGAGAATTAAAATATTTATTTAAAAGAGAATTAAAATATTTATTTAAAAGAGAATTAAAATATTTATTTAAAAGAGAATTAAAATATTTATTTAAAAGAGAATTAAAATATTTATTTAAAAGAGAATTAAGGCCTGAATGCAGAGCTTGTGGCGAATATCTTACTATTAAACACTTTTTTACTGAATGCAGAGCCTAAGAATCCACTCGGAACCAAATGAACATTCATGGTCCTCTCTGTGATATACTTGGAGACGACCATGAATCAAGCCAGAGAGCGTTGAGTTTTTTGAGAACCACTGAGCTATGTAATAAAATATAATAAGCAAATATTTACAAAAAAAAATGAATAATTCAAATATTAAAATATAAAACATTTCAATTAACTTTAATTTTTATTTAACCTGATCTTTAGTTTCAATATTAGTGCATTTTATTCTCAACAACTTAATTTGTTTTTTTTTTTCCTCAAATACATTAACATTTATTTCAGTAAATTTCAATAGGCATCAATGACCCGTTTGGTTGAATTGCCTTATGGGGGAAAAAAAAGCTTGCTCCGTTTAGACACTAATAAATCTGTGGTGGAGACACCAACACCCAGTAAACCAAAAACTATCGTTAACTATAATAAATTTAAGAAAAAAATATATGTATTTTTTTAATATGTAATTTAAATTGTACCTCCATTTGGATCAATCAATACTAAGCAAATATTTGTTTAAATTAGGAAATAATTTAAGCAATCACTCACTTCTTTCAGTACAAAATTAAATTAAAGTAGGTATTATCTTCACATTTTTAACCCCTGATGTGTATAAAGTGAAGTATGTTCCATCCAGAAACTAGATTCTTACTGCTGGCAACGTACTTCACTGAAATTTGTCTCGTGTCTGTCAGGCACTTTATACACACTAGGGGTTAATGTTAACTTTTTTAGAAAAGGATGGTACAAGACGCATTCAATCATAGAATATAGATATTTTTAAAAGATGAGACAAACTGGCTAGTCCATACACATCTTACATGAACTACTTGCAGAAGGTAGCACACACCCCCACAAAGTATCGCACAATTTAAATATTAAGAAAAACAATTACACCAATTCATATGGTTCAAAAGTAATTCTAATATTATAAACTTGAATGCTGAGCTTTCATTTCAAGGAATGCTTCGGTAAAAAATAAATCAGATATTTTAAATAGGAAAAAACGGAATACATTTTATATGGAGGATTATGCAACATTCTTAAAAATACTTCTGTCTCTAAAAGGTTTATCATGAAAGCAAAAATGTGTGGGATATATTTTTTGTAATATATTACTACGCCTAATATGAATAATTAATCCAGATGGGAGATATTGGATTGACTTACAGGAAACTATTCCCGACTGGCCTGCGAGATCCAGTTCGTCCGTTCAATGGGTTACTACCTCATCCAGATTTACATCCCTTCCGGGCTCATCGTCATCATCAGTTGGGTCAGTTTCTGGCTGAATAGGAACGCAACACCAGCTAGGGTTGCTCTCGGAGTAACCACCGTCCTCACCATGACAACCCTCATGTCATCGACCAATGCTGCGCTACCAAAGATTTCCTACGTCAAGTCGATTGATGTCTACTTGGGGACCTGTTTCGTCATGGTGTTTGCATCCTTGCTTGGTAGGTGGCTTGTCTTTTTATTATTTTTTTTCTTTTAGCATGTTTACCATATTCCAGAAAGAACGAAAACTAGCGAATGAAAGGGCTTTAACTTATCACAATATTGTTTATAGAGACTTCAATGCTGCCAAAAAAGCTCTAAGCAAGTTATTCAGCACCACTCCATGCAATTTTACTATTTTACTTTAAAATGTGTTTCATTAACCCTCTGTCGACCACGTGGGGTCTAGGTGGACCCCACGCACACTATTTCCTCCCTCCCTTAAAGCCACCGTATCTCTACCTTCCTGCTCTTTGAATACAGGATAGTCCACGCCTCAAATTGATTATTTTTTGTTCAAAAACCTGGCTTCCATGATAAGTTTTTTTTTTTATATATATATACATATTTTTTGTTTTAAATTGCATCGCTGGGTATCACATGTATGTGTCGTCCTCGGTGGTTATCATCCTTCCCTTGATAACCACCGAGGACGACACATAGCAGCCTAAAGAAGTCAGAGATGAACCCGACGAAATATTGCGATGGAGAGAGGAGCGACACCGCTGGAGAAAGAAGCCGTTCCATACATACATACATATATATATATATATATATATATATATATATATATATATATATATTTACATGTATTTTATTTTTTCCAATTTAACTAGTTTTCATCATGGTAGTATCTGGTATCAAGATAAAACTGAATTCGTCGAATTTTACAATCTGACAAAAGGATTCCATTTTCCTGTGTTATTGTGTTTCTGTAATGCAATTTCAAATCCTACAACCGTAATTTTGGAACCTGAGACTCCATATTTGGAGGGTATCTTCACTGACACCTACAAATTGGTTGAATATTTTTTTCCTGGTGGACCCCATGTGGGCGACGGTGTAACTCTCTCTCACGTGGTCGACGGAGGGTTAAAAACAGATAAATGACATTATAACATTTTTCTTGAAGTTAGATGAACATGCAGTATATATAATAAGTGAACAAACAATTTAAAACCGTATTATTATTTTCATTTTTTTTTTTTTTTTTTTTTTTTTTTTTTTTTTTTTTCAAAATCTAAATAAAGTCCATCCTGAAAAATATTTATATTTAAACTTACACAAAATTGAAGAAAGCAGCTTGATTCAAACAACAAGATTTAATAAATGTGTAATTGCCACTGAACTGCCATAGTTGTAAGAAGATAAATATATTACTTTACTTCAACATAAACCTATAGTGGGAGAGACATAACTTGTCACTTGGAGAAAGCGAAGAGAGGGCTCAACATTGCCAGCTCTACATCACTCACTGACAGCCCCCACTGCCCAGGCAGAGGACTAGGAGAGGGAGGAGTGGCAACCAGCAAGGCCGCCATTGGCTAGAGGTGCCTCCACCTTCTCCGACCTGTCCACAGCTCAGTAACAAGTTATATCTTTCCTGTCAGATAAGTTATATTAACTTCTTATTATTCTTATTTAACAATTTGATAATCAAAGTCCACCTACATACTGGAGTGCTTTTCATCGATACATTTTCTTACTTTCTTAAACTTATGAAAAATAATTTCTTCTATTCCAGAATACGCGACAGTTGGCTACATGGCTAAGAGGATACAGATGAGGAAAAACAGGTTCCTGGCAATCCAGAAGCTAGCAGAGCAGAAGCAGAAACAAGGATTAGAGCCTCCAGGAGACGCAGACCACGCACCGAAACCTGCCATCCCACCCCATAGCCACACTCTACCCCACACTCCTGCTAGTCATCTCAAGTCTTCGTCGAATATTGTATGCAATATTTTCATGCTCATTATTAATTCTTATTTTTTATTTACTTTAAATATATATATATATATATATATATATATATATATATATATATATATATATATAAATTATTTTAAATTCATAGACAAGACGATGGGTACCACAGACTGTCTGATGTAAAAGCCGTTTAGCAATATGTAAAGTAAATTTTTGCACTCTGGCCAACTTTTTGGTCCAGAAAGATGTTACTTATTTTTGTAAAGCCTCCTCCCACAAGGTATGTTTGAGTGCACATACCACAAGGCAGTGTCAGATACGACACCTAGTATAGAAAATTACTTAATTTTTCAAATAACTATGTTAATTCTGTTTAAATGAAAACAAGTGTAATAAAAGAAACACATAATTAATATAAATATATTAAAAATTAATTACAAAAATTAAAAAAAAAATATTTCCACAAAATAATGTACAATATTTTTTTATAATTTTTCGTGTGGCAGGACAGACATATTACTCTTTTATATTCACCACAAATACTTTTATTGCACCGAAGACATGTTTGCTTTCCCTTCCTATTCTTTTTCCGTCCATAGAAGGAACATTTTCCAAGTCTTTCTGAACTTGAAGGATATGTGTGTTCGCTAGGAGATGTACCTAGGATGCTGCAGATTTTATCTTTGAATGAGGAGATTTCTTAACCTTTCATTCATGTAAGATGTAACTAAAGAGTAAGCAAGTCTTCAAAAAGACTTCTGTTTCACTAAACGTGTCATCACTTTGAAATTCTTCATCAGTTCCTTCAGCCTCTTACTGGGCCATTTCTTGTAGAATTTCTACATCGGTAACCGACAGACGATAACTATCCATATTATCGTGTAAAACAACAGTAAATAATCATGAAATAACTCCTTGAGCTACACATGCACGATAAAACTGTCGTCACGTATACAACAAGGTGGCGTCGTATCCAACACTGAAACTCAGTTTTCCACAGATTTACGAAAATTATGAGGAAGAATAAAGGTGAATGACTTTCCTTTGTTGATTATTGTCTAGAGGACTACCAATAGATAGGGTAATTCATGTTTACAAACCTCAACCTATGCGCAGATAATCACTGTAAAAGAAATGAAACTGAAAGTGTCTTATTTGACACCTACTTGTGGTGGGAGGGTTAAGAAGAAATGTTCTTATAAGCGATTTTTATTAGTAGATCTATCATTATTTTTTATTGGTTTAATTATTCTGTTTTGTAATTCTACATTTGTGTTTGTCTTTTAGCTGAAGAAGGCTACCAAAGAGTAGCCGAAATGTCCTGAATATAGATTTTTTCAAAAATCTTATTGATGTTTTCCTATCCGAATCCCAACTGTTCCCTGACTGCTTATAAATTATAGTTGTTTAAATTTATAGACCATTAATTTTACTTGCAACCCACCCGTATAATAGAGCAAATCACTCAGTAGCTCTGGCTCTTAAAATAAGACATAAAAAAATAAAAATAAAATCTACTTATTTTATAGCAAGGAGGTCAACAAATAACTTAATTAATTACTTAATCACTGCTCCAGTGCCTTAATCGAGGTTCACAAATTAATCACTGGTTCATGATTTTAGTGCCTCATCAAGAACATTCCTTAAAGCTATAAATAGTCAAGTACTGCCAGTGCCAAGTGAAAAATTATAAAACATGAAATCATAAGATTTTAATTTTTAGCATATATATGCTTTAGCGGTGACTACACTGGAAAAAAACGTTACAAAAAAGTGTCCGCTGGCGTTCGTGCATGCACAGTTGCATTCGCACATATGCAGTGGTTTTTACGAATTCGCAGTGGCGTTCGTGCATGTGCAGTGGCAATGTACGAAAAAGAGGACTGTATGTATCACAAAAAAGTGTCTGCTGATGTTCGCGCATGCACAATGGCATTCGCAGTGACATTCGCGCATGCGAGGTGGCGATATACAAAAAATAAGAATATATGTTATACAGTACATTACATAGGTTTGTCGGGTGGACCTAAAGCATATTTATGTTCCTGAATTTGAGTTCATTTATTTTTTATTTATTTAAAAAAAAAAATAAATGATTTTTTTTTCTCAATTACTTTATTATTATTTATTCTCACTTTTTTTTGTTATTCTTTTGAGCAGATCACCCTTGATGTGGAGCTCTCCAAATGAATAAATAATTATTAAATTTTAACATCCATTTATTATTAACTACGAATTTTAGGACAGGTTATCTGTAGGTTACCGCTCTATTCTAGTCAGGATAGGGCTGATGCCTTTTCTTTTTTCTAAAGAAAACCCACCACCCCTAGTGGGAATCGAACCCAAGACCCTTTGGCACGGAGTGTTAAGTGCTCACATATACTAAAATTGAATAAATAAATATATATATACATTTATTTTTTTTTCACTTTTAAATTCGACGACTGATGTTTAAAGAGTTTTTCGCCTCAATAGCGGAACTCTATAAATTAAATGAATAAATAAATAATTTTCATTTAATCTCTTTTACAATTTTTGCTGTGCCCCTTTTAAGTGGTTTCTCGGCATTTGTTCCAGGAGGTGCGTTTTAAAGTCCACGATCCCAAGGCCCATTTCAAAGGTGGGACACTCGAGAATACAATAAACGGAAGAGCAGAAGAGGAGCCAGCACCCCCCGTGCCACAGCACCTGATTCACCCGACCAAAGACTACAACAAACTGTATGGTATCACGCCATCAGACATCGACAAATACAGCAGGATCGTCTTCCCAGTCTGTTTCGTCTGCTTCAACCTAATGTACTGGATCATATACCTACACATCAGCGACGTAGTCGCGGACGACCTCGTTCTTCTAGAGGAAGACAAGTAAATGGCCGAACCTCCTCACTGCTCACAACTACCAAGAGGAGGAAGGCCGAGTAAGGGAAAAAAAAGAAAACAAAAAAATAACAGATTCGAACAAAAAGACATTCCTCTCATTTTTACTTCCCGCCCATTATCGGAGACTAAGTCCTTGCCCTCCAACAGAAGTAGGGTTGATAATTCGATTTGTTATCGACGCACTTTACATCTAAATCCCCGTAAGTGGTTTTTCACAGGGATGTAAAGGAATGTGTGGCAATAATTTAGTATTCCAAGAGCACATGGGTCTGAACATTGACAGGCTTGGCCTGTTTAAAAATAAAACAGTACAAGGAAATAAATCCAGTAAAGATACTCAATATTATAGTCGTGCAACAGTGAATTTGCCTTATTTAGATCAATTAAACGAGTGAAAAGAAGCATGAGGCAGTTCTAAAAGTGACTTTGAGCTACCTATTTATAAATACTAGTGTTTAAGGGGTAAAAATAAGACGGAATAAACTGTTGTTAAAACTTAACAAATTCTAAAGTAGGTTGTAGGTTGAATATTTTATATTGGCGGCCAAAAAAAAATTGGTAGCATGTAAACACAAAGCGCACTTTTAAATAATCTAAAAATATATTTCTTCTGTTTTGTCACTCATTACACTTTTTAACAAGATATGACTTTCTTCTATTGAAAAAAGTACATAATTGCACAATAAAAAGGCCCGCATTTAGATGACATGAGAAACTGTGTTTATATCTAGAGAATTGAAACTTTATTGTGGATTCAATCCAATTGTTTCATGTAGTTTATATTTTATCAATTTGTGTTAAATGTTAAAATTTTATATAATTAGTTATTTAAAATTGTATTTGTTTTGTTGTAAATAGTGTCTGTTGAAATTTATTTTTTTTATATTTATTGACCTGATAATCAACATTTATGTAAATATGACATCATGCTTATTCTTTGGAACAAGAACTACACCGCAAGTAGGAAGTAATTGTTTTATTTTTGAGGGGCCCCTCAACAAAAAAAAAAATATATAAAACGCAAAAAAAAATGCTTATTTTTAGAGATTTAGATCATTCTATAGAATGGTTAATGAACTGTGATATACTCTTCTTTTTTAATAAGGAAACAAAAAAACTAAAAAACGCTATATTTGCATTATGAACACAGTTTCTTTAGTAAAATTTGACTTCAAGTTACCAACATTTAATTACATCAAATAATCTGGACTGACATAGGTATTCGTGATAATAAAACTATGTTGATAAAGTTATATAAATATATTATTATACATACTTATATACATATAAACTAGGCAAGTTGTGTTTCATAGAATGTATTTGTAGACTTTTGAGTGAGGGAGAGAAAAAGATACAATAGGTCCAAATGTGTGAATGCGTTTCGAATGTGCAAACCCTGTAATCATCTTACGAATAAGATTGTAAATGACGTTTATAGCACAATTTCAGTTCGAATCACATAATTTAAATTTCAAACTGATAGTTACACTGCACCAATATTACCTAATCTTGCCTCTAGGATTATACAAACTAACCTAGATCGACAGTCGTTTTCACAATATAATACTAGGTATTTATAAATTAATATAATAAAATGTATTCTAAAAATTACCGGATAATTATTCTATGATGGATTTTGTTGAGCACCGATGTCACTAGCCGCAAGTAATATGAGTAAATCGCCCGGTGCTGTCGGTGCTAGCTTCCAGCATATTATACTATTCGATAATATATGTGAAACTATATGCATATATATAGCTATGACAAACTGTGGTTGTGAAAGACTGGGGGGTTACTAAAGGTTTAGTGTCGATTCAATTAGTACCTACAGAGGTGAGATCAAAACGTTTTAATTCGACATTTTCCACCGACCCATTTTATAATTATTCACTCATTGCCTCGTTTGTCTTGAATAGTTATCCAGTGGGCTCTTCATTGATTTCTTACCCTTTTTTACGAGTAATGTTTTCCACTGGCCTATTCTTTTGTAATGCGCTCATTAACTATTTCTTCTTGAATACCGTTTGTTAATAATTTCTCCTCGAAGAATATCAAAGCATTTTCTTTCTTTATTTAATATTTCCTCTTTTCCCATAAGTAAAATATAATTTACTTCTACTCAAACAATTATCTATAAAACAATAACGGAAACAATTTGTTATTTAAAATTAAGAAATTGTTGCTGACTTGTACTTCAAAGCCACTAAGTTAGCAGTGAAAACATCACGATCAGGAGACAGGCAGAACGTACTCCCAGAGGCGAACTGAAGATTTTATGTTCCAATGCTGTCATTCGGGATCCAGATCCCTTCCAACGCCCATGCAGCTTACAAAAGGTACAATCAGGCAAACATTACTGACCACACTATCTCCCCACTATATTAAAGTAATTCAGTTAGGTAACTCAAGATTCAACTCTCTTCACATCAAATTCACTATTCCTGTTAGAATAGAAACTAAATTTCATAATTAAACAAAAAATTACATAATTTTACACCAAATTCTCCTCCAATTGTAAGATAAATAATTGTAATAATAATGCTGTGAATGGTAGAAAATGACTGAGAATTGCCAATTTTTTTTAAAAGGACAGAATTCAAGATATAGTAAAATCATACTCGATTGCATCTAAAATACTCAACGAGAGCCTAAAACTTGAATGTGACTACAGCTCCTCAGTTTCTAAATGTACCAAAAGAATATATTCTGAAATTCTGGTCTTGGATCCCGAAATATTAACTACAAAAAAAAGTAACCTCACCACAACATGTTGGCTGCCATCTTGAAGGCTGTGACAACAGCCCAAGAACAAGTCATCCACATTTTCTTCATTAACCAATTTTATTTTGATTTTAAAAAAAAATGTATTACACTAAGTACTTATATTTTAATATAAGTAAAACCTAAATATAATTAATAATGTGAAAATTTGAAAAGATACAATGGATGTTTTCACGGAGAAAGGCTGTCCTTTGCCAGTCTCACTTTCATGTTAAACAATGTCAAAGCTTTCCATCATTTATGGGACCATTGACAATGAAAAATTTGACAACATGTCGGTTGTTTTATTTATTTAATTCTTACTAATTTTGTAAAATTATTTTATTAGGCATGTAATTTGTTTATTGGAAGTGAGTCTGGTAAATCGATCGAATAAGCTAGTGGAGGCTTTGTTTATGTTAATATTTATAAGTACTTATAGTATTATAAACAGAACAAAAAATGTTAAAAAATTTTAAAAAAAAATTAAATAAAAGGATAAGAAGGGATAGTTTGTATATACTAGAATTTTGTTTAAACCGAAAATATCATTTCACCACTTAATACTTATACATACATTATATATATATATATATATATATATATATATATATATATATATATATATTTATATATATTAGGCTCTCCCTTATCCGGCGGTCTGCAAGAGGACCTGCTCCAGGAATGGCAGATTTTAGCCAGTCTAGCTCGAACATTCATCGCGAGTGGAGTGAATGTTTTAAATGTAATTTTAATAATATGCAACATTAAAAATGGTACATATTATTATATCCTCCCATAATACAATTTTCAAATACATAAGTGACCCCTTCTAACTGAATTCTGTAATCCGACTGTACACCGGTCCCAACAACGCCGGATTATGGAGAGTATGTATATATATAATGTAATTACTACAAAAGATAAAATGAAGTTGTGCGTTTCAAATACTTGTTTAAAATGCATATGGACAAGAAAATGTAAATGTGCTGATAAAATCTTTGTAAAACTCTAGTTTTTATGAGTAATGCAGATGAATTATTAGTTTTGTATATCAGAATAATTTCTTTTGAGGGTTATTTTCTTCTTAAAAAAAAAAGAACATAGTTGGTTATAAAGTCATAATCAGTATAAAAAAATTCTAAAACTATAAATAATCCATACCTACTGATGATAAATATGTAGTGTATATATTTATGTCAATAGCTACAATTAGTTCGAGATCGATAATGTATAATTCATTTGTTCCAGTGCAGAACTCGATTTATACAGATTGTTTATTCTGTCATAAAGTATATATCTACAAGAAAAATAAATACATAAACCAGAAGGGAAGTATAGATGATTATATAAATATATATATATAATATAAACATTAGAGGTGTTTGTACACCTCTCCTTCCTTCCTATTATATGCTCTGTACATAGTGATTTTTGTATCGATATGTATTGAAAAGGTAAAATATGTTATTTTTGTGCTTCCTTCTATGGAAGCGAGTAATTAAATGTATAGTAAAACTCAATTAGGCTTGAAGTAGCTAGGGCTCTGTAGGGCATCGAATCAAACAAAACAGATTGGTAGGAGAGGGGTTCATTCTATCCTATATATTATTAATGGAATGTTTTGTTTATTTAATTGTCATTATTCGATATAAAAGAAAAAAATTATATTGGTTATTTTAAAAAATGTCATACTGGAGTAGAACATCATTTCAGGAGCCTGTCGTTGAATGAAATGAAAAAAACAAAATTAATCAAAGAAAAGGTTGGAAAAATCCTGATCGTGAATTATAAGTGAACGTATTTGGCTTGTAAAAATCAGTATTTGTATTATATGATTATGAAGTTAAAGCTAGATGAAATTTAAAATATGTTAATAATATCTGAAATAAAATACCACTTCTACTTTTTTGAAGAAATTGTTCCATAAGCAAGATATTTATTGCAGACAGTTATTCTGTGGACAATATCCATTTCTTAAATATTTAATGATTTTATCATTGAGTTGAGGAATTACGTCAAGGATTCTGAATGCCCATCAGCTGAAACAGACAAGATTAATGAAACAGTTTGAGCAAAATTATAACAACTTTTCTATATAGTCCAGAGAACTCTACTTAGGCTCTGGGGAGTTAAAAACTCTGGCATGCACTAAAATTTTATTTTCTAGTGTTGTCGTTCAAGGGTCAGCTTCGGTGTCCCAGACCACCCCTAGGCACACTCAGCCTTTAATGGGCACCTGCAAAGGGGAAACAGGCTGGCAGAGTACTGACCATACTATCTCCTTAGTGTGTCAAATGGTAGAGAATCAGATAACTCTATTGTCTCTGACCCTCGTGGCCCTTTACAGAAGTGATTTTTTAATATAATGACCCTCTTAGTTTATGTGATCAGATACAGAGCTTATATGGGTGAACTGATTTTTTTTTTTTTTTTTTTTTTTATTTTTTTTTTTTTTTTTTTTTTTTTTTTTTTTAGGGCATTTTCAAACTTTAGACTAGAATTTTTGCAGATTTATTTCAAAACCAAGATTTTGAAATTGAACTGTGTTCTCAAAAAAAAAATTAACTTCAGAGAAAATTGATTTAATGTACCAACACTTCAAACCAATAGCCCAAATGTTATGCCTATCTTGTTTTACATCCATGCTTATTACGAACATTTGCATCTATTTTTGAATCTGCAAAGAAATGATACTGAAGTCTAGCTGAAAAAAAAAAAAAAAAAAAAAAACAAGAAACAGCAAATTATTTATAGTACAGGGATAAACTAATATAAAAATATAACTTATAATATTAGCTTTTGATTTTCCAGCCATCATAATTGTTTTAATAATGAAAAGAAAAATTGCAATCCTTTCCGATGTTGTTCTGCTCCAGGAATGACATTTCAGGGCCTTTAACACTAAAATTATTATTGTGATTATCTACTATTAAGGTTGTGATTATATTATTGCTTGTTCATTTCACAAATTGTGTTGTCTGTAATCTAGTTCTCACAATATTATCTCAAGAAGTGCAATAAAACGAAGCAAGGATATAGGTTAGAATATCTTTGCTCATCGATAACATAAATCTAATATAAATAGACTCAAAATGTCAAAGTGGGCTGAAGTATAAAAAAAAAAAAAATCTGGATAAGGTGTATGCTATGTTTACCAACTTATTGCTTAACCCCTGGTGTGTATAAAGTGTCCGACAGACACGAGGGAAATTTCAGTGAATTATGTTGGCAGCAGTGAGCATCTAGACTCTTGATGCTCACTGCTGCCAACATACTTCACTGAAATTTCCCTCGTGTCTGTCAGACTACTTTATACACACCAGGGGCTAAACTTAAAATCATTACCAAAGTCATTCTTTTCTACTGGTTTAGTAATTAAAAATTACACACAAGATATCTAAATAACATGCATTAACAATTTAAATATAATGTGCATTATGACAAAGTTATTCCCGCAGCAAAAGGAGCAATCCTAATTCAACAAAGAACTATAGAATAGAAAAGGGGATACATACTGAATAATACAGTTTTCATCATTTATAGAACAATGTAAAACAATAGATAATGAAGCTTTTCTTTTTAAAATAAGAATTCTGTAAAAAAAATGGTGTAATATTTCAAAGGGCTATTGATTCAGACTAAAGCTGACATCCAAAGTAAGCTCCTGGGCAGCTGTTTTCCTTCAGTGTCGGTGAGAACAAACTGATAAATTGAGGTGTTGCGGATACGAAGGGCGAACTCAACAAAAGTTAGTTTTAAGGAAAATATTATATTAATAATCAAATTATATAATAATTGACCATGAATTTGTGTGAACTTCACTTTCAACAAAAAGAGCATGGAGTGTTGAGTTCGTATCCGCCTTCTTATGGCAGTTTTTAGTCAGCTAGTTTTCATTCTTATTCTTTATACCTGTAGATTCTCTAATGTGTCTAGATTCGGATGGCGAGAAAAAAAAAATGACCCAATGTTGAGTTTGCCCTTCATAACCTCAACACCTCAATTATAAATTTGACAAAAAATTGGCCCTTAAAATATTATATACCTTTTCTGATATGCAATAGGAGATCAGTTAATCCTCGATGGGTGATTGCTTTGAAAAGGAAATGTTTAGAGGACGACACGTTTTCACCTAAAAGTTTTGAGTAAGAATTATTAGCCTCCAGAGAATTGCAATGACTTTTCCAAAAGGGATATAAATTAAATAATATACCATTAATAGTCCTTTTTGTATTATATTAACAATTTTATTGTGAACTCAGCGTACAAATGTAAATATTAAACCTAGGCTCGGCACAGAACAAAACAGTGCCAGAAGTGTCACATATTTTTTAAAAAAAGCATAAAAGCTCCAGATGTTGCTTAGCACAGACAGTAATAGTATAAACAGTCATTCAATACTTTTTTTTTTTTTTTTTTTTAGCTTCAGCCAACTTGAACATTCGAACTTTATTTTTCACAGTTTCAAACACTTATTGAAATCTTTTTCTTGGCCATGTGGATGCAGTAGCAGGCCGTTCGAAAAAATGTCTCTGCTACCTACAATACCTGGATTTAGTATATATTCAAGTCTCTATCTGAGAATTAAAAAAAACTATTTTTATTTGAGAGACCGAAAAGGATTGTACATTAATATGTCTACGTTTTTCTTACAAAAAATGATTTAAAAGCACAGACGTATTGATCTGCAAATACATTTTTTGTTCGTTACCTTATAGGGATATTTTAAAAAGCCTCTTGTAAAAATATTTGTTAATTTCTTCCAAATGAGCCCTTAGAATTTGTTTTAATCACGTCTGGGCTAATAGATTTTAAAATTGTTGACAACTTTAGAATTTTGTATTTTCTCTTTTTGTTTTTGTTTACGTTATTTTTTATATAGAAACACGTTTCTATTAAAATATCAGAATGAAAGATAAACCAATCATATTGCTCAATTGTTTAATTATGTCACTGGATGTCCATTTCTCGCAGGTGCTTGCAGTCTATATTTGTGATGGCTATACATAGAAATACTAGTATCTTTTCACCTATTGACCTCTATTTTAACCTATTGACACATTTTAGGTATTGAACCAATTTCTAGGTCCTAGAGTAGTTTATTAACACAAATCTCTCACTACCTGCCATAATTTTTCCTCACAAAACACATTTTGTATTTCTAAAAAATGTACCTATCCTTGCAGTCAATAACAATAAATCAATTTTTAGTAATTATGGCCATATTGTTAATAATGATGTAATATAATTAGTTAAGTAGACCGATTAGTTATGTAAAATAACATTTTTTTTTTATTTATAGTTAATTTCATTTTTTATAACCAAAAAGACATATTTTTATCCAACTATGTATAAGAACAGATGAAAGCTTACAGGAAAATGTTTGAAGCAATGAAGTTTTGAATTTAATTTCATTAGCCCTCAGTTCCTACTTTTAGCGTCGAAGAATTTGAAATAGTCTGGTACTGATTAACTGGTTACTAAATACGGAAAATATCTGATATACAATAATCTTACAAAGACAGTTTTGAGTTGTACATTGAATGAAGGAGATGGGACAGAGGTGTGTAGCTTTCACCATTTGAACATGTTCACAATTTGGTATTCTCGCTCACTATGCTATTGATAAACAAAGTCTACTGGACGTTGACTAGGTCCGCCTCTCCCTGGCCGTTGAGCGTAGTCTTTGCCTTCCATACTACCGACTATGAAGCATGAACGTCCCAATAGTGGATGAATTGACGTAAAAAATTAATGAAAGAAAAATAATAAACAAAGTGTGCATAAGCTCTTCCTATAAATATATAAATACATTTTCTTGAATATTATTTAAGTCAGAATGCGACATAGAATACTTAATATGTTGACAAGATATAGACAGTGGGGGTTGATCATAATAGTTTATTAAAAATCTACTTAAACTAAAAGTCTCAATTTTTGAAGATTATGTTAAGAAACAAAAATGTATTGACAGAATAACAGTGAAAGAACTACTGGACGTATAAATGTACGACCTGAACTGAATTTTAAAATCTTTAACTATTACTACAATCTATTTGAAAGTTGACTATCTGAAATGACAAATATCACTAACGTTGAAACACTTACATTAACAATACTGGACATATTACCTCAAAAGAAAATATAAATATTTCTCATTGACTTCGAAATGTTTTATTGCCTAAGTTGCATAAATATTAATAAATAAAAATCCATTTTTTTAATGAAAAAAAAAATGAGCTTGTACTTTCACCAATGTTTCAGTCTGATCACTGATATAGTCCTGATAAAGGCTTGAAAATCACGCCAATACTTTGGAAAAAATACAAATTCAGTTTCTATAAACAAAATTTAATTTTATTAAACAATTACGACCAAGCCCCGTCTATTTCTATCTTGGTAATATCAATGTTCAACAATCACTTCTAACGATATATTAAGCTACGAGGATTGTTTAGTTATAGTACGGAAAAGAACATTAGGAAATTTATTAATTCTTAAGATTGAAAGAGATAATCTTAATGAAAATATGAGTCGACAAAGCTTTTTATTGTGAAATAATTCACTATAGTCCGACCACTACATGGGCTGGAGGCAGTGCGTGCACACTAACCGGTACTTTTCTCTGCAGTACACTTATAGAGGCCTTGAAAAAATAATTAACGAATCCATAAACAATAAAAACTATTTAGACCAGGTCATATAATTGTTAGTTTTGGCATTTGGTGAGGCAAAGTATCATGCACCTGAAATTCTCTTCCACAGACTGTTTGTGGAAAATATTAATTCTTCTCCGAGCCCTATGCAAGAGAGAGAAAACAATTAATTATTTTTATACTGTCCATTTTCAATGGGTTGCTACAACACAGCATACCAACCATTCCTAGTTGGAGATATGCTGTTCTTAAAAAAAGAGAGAAAAAGGGTTTTCTCCTTTCTTTGTCTAGTATTCTCACTCCTATTCCTTGCACAAGGTGAATCCTGTCTCCTTTACTAAACCCTCACTACTTGTTTTTGAACATGGGATGCAATGCTTTGATTATAAAGAGGTAAAAAAGCGCTCCATTTGTGTGCATATTATGTGGCAGACGAAATCTCGGGTAACTGAGTAGAATTTTTCTGCTATAACTTATGATGGAGTTACAGATAGATAGGTGTTCAGGATTAATGAGAAAAAAAGCGACCTATGAGGTTTATTGTACAACAGCTGAAACAATGGGTTATTTATTACATCCCAGTGTGTTTGAACAATCCTCCGATCTTTAGGATCCCCACGAACCGCTACTTCCACACATCCAAAGTGCTGAAATCTTCCCAACGCCATGCAGTGGCAGGTTATATGAAGAGGAGTTTCCTCCTATACTTCCCAATTCCTGCAAGGGAGGAGGGAGGTTAGTAAACCCAAGATGCACGATGCTTATTCGTCCTAGAATGTTGTGTATAAATTGCAACCATTTCTTTCATTGCCCTCCTATGGAAGTTATGTAATGGGTTTGTTAAATTTTCTTCAGGCTGTTAAGAAACGCTAAGAATGTCTCTGGGTTTGAATTGTCTGGAGCCAGACTTTGTGATATTTCATCTGGGCTTAGCCAATTTTGGCCGTTGACAGCGATATTTCACTTACAGGAACTGCTAGCCAAGCAGTTAGCTTGCTTGTTATCAAAGATGTTTGAATGACCAGGCAACTAATGGATTTCTATATAAATGTATTTGGAGATTATATCCATCACACTCAAACAGTCCTCAACCATTCTATATCTAATGTGTGTCTCTTTGTGGGCTAAAATAGCAGCCTAGCTCTATGAGTTCATAACTGCTTGGGAAGTTCTACATTCCTCTCCTAAATTTAGAAAAATTCTTGGGACTTGTAAATAGTTCATTCAAGACATTGTTAACACATTCAATGCTCCCGCCATCTTGGCTTACTTTGGGCTTCGGCTGCAGTTGATTGAGAGAACTCCAAGCAGTTAGTTACTAGCCGGGGGGGGGGGGGGGGATGAGAAACTGAATGTGCCCGAGTTCCATATGGTGCTCGCCATATCTCCGAATGATTGAGAGAGCACCACATGGTGCTCTCAGTTCAGTCATAATCCTTGATGAGCACCATACGGTGCTCTCAGTTCAGCAATAAATACTTGGTGAGCACCATATGGTGCTCTCAGTTCAGCAATAAATACTTGGTGAGCACCACATGGTGCTCTCAGTTCAGCAATAAATACTTGATGAGCACCATATGGTGCTTGCCTTATTGATCGCTAGTGAACCGCCACATCTTCATCTGCATCCCACTTTGAATAATATGTATCCAATTTCTATTGTTTATATCTTATAAATTTAAAATATGCTTTTATTAATTTTCTTTAACAATAAGAATTTTTATCATTTATAAAAAAAGAGAATTTCATACTATTTTATTACTCATTATTTAGTTTTGAAAGTAGCTCTGTCGCCAGTAAACCTCATCGTGGTTGAAATTACCTTCTTTGTCAACATACTGAAAATTACTTACCCTTCACGTGAATATACTGACTTTATTTTTAAAAACATCAACACAATCAGCTTATTGGTTCCAGTAAGATAGCTTAATTGAAGTTTCTCCATCCAATTCTGACTTCAGCTGACATCTCAGCCAAAGTTGGGAGAAAGACTTCGGAGTGTTACTCCCAATTTAAAATTCACATCAATCCACACTCCGATGTTTTCCTGAATTTGATCTAGATATTGACCAGACTATTATTTTTCTATTTATAAAATTATTGTGATGACATTTTCTAAATTTCAGGCAGGAAATAAAAAAAGGCTAAATTTGTTTCAATGCATTATTTCAATAAGAAAATAACCAACTGTTTAATCACTGCCAATTTCATTATTTTTGAAAATAACAAACAATTTCATTGCTTAAAAATCGTTCCAAGCTTTCAGTCCAGAGAAAAAAAAAAAGAAATGTTTTGCATTGAAACAAAAGGACTGAGGTTTTTCACCTCGGGTCTTTTCTTTGCAACTGCAAACCATTAGTGTACAATATAGATAGGAACTGTAATATCTTTTTTAAAAGACCTATAAATGTATATACAAAGTATCATCTACCTATGTATAAATTCCTGTGACTTTCACTATAAATGAGATTTAATTACAATTACCATGATTATTGTTACGATTATATTTTTTGGGTACTATGAGCGTTATGTAATGTGTAGACTGCTCATTTTTTAAAAAAAGATAACTGAATAAAAAATTAATATTCTAAAGAAACAAAGCAGTTAAAGGTAAATACTTATTATGTATAAGGGAGACTAATGTTTGTCGTTTTTATTTCAATAAAAGTTAAAAGGGATTAAGTGAATTTTTTTATTTGTAGGTAAAGGAGATAAGTGATTAATGGTACAAATAAGATCTTTGAAAAATCAGAGCTTTGTACCGTCTCAATAAACAGGAGCATAAGTCTTGAAGTGTTCTACGTAAGTGCAGAACTGGCGACATCCCATCAGAGACAAAAGCTAGCTATACATTTAGAAAAAATGTCTATTTAACCCTGGATTGACACTACAATTGACATCTACGTTAATGACACCGTCGGGTAAATTTTACCCCATACTTTGGAAATATATAAAATAAATAAATTTCAATTTTTTCTTTTGCTTTTTTATACAAGAGCAACGTATAGAGCAGGAACATCAAGAAATAAATTCAAACAGGAATAAATCTGCCGAATATTAATTAAATTTCACAAAATAGCTAGGAAATCCAAAACTCAATATTGTTCATACACCAAATAATTATCCTGTAAAAATTTTACTAAACAGAAAATATTTTTTATGAACAATAAACTAGAATGATCAGAAGCCATAAAAAATAGGAACTTTAGAAAAATACAATGTTCTGTCCAATTGAGACACGTTAACATTTAACACATTTTGGTGATCGGTGTGCATGGCCCTTCTACACACAGAACATATCGTTTTCGTCTTCCTAAATGTTTTCTGTTACAAAATAAACATTTCACGGGTTTGTCCAAGTTAACGAAAGATGTTGAAGGTCCATCAGGACTTGATTCATCTTCCGAAACGACAAGCATCAGTGTCTTCAGTGGTTTTGGTATGTTTTCCAGTTAGGCACTAACTGTCACATGAGCTTTAACCAGTTGGTAGTCCAAATCTAAATTTCTGGGCAGTTTTCAGGCCATTTTGTCACTTGGAAAGCCGCAACATGAAAGTAATCGACCCGTGAAGATTTATCAGATCAGCGAAAAAGACATACGTTAACTACACCGTGGGGTGAAAAATATACACAAATCGCGACCTTCTCATGCAGCGATTAACTGGCAACTGGTGTTGTTTATATTAGGTCAAACCAGATAATACACTTCTGATTATTTAGGAAGAAGGAGGGAGTCTCTATCATTTATAGAATTTAAGAAACACGCCATAGAACAAAGTGTGGGGTATTTTTCACCCCACGGTGTCAATCCAGGGTTAAACCAGAAATCACATTTTTCCTTTAGCTATATTGAGTTCAAAAACGAAAACCTCAAAATGACCTGAAAGAAGCCCATAGCTGACGGAACCCATTTAATGGGTAATACTACTTTGTAAGTTTTCTTTACCATTTTCTTTTTTATGGGCTTAAATTCTTCCTTAACTAATAAAAAATGACATTCAAGAGAGTTTATGTTCCGGAACAGTTTTTAAATGTAACCAAAATTCGATTTTGCAACTGAAGTCGATACAGAAAAAAATAAAACACAAATAATAAAGTGGGCTGCCCAACTTTATTGGGTTGCTGGAGACACAGCTTGCTGATCTTAATTTTAAAATAAATTAAAAACTATTGGTATTTATCTTTATTACAAGAAATTATTTTAAAAAAAACTAAAAAAAAAAACTTTTCGGTACATTAAACTTTAAATTCAATTTTCTCAAAACTTTCTTTTTTAAATCAGGTGATGCGGTAGCGCTTTTAATTTTCACCTGATCAACTTCTAATTTTAACTGCAGAGTCACAATGAAATTCGATAATAAATTACACAGGGATGTTTTCTTTCGTTAAATTATTACGAGTTTATGATCAATTTTTGACAGATTTTATAATAAAAAATGAAGACATCATCGATGCAAATGTAAAGTATCGAATGTGAAAAAATACATCATTCATTTTCAGTCTTTACTAATTTATGTTGGACTTATGTACTGCAAACTCTTGAATCTTACTTCACACTATGAAAGGGAAAGTATTCCACTGTCAAAATGTCAAATCTGCCGACTATTTGACTGTCCAAAAAAAAAGTAATGAATAAACGTTTTTCCACTCTGGAAAGTGGTGATTTTCACATTCGATACTTTGCATTTGTAACGACGATATGTTCACCATTTTTGAAAAAATTAATATTTTTTAAAAATCCTACATACTTTACTAGATTTATCCTTCCTCTTTCAAAATAATTTTAGTTTTATATTCTAGATTAAAAATTGCCGTCTCCAAACTATCGCCCATGAAAAAAAAGGGGACTGTTGTCAGACAGTGCCTTGCCATTTTGTTTCCGAAGACTTAAAACTTTTTTTTTTTTTTTTGGTTACTTTAACATTCCACATAAAACTTATGACATAAAGATTTGAAAAATATTGTTTTATTTGCTATCCATAAATTGGAGAAAATTACTTTGATTTTGAACACACAAGCTAGTACTAGTATTACTTCTTAAATCATTTCGGCCTACTTTTTCCCAACCAATTTTATAAATAATTTATTCAATATATATTAACATCGAAGAAAGTTAATAAAAATTATAATTTATTTGTCCATAATAAAATGTTATAAGGGCAATTTCCCGTTTTGATAAGAAAATTTTGTGTAAAAAAAAGCCTATAACAACAAAAAGTGTCTTCAACATTTACCCCGGTTTACTAGGTGTCCTACTAGGTTTACTAGGTGCCCAGAGGACCTTAAAACACCATTTTATGCTAAAATATTTAAAATTTCCAGACTCTCCTCCATACTTGGGTACTCCATTCCCCTCAAACCCTCCGGTGACCTCAGCCCTTCCTGAAATTATTTCCTGTATGCGCACCTATACAGAAGTGAGGAATTCCAGAGTTGGCCCAGATAACAAACAATTTTTCAATAAACTGTAAGCTGAGAGGGAATATAAATATTGAAAGGATGGGAGCTGGAGTTATGAATAGAGAATTTGAATTTACTGAAAATCGAGAACATTGGGGGAGGGAGGTCCTAAGGATTGATGGCTTGGTAAAGGATAGAGCTAAGAAAATACAGGCGAGATTGTAATCGAGTCTTAGGCTAAAATTGCATTTATTTAAATTTTAACGTCCATTTATTATTGACAATGAATTTTAGGACGGGTTATCTATAGGTCTATTTTCTAGCCAGGATGAGGCTGATGCCTTTTCTTTTTTTGAAAGAAAAGCCACCACCCCTAGTGGGAATCGAATCCGTAACCTATGGGACAAGTGCATTTGCTTTAGCACTCACGGGCACAGGACCTCCATTTATTTTAAACATTACACATGCAATTTTCCAAAGTGAAATAAAACAATAGATCCAATTTATAAACCAACTTTTATTTATTTCTACATTTATAAAAATTGGATGACTCCTTCTTTATTTATTTAAACCATAATGATTGACCTATATTAAAATATGTTAAGATATTTTGCCAAAACTATTAATCAAAACTCTCACCAGAATGACAGCAGCAAGCGGGAAATTCAATTATTTTTAGGAACACATCATTGATAAGTGTTTCTATGAAATAATTCTAATATATATATACACACCCATGAATATTAGAGAGGGTTATTTCTGGTATAATTCAGGAATATGATAAGACAAGAAGTCTCGCACATGTTATTGAAAAAGCACCACCATCGAGCACTGACCAGTCTGAAGAGGATTGCCCCGAAAAGAATGGGCAAAGCATATAAGACAGTCTTCAACAGAGCCTTGTGCCTTATTGCCTCCTATTGGCATCCTGGACAAGTCCCACAGTGGGACCAAACGACTTTTCGTGTTTCAAAAAAGACTACAGCCTCCAAATCTTACCGACTTCAATGAATTTCTTTTCTTTTTTTTTTTAATGAAAGCTAATGAAATTAATAACAACCTTGTCTGGCCAATTTTACGTTTAAATAATTCAAGAACATTTACAATTGAACATAAAATAATATTCTATTTTTCATCTAACTTAATATCAGCACTGATATCGTTGAAATTAAACATTCAAATCCTGCTGAGACGTGGAAAAAATCAAAATCTATTTTCAAATCATACAAAAATCATATTATTTCGATTAATCTCATTGTTGAATTAAGATAAATTTACGTTTTGAAGATGTCAGTCTAATTTTTTCCAAGTCTAAACAGATTTTGAATGTTTAATTTCAACGACATCAATGCTGACAGTAAGATAGATGAAAAATAAAATGTTATTTTATATTCAATTGTAAAAAGTCTTGAATTATTTAAACGCAATTTATTAAACAGAGGAAAGAAAAAAAATCTGCCCTAACAAAGTTGTTATAAATTATATTGGCTTTCATTTTTTTTTTTTTTTTTTTTTTTTTTTTTTAATGCATTAAAATCGGTTAAGAATTGGAGCCTTTTTAGAAACACGAAAATTAGTTTGGCCCCACTGTGTGGTGAGGGTGGCATCTTATCATGCAAAGAGAGGAGGCCCACTCCCTTATGAGCTACCAGCGCCCCTGCGCCAGTTAATGTCAGAAGTGGAAGCAGCGCCGGACCGATATAAAAGGCTGAAAGCGATTATTTCCATCTATGTAAAGGAGGCAAGGTCAGCGGAATGGAGTCAGACCACAAAGGGGCCGGTAACACGATGCTTCTTCCTGGACGTGAGCGAGAGACAAGGGCAAAATTGGACATTATCGGACTTCTGGATCGCCCAATTTATGACCGGCCATGGAAATTTCAATGCCTACCTGAAGAGATTTGCGTTGAAAGAATCGGAGGCGTGCGACTGTGGAGGCGGGGCTGAAACGGTGGAGCATGTTCTGCTGCAATGCGAGAAGTACTCCGCCCCTCGACTCAGGATGTTCCGCCAGATCTGCGACTACACACCGGAAATGAAGACACTCGTGGAGAACTCGGTGAACTTTGCCGCCTTTTCTACATTCGTGAAGGAGTGGAGGAAAATTAAAAGTCCGACTCGCAGGAACTGCATCATCTTAGCGTGGTTCTATTCTTATCCCTAGTCTCATTTGGAAAGATTAAAATAGAAACAGTTATTATTTTGGTTCCACCTTTCTTGAAAGGTCTTGATTTATGATCTTACCTGGCTGGGTCGGCCAACCCCACAAACGCCTCCGCTAGGCAGTTGAAAATTGTCACAACGTCTTCGAATCTCTCTCTTGGAAAGCGATATTTCTAACAACAAATTGTTTTTCTTATTTTACTTAACCTGTTTTATTGTCAAATACATTATCCAACTATAGGCAATTAAAAAATAACAAGGAATAAAAACAGACAAAAAGAACCGTTCGAATAAAAGAAATCTATTACTTTAAAGTTTTAAGCACTTATTTCTCCGATTGACATCGCCTAATCAAAACTTTCTTCAGAACCTTCTTTGTAGAGCATTTAGTAAGCTTTCTAGTGGTAATCTTCCGCTTACCAAGATTCTCAACCGTTTTCGAGATATTAAGGAATGTATACAAAGTTACCAAAACTTTTCATGACTGTTAATAAAATATTTTATTATAACCCTTCCTTATCTCCAAACGTAACCAAAATTTCAATATATTAGTTTTGATGAAATTTGAACATGCAGAAAATGTTTCAACTGAATCCCATGAGTACACAAACCAAAAACGTTATTCATCAACTGTTTTTCAAATTTTCTCGAAAACGGTTAATGCTATCGCCTTAAAAATGGTTTCATTCGTTTTCCTAGGCCAAGAAGCCTATAAAACGAGTACTTTCAAGCATATGAAGTAAGCGCAACGGTTTTTTCCTGCGATTTTCGCTCCAAAAACCATGTTCCGGTGGAAGGATTCTGCTGGTTAACGAACTTGACCTTTCAAATTAGACGAAAGATTTTTGTACCAAATTTCATCAAAATCGGACCATTATTAAGGTCGGAAAAGCGCGAACAGACAAACATATATATATATATATATATATATATATTTGAACCACCGTTATTTTCGTTCTCTAGGAGTTCTGAAATGCAAAATTTTCTAGTCGGCACTTCCGGATTGCGTCATGAGGTCAATTTTATAAGCGGGGTTCCTCCCTATGGAGGGAGGAAGGAACCGCGCTAAAAGGCACAATATAGAAATCAATAAAGAATAAAAAAAGTCCGACTCGCAGGAACTGCGTCATCTTAGCGCGGTTCAGTTCTTTTTTTTCTTTTTTTTTTTTTTTACGGCTCATCTACATCTAGGTCATTAGCGCCGACATCTAGGGTTTAGCGAGGAATTTTACCAGCGAGCCGTGGGATGATAAAATTCCTGCCGGAGGTTGGGAATCGAACCCACCATCTCCCGCTTATGAATCCAAGGCGCTAGCCATTAGACCACGGGAGACCCCGGTTCTTGTTCATATCCCTATTCTCATTTGAAAAGCATAGAATAGAAACAGATAATATTTTCCTCGCCCTTTGTTCAAAGGGTTTTATGGCTATACCTGGGGTTAGGGTCGGGTCCGCAAGACCCTTGAAACCTCTTCTAGCGATACTTCATTTCATACGTTTCAATGAATTGGAAAATATCAAATATTTTCACATATTCCTGTGTTCTTTTACTATAGTAATAATTCTACAGATAAAATCAATTAAAAAATAAAATAAAAAAACCAACAGCATAAAGGCAATTGAAAATATTCAAAAGACGTCATCGAATCTTTTTCTCTTGGCAAGCTATGTTTCTAACAATGAATTGTTTTTCTTATTTTGCCTAATCTGTTTTATTGTAAAATACATTATCCAAATATAAGCAATTAAAAAATAACAAGGAATAAAAACAGACAAAAAGAACAGTTCGAATAAGCAAAATCCATTACTTTAATGTTTTAAGCACTTATTTCTCCGATTGACATCGCCTAATCAAAACTTTCATCAGAACCTTTTTTGTAGAGCATTTAGTAAGCTTTCTAATGGTATTGTTTTGTTTGCCAAGATTCTCAACCTTTTTCGAGATATTAAGGAAAATATACAGAGTTACCAAAACTTTTTATGTCTGTTTATAAAATATTTTATTCTAACCCTTCCTTAACTCCAAACGTAACCAAAATTTCAACATATTAGTTTTAATGATAGTAAAACATGCAGAAAATGTTTCAACTGAATCCCATGATTCTAAGTACCCAAACCAAAAACGGTATTCAAAAAGTATTTTTCCAATTTTCTCAAAAACGGTTAAAGCTATCGCCTTGAAAATGGTTTCATTCGTTTTACTAGCCAAAGAAGCCTATAAAACGAGTACTTATAAGCTTATGAACTCAAAAACGTAAGCGTTACGATTTTTTTTGCGCGAATTTCGCCCCAAACGCCATCTTCCAGTGGGCGGATTTTGCTGGTTAACGAACTTGACCTTTCAAATTGGACGACAGATTTTTGTACCAAATTTCATGAAAATCGGACCATCAGGGAAGCCAGAAATCCGCGAACAGACAAATATATATATATATATATATATATATATATATATATATATATATATATATATAAATAAATATATACATATATATATATATATATATATATATATATATACAAATTTTAACCACCGTTATTTTCGGTCTCTAGGGGTTCTGAAACGCGAAATTTTCTAGTCGGCACTTCCGGATTGTTTCATTGTATCAACCTTATAAGCGGGGTTCCTCCCTATGGGGGAGGGAGGAACCGCGCTAAAAGGCAAAAAAAAATATAAAAAAGGCAATGGTAAGCTTCACTAAGACTTCCAAAAAAAAAAAAAAAAAACACATTTGCGTACCTAAAATCGTAGGATTCAATTGCAATATTTTCTACATGTTTGAAATACATCTGAACTAAGATATTTAAATTTTGATTAAATTTGGAGCTAAGGAAGTATTCCAAAACAAATATTTTATTAATAGACAAGAAAAGTTTTCAGATCTTCGTATATTTTCGTAAATATTTTGAAAACGGTTAGGAAATCGTGGCAAGTGCAAAGTGACCATTCGAAAGCGTACTAAATTCTCCGCAAAAAAATTTGTTGAAGCTATTTTCGATGGGACGATGTCAATCCTAGAAATTAGTGCTTAAAACTTCTAAAATGTTAGTTCTGTTCTTTTGAAGGAGTTTTTGCCTCTGTTTAATGAAGTCCTACCAATAAATGCTTCTACTTCTTTATTAATGGCACTAGGGATATGAACAGAACGGTGCTAAGATGACGCAGTTCCTGCGAGTCGGACTTTTGTATACAATATTACTACCAAACCCTACAATCTCCATCCTATTAATCTGACATGAGATATTTATTTTCTTGTGTGGAATACAAGCAAATTAATCGATTACTTTTAAGGAACCAAATGGAACTACTTCAGAGAAGTTGTAAAGGACGATTGTGTCTTCATTATAATCATTTCATAGTTAATTATAATCATATCTTAGTATAACCTAGTATAAAACTATCGCATTAACTTCTCTTCATGACGAAATAGTATCCAACTAATCCTCCGACAATATTTAATGGATGAAAAGTTTGGGCTGTACGTGCTTACAATAATTATTATCATATATCAATAAGAACTAATATAAAACTATCGTATTAACTTCTCTTCATGACGAAATAGTTTCCAACTAATCCTCCGACAATATTTAATGGATGAAAAGTTTGGGCTGTACGTGCTTACAATAATTATTATCATATATCAATAAGAACTAATATAAAACTATCGTATTAACTTCTCTTCATTCGGGCAATGGTAACCTTGTAGTTTTTTGCCCTAAAACACAAACAACTTCTCTTCATGACGAAATAGTTTCCAACTATAACAATAATTATTATCATATATCAATAAGAACTAATATAAAACTATCGTATTAACTTCACTTCATGACGAAATATTTTCCAATTAATCCTCAGACAATATTAAATTGAATGAAAAGTTTCAGCTCTACGTGCTTACAATAATGTAACATTCAGACTTATGAAAATTGCAATAAAGTATCGATTTTATAACCTTGAATTACTAGCTTATGCAACATTCCGTCTGTTCGGAAATGTTTCTGACTGACCTCAATGCTTACTTCTGTGTATTGATTACATAATATTTTAAGTACCTAAATGAAATAACCCTTTACTGGGATGTTTTGGTGTTTTCCTTCAATGGACGGTGTTTCGGAAATCCGAACATCTGAAGAGACGGATTTTCGAAGTATACAAAATTTGAAGTAATCTTAGTAAAGCTATATTTATGGAATAATGGTGGAAATGCCGGGAGCTAGGAATAATATTCGAAGTGTCCACGTTTGTGCGCTTCCTTCTTCTCTTCATAAGGGTGCAGCTAAATTGGACCCGTACTTCTCCCGTCCGATCCGATCCAAACCGATTTCGTTTGACCGTCCACGGCCGAAGTGAGTGCCTACATTGTCCCCAACCTGATCCGATCCAATCACAGTTCGTCAGTAATGACCTTGTAGTGAAGTGAAAATGAGTAATTCATTTAAGAAATACCACGTAATAAGCATAGAAACATTCGATTAGGTTGAATGTTGGAGGTATGAAGGAGGTGTTGACAGGCCAATCAATCTTCTGGAAGTATATCAGTCCCGAAAAATAAATCTTAGTGTAACAGTTAATTTTTAACTGTTACTCTACGATAAGAGAAGCATTAGTATTCATATTTTAAAATTATTTATAAGAAAGGTAGCCAGAAAGTTATAAGTATTGAAAGGTTATAAACATTGAAAGGTTGTAAACATTGGATGATGATGAACATATTTCCACGTAATTTAATAAACAAGGGAAACAAAACACAAAAATGTAAATTGATAGAGTTGTTCTAAATTTTATTATCTTTCATTAAAATAAAAAAAAAAAAAAAAAATTGCATTGAAATTGGTTAAGATTTAGAGGCTGGAGACCTTATTAAAAAAAATGTCGTTTGGTGCCATTTTGCGTAGGTCGTCGTAGAAACAAACCAGTTTGAACGGCGGAGAATCGGTGGCCATCGGATTGGATCGGGTCGGGTCCAAGGTAGGTGCACCCTAAGCGCGCTTCCTTCCCCATAAGAACGAGGCTCTTTTATGCCGTCGAACCGATATCGCAAACTGGAGGTGGAGGAGCCGCTGGGAAATGTCCATGTTTCAGATCCATGATGCAGCCCCCCCTTATCGACGTCCATGTAATCAAATTATACCTAATTCTTTCTTATTTGACTGGCCTACGCCCAATTTGACTGCTAAAAGTAAAATAATAAGCATATACTTCAGTAGAATCGTTACGCTCAAAGTGACGATATTGAAGAATGACCTGGTCTCAAGGATTCTTCGTAATTGCGAATGACTCTTAACGTGGCCACCTCAGAGAAAATGGTTTCAATCCAGTCGGACAAAAATGGAATTCTTCAGGGACGGACTCACTGAAGATGCTTAGTTATGGTGCCACTTTCAAATACTTGGCACTGAATCTGTTACACCATTAACCATTAAGTGCTACGATAGTGCAGTTCCTGCTAGTCGGGCATACTTCTCCAGGAGGTTGCCATGATACCAGGCCGATACCCCCACTCCACCCCAGCCACCAGGACCGTACCTCAATCAGTTCTAGGCCTTTATTGGATCAACATGCCGTGCTTACCTTCGGCAGATCAGCTATCAATCTTCAGAGATTCTCAGGCAAGCAATAATATTATTTTATTCAACTAAGGTACAGTAACTTCCAAATTGGTCTAGATCTAGTCTATAACTACAGCAAAAGAATGAAGCCAATACAATGTTTTATATTTAAATGGAGACCCGGTAGCCGTGAGTGTTAAGGCGTGAGCTCTTAACACTCCGTGCCAAAGGTCGTGGGTTCGATTCCCACTAGGGGTGGTGGCTTTTCTTTCGAAAAAAGAAAAGGCATCACCCCTATCCTGGCTAGAAAAGGGTGGTAACCTATAGATAACCCGTCCTAAAATTCGTAGTTAATAATAAATGGACGTTAAAATTTAAATAAATAATATTTAAATGACACTTTTCCCTAAGGCCTCATTTTTATTTATTTTCATTTTTAGTTCAGACGAAATCTAATTGTTTTGTTGATTGCTGAGCACACTCTCCTAATCTGAATTACCCCTCCCCCAAACAAAAATACTATTTGAATAAATTCAAGTGCCTATTTTTGGAATTTCAGAAGATGAATACATGCAAATAAAAATGTATTTTTACATAGAACTACTTGACACATAGCCTATTTCCATGGCTCTTCCTTGTTTTTTAAGAACTTGTAAAAAATCGAATGAAAATTATGGGTAAAGAGGAAACCCTTTCCTTAAAAGGTCTATTTAAGCCCTTAGGAGGGTTATTTTCATAGATCCGAGACACATCATATAATGATAATATAAATTAACGATAACTAAAATAATTAATGATAAATAATACTTAGTTACAATGATAATAATAATACTACACCAAAACATCAGGTAAAAGATACGTGCACAAACGTACTAAACATATCCTTATGAACAGGAATACTGAATAGTAAGTATGTAAGCTCTAGGTGGTATATCTAGTATACTGCCTGACCTCTGCTCCTATTATCTCATAGCTAGGACTAGCAGATAGCTCTAGGTGCTACATCTAGTATACTGCCTGACCTCTGCTCCTATTATCTCATAGCTAGGAATAGCAGATAGCTCTAGGTGCTACATCTAGTATACTGCCTGACCTCTGCTCCTATTATCTCATAGCTAGGACTAGCAGATAGCTCTAGGTGGTATATCTAGTATACTGCCTGACCTCTGCTCCTATTATCTCATAGCTAGGACTAGCAGATAGCTCTAGGTGGTATATCTAGTATACTGCCTGATCTCTGCTCCTATTATCTCATAGCTAGGAATAGCAGATAGCTCTAGGTGGTATATCTAGTATACTGCCTGATCTCTGCTCCTATTATCTCATAGCTAGGACTAGCAGATAGCTTTAGGTGCTACATCTAGTATACTGCCTGATCTCTGCTCCTATTATCTCATAGCTAGGACTAGCAGATAGCTCTAGGTGGTATATCTAGTATACTGCCTGATCTCTGCTCCTATTATCTCATAGCTAGGACTAGCAGATAGCTCTAGGTGCTACATCTAGTATACTGCATGATCTCTGCTCCTATTATCTCATAGCTAGGACTAGCAGATAGCTCTAGGTGGTATATCTAGTATACTGCCTGATCTCTGCTCCTATTATCTCATAGCTAGGACTAGCAGATAGCTCTAGGTGCTACATCTAGTATACTGCCTGATCTCTGCTCCTATTATCTCATAGCTAGGACTAGCAGATAGCTCTAGGTGCTACATCTAGTATACTGCCTGATCTCTGCTCCTATTATCTCATAGCTAGGACTAGCAGATAGCTCTAGGTGGTATATCTAGTATACTGCCTGATCTCTGCTCCTATTATCTCATAGCTAGGACTAGCAGATAGCTCTAGGTGGTATATCTAGTATACTGCCTGACCTCTGCTCCTATTATCTCATAGCTAGGACTAGCAGATAGCTCTAGGTGGTATATCTAGTATACTGCCTGATCTCTGCTCCTATTATCTCATAGCTAGGACTAGCAGATAGCTCTAGGTGCTACATCTAGTATACTGCCTGACCTCTGCTCCTATTATCTCATAGCTAGGACTAGCAGATAGCTCTAGGTGGTATATCTAGTATACTGCCTGATCTCTGCTCCTATTATCTCATAGCTAGGACTAGCAGATAGCTCTAGGTGCTACATCTAGTATACTGCATGATCTCTGCTCCTATTATCTCATAGCTAGGACTAGCAGATAGCTCTAGGTGCTACATCTAGTATACTGCCTGACCTCTGCTCCTATTATCTCATAGCTAGGACTAGCAGATAGCTTTAGGTGCTACATCTAGTATACTGCCTGATCTCTGCTCCTATTATCTCATAGCTAGGACTAGCAGATAGCTCTAGGTGCTACATCTAGTATACTGCCTGATCTCTGCTCCTATTATCTCATAGCTAGGACTAGCAGATAGCTCTAGGTGCTACATCTAGTATACTGCCTGATCTCTGCTCCTATTATCTCATAGCTAGGACTAGCAGATAGCTCTAGGTGCTACATCTAGTATACTGCCTGATCTCTGCTCCTATTATCTCATAGCTAGGACTAGCAGATAGCTCTAGGTGGTACATCTAGTATACTGCCTGATCTCTGCTCCTATTATCTCATAGCTAGGACTAGCAGATAGCTCTAGGTGGTATATCTAGTATACTGCCTGACCTCTGCTCCTATTATCTCATAGCTAGGACTAGCAGATAGCTCTAGGTGGTATATCTAGTATACTGCCTGATCTCTGCTCCTATTATCTCATAGCTAGGACTAGCAGATAGCTCTAGGTGCTACATCTAGTATACTGCCTGACCTCTGCTCCTATTATCTCATAGCTAGGACTAGCAGATAGCTCTAGGTGCTACATCTAGTATACTGCCTGATCTCTGCTCCTATTATCTCATAGCTAGGACTAGCAGATAGCTTTAGGTGGTATATCTAGTATACTGCCTCACCTCTGCTCCTATTATCTCATAGCTAGGACTAGCAGATAGCTTTAGGTGGTATATCTAGTATACTGCCTCACCTCTGCTCCTATTATCTCATAGCTAGGACTAGCAGATAGCTCTAGGTGGTATATCTAGTATACTGCCTGATCTCTGCTCCTATTATCTCATAGCTAGGACTAGCAGATAGCTCTAGGTGGTATATCTAGTATACTGCCTGATCTCTGCTCCTATTATCTCATAGCTAGGACTAGCAGATAGCTCTAGGTGCTACATCTAGTATACTGCCTGACCTCTGCTCCTATTATCTCATAGCTAGGACTAGCAGATAGCTTTAGGTGCTACATCTAGTATACTGCCTGATCTCTGCTCCTATTATCTCATAGCTAGGACTAGCAGATAGCTTTAGGTGGTATATCTAGTATACTGCCTCACCTCTGCTCCTATTATCTCATAGCTAGGACTAGCAGATAGCTTTAGGTGGTATATCTAGTATACTGCCTGATCTCTGCTCCTATTATCTCATAGCTAGGACTAGCAGATAGCTCTAGGTGCTACATCTAGTATACTGCCTGACCTCTGCTCCTATTATCTCATAGCTAGGACTAGCAGATAGCTCTAGGTGCTACATCTAGTATACTGCCTGACCTCTGCTCCTATTATCTCATAGCTAGGACTAGCAGATAGCTCTAGGTGCTACATCTAGTATACTGCCTGACCTCTGCTCCTATTATCTCATAGCTAGGACTAGCAGATAGCTCTAGGTGGTATATCTAGTATACTGCCTGATCTCTGCTCCTATTATCTCATAGCTAGGACTAGCAGATAGCTCTAGGTGGTATATCTAGTATACTGCCTGATCTCTGCTCCTATTATCTCATAGCTAGGACTAGCAGATAGCTCTAGGTGCTACATCTAGTATACTGCCTGACCTCTGCTCCTATTATCTCATAGCTAGGACTAGCAGATAGCTTTAGGTGCTACATCTAGTATACTGCCTGATCTCTGCTCCTATTATCTCATAGCTAGGACTAGCAGATAGCTTTAGGTGGTATATCTAGTATACTGCCTCACCTCTGCTCCTATTATCTCATAGCTAGGACTAGCAGATAGCTTTAGGTGGTATATCTAGTATACTGCCTCACCTCTGCTCCTATTATCTCATAGCTAGGAATAGCAGATAGCTCTAGGTACTAAGCTGTAAACATAAACACAGGTCTTCTACAATCAGTCTTTAATGAATTTAGTTTGTTTCAATTAGTTTTATGCCTATTAATTATTAATTACCTCTCCTATTACTTATCAGTGTAATATCTCTTCAAATAATTATTATCATTATCATTGTAATTAAGTATTATTTATCATTAATTACACAGGTCTACAAAAATAATCTTTCTGAAATTTGATTTGATGATTTTGGTCAATCTCTATGCTCCTTGGCGTGCTGAAGCCGAACATGAGGTCAGTCCCTCTCTATCACGTAAGGAAATTGTTCAATCTCAAGTAAGGGCAGAGGTACTACCATTAAAAGAAAACAGAATTGGCGAATAAGAGTTTTCATTTATTTCCAAGATCTTTTAGTTATTTCAATGTTGTTTACTGTACAAAATACATAAATGTGTAGAAATAACAGCTTCAGAATTAACAGTGGCATATTTAGTTATTATTTTTATGAAAACGTATTTTTTTCTCTTGAAAATTTCTCCGTGTTCGTTTCCGGCTGTAGGACTCTTCAGATGATTCACGCTGCAGCATCCAACAATAGTCAGCCATCATGTTTACGTTCCATTTGCCCTGATACCTACGTTCCATTTCCTGGATGTCCTGATGGAACCTTTCCCCTTGTTCTTCACTTACTTCCCCTAAGTTTTCCGGAAAATAGTCCACATGCGAATGTAAGAAGTGAACCTTCAAACTCATGTTGCAACCTTGTAATTGAAATGCCTTCAACATGCGTTCCACGATACTTCTGTAGTTGGGATCCTTCACGTTACCAAGGAACTTCTCAACAACATCTTTAAAAGAATTCCAAGCTTCCTTCTCCTTCTCATTCATGGTCTGAGTGAAATGTGGATCTGTGAAAAGTTTCCGAATATCTGGGCCTACAAAGATCCCCTCTTTCAGCTTTGCATCACTTAATCGTGGGAACTTGGAGCATAAGTACTTAAAACATTCACCTTCTTTATTGAAAGACTTTACGAATTGTTTTATCAGCCCTAGCTTTATGTGTAGAGGAGGTAGCAGGATTTTGTCAGAAGGAACCAAACTTCTCCTAATTACATTTTTTTGGCCTGGCGACAGAGCTCCTCGTGATGGCCAGTCTTTGTTGTTCCAATGGGAATTTCTGTCTCGGCTATCCCATAAACATAAAAAACAAGGGAACTTGGTGTACCCTGATTGCTGACCTAAGAGCATAGTAAGTACTTTCAAGTCTCCACATATCAACCAGTTATGCTCATTATAATGAATTCGTTCGAGAACTAATGACAAATTTTCGTATGTTTCTTTTAAATGTACCGAATGGCCAACTGGAACTGAAGCATAAGTATTGCCATTGTGCAACAAAACAGCCTTTAGACTTCGCTTTGATGAGTCTATGAATAGACGCCAATGAATCGGGTCATGGTGTATACCAAATTGACCCATCAGACCAAGAATGTCTTTGCAATAAATAAGATTCTCATCCAGAGCAAAGTAAGGAACAAAAACTGCTTCACGCTGTCGATACCATGAAAAAGAAGTGCCTGGCTGTAATAAATTTTTGTTTTTAAGACGGGAGCCAAGTAACTGAGCTGCATCTTTTGGAAGTCCAAGATCTCTCACTATGTCGTTCAACTCCTGTTGAGAAATAAGCTGAGGTTCATCTTCTGAACTGCTTGCTTTGAACTCACTGTGTACTTCATCGCTCTCCGACATACAGTCTTCTCTAACAGCTTCCCTATCTATACTGCCCAAGTCACGAGGGGGCTGAGGAACTGTCAATCCAGGACCGTGTGGTACCGGACGACTAGCAGATTCCACATTCGGGTAGTTAATGAGCTTATGATTTTTGGAATTATAGCCTTGAACATGACAATTACAAAAGTAACAGTCATTAACGTGGTTTTTTTTGCTCCCTCCACATCATTGGGATAGCAAATCCGAAAGATTTTAACTCTCCTTTGTACCATAAGCGAAGTTTTTCTACGCAGCTATGGCATACTTTGTGAGGAGCCCACACTTTATCTTGATCTCCTATTCTCAAGCCAAAATATGCATAATATACATTTTTGACAAAACCTGTTATATTTCGTTGGTATTTCTTAACTGTGTACTCACTACAGATAAAACAGAAGTAGTCTGGACTGGTAACACAACGACGATGAGATATTTTGTCTAAATGCACTTTCAACCCTTAAAATACGTTCTTAATCACTTTGACACAACTAAGAGACCTCAGTGAATGTGTTCACTTCAGTTGATACTACTGAACTGAGAGAATGAACAGAAATTTAGCTCCAAGTTCCTGATACAACAGGTTCAATCTCGTTTAGCTTCAGACGGTGACATCTGAGACCAAACAAGTACGATCCTGTCTGAACAGGCCGTGCCTAGACACCCTCAGGCCTACAACATCTACTGAGGGAGTCATTGCCTACACCACCTAGTGAAAGATGTCTGTTTATAAAAAGAGAAATCGTTTGGAAAAAAAAAAACCTACTTCTTACCAAATTTATGTGTATAGCAGGTATATTATGTTCTATGGATTTGAAAAAAATCTGTACGTGTTAGAGAAAAACGGACTTCATTCTCGGCCTCAGCACGCCGAGAAACACAGAGATTAGCCGAAATCATCAAATCAAATTTTTGGTTGTAGACCTGTGTTATTTTAGTTATCGTTAATTTATATTATCATTATATGATGTGTCTTAGTACGTATGTTAGTAGTATAAGTCAGGGTTTTTGTGACATTTTTCCCTTATAAATAATTGATAAACTTTATTTTAATCACTGCAGTGTGTTAATCCTAGAAATAGAGTGTTTGTGTGGTATAGAGGTACACACGTGTTATTGTATTCGTTGTCTTTTATTCAATAAACATATTTATATAAAAAATAAAAATAAAAACAAATAGATCCGAGAGCGTCATTTTATAGACCTCGATGAGAACTACAACTTTGTTCGTTTGGATAATTTTGATAAATGCAACCTTTTAGTAGTTATTTTTCTTGTGGACCGCTTATCTGGTTCACAGATCAGATACTTTGTTCTGTCTAGCAGGCACAAAATTTATCCGATGTTGATGAATTTTGTTACAAAAATACTTTGTCTCCAACCAAAGGTTGCCGTCCTTAACGATCTGATTCCGCCTACCAGAATACTGTTTTTTTGGATGAAAAAAATCTTAGAAATTACGATTTAGCACTTATAGGCTTTCTATTCTAACCTTTCCAAAAAAACCTAGGGATAAGAATGTAAACGAGCTGCGATGACACAACTCCTGCGATTCGGACTTATATTATTTAACTCCTATCGAGTCTTCCCCCACTCTACCCTTATCCTTCCCCTACTCCAACCAGAAAACCCCCCTCCATACATAATCTTCCCCCTCTCCAATCATCGCCACCATCGAGGACTGACGCTTCCATTCTGTAGCTGTGCTTCCTCCAGAGAAGACCGTCTCGAGTATCATCACTTCTTTACCTATGCTTGTCCAAGAATAAGAAAGAAAATGTCCAGACTTCTTGCTGCAGAACAACTTCTGCACTATAAAACATCTCACAAGGTTTGTGACATAAATTATCTTCTATTAGCCTTCGTGAAACATGAAATAATATATACAAAAAATAAATAAATAAAAAATCATTCAAATAATAATCAAAATGACTTTCCTGGAAATAAAATAAATAAATAGACATCATGATGATCACATATTTGCACTCGATTTTTTTTTTTACACATATCACCAGCAACTAATAAACGGCTTTACACCGGAGCCCTTGAGTTGGAAGGCATTTTGAAATGGATCCGGAGCCCTTAAGCTTTAAAGGATAAAATTAAACGTTATATTTTAATTTAACGTTAAATTTAAATTTTAAATAAAAAGTTAATTTAAATATAACGTTAACTTTAATTATTTATTTATTTCATTGTGAGCATCGCAACTTTAGCGATAAACTCATGATCAGGAAAATCTCTGTCTCAACAAGAAAAAATAACAAAAAAAAAAAGAAAGACAACAAAGAACAAAAACGAAGACAATAACAACCAGAGCCAACGGCCATAGCCACGTTGAATACACCGGTTCCCGTAGATCACCGAAGTTAAGCAACGTCGGGCGTGGTCAGTACCTGAATGGGTGACCGACCACGTGCTGTTGGCATTATAAAAGGGTGGCAACCTATAGATAGCCCGGCGCTAATGGCTAAGTTGTAGATGCGCCGTAAAAAAAATAATTAAAAAACAACAACCAGAGCCACGTTGGACGCACCGGTTCCCGTAGATCACCGAAGTTAAGCAACGTCGGGCGTGGTCAGTACCTGAATGGGTGACCGACCACGTGCTGTTGGCATTATAAAAGGGTGGCAACCTATAGATAGCCCGGCGCTAATGGCTAAGTTGTAGATGCGCCGTAAAAAAAAAAAATTAAAAAACAACAACCAGAATAAGTTAATTTTAGTGACTTTTGTCACACATACATATTGGTTATCATATCATATTCATGCAATATACTCATTCCAATTTGAGCCATTTAAGTATGTTCATAGATTAAAAAAAAAATAATAATAAAAAAAAAAAATAATAAATAAAAAAAGTGGACACATTAATACAAAAATTGACCCAAGGCCTTCGGAAGTGATTCTTGAACTGATGCAATCCTTAAAATCCCAACATACTGTACAACCCTAAAAAAATCTCCAAATGTTTTTGATTCGAGCAATGTATCAATTGAATTAAATTAAATAAACGTCCTAAAATAAATTAATTAAGCTTTCATTTTCGAACTATTTTTTTATAATTTTACCTACACGTTAAATAAAGTGTCTTCTATGCATTGAAAAAAGATAGGACCCTCCAAGCGGTACAGGTTTTCCAGATATTGGCCCATTAAGATTGACATGGGAGACATAACTGTTATTTATAACAATCTTTTTCGATTAAGTTAGAAAACTAATTTTTTTAGGCAAATTAATAGTAATAAGTTCTAATGAATGTGTGATCTTAATTTATCAAATACTTCCTTAATGATTTCCAGGTGCCTGGTTATAATAATTTGATTCTACACCCCCAGGCACGGCTCATACTTAAATTAGCCCCCCCCCCCCAGAAATGTTTGTCCAGAGCCGCCAATGGAATTACGTTTAAATATTTATTTAAGTGTGTTTGCGCGCGCAGTTGTATTTCATCGGCCGATATTGTCAAAGTCAATGGATGATGAATCGTCGACGTTTCTGTTCACAACTTCCCTATAATGATGTCTTGTCATGACGTCATAAGTCAATGAATTGCTCCCCTTTTAGATTGGTAACTGGCTAAATCGTCGTAAGACGACTCCTTGTTAACAAGTATTGTGAGCCATGTCATATTTTTTATTAGAATCTAATGTGATATAATGCCTTCCCAGAAAGCGGAGACGATTACTACAAGTTCTGGGAACCCGGTTGATTCGAAGACTTCATGCCTGACAGCTGGACCTAGAGGGCCGATCCTACTTCAAGATGTCAACCTCTTGGATGAACTAGCTCACTTTGACAGGGAGAGGATTCCAGAACGAGTCGTTCACGCCAAAGGAGCAGGTAGGTCAAGTGTTTCTCGTGTTTTTCCCTCATCAAACAAGATTTTAGATTTACTACAAAACGCATTAGGCTTCTCGTCCACTGGGATCGAAAAGCTGCAAAATGAATTCGTCAGAATTAGCACGAAAACGTACGAACAGTTCAAATACGAGGCTCCGCCATGGACCGCGTCCACTGGCCCGTATCGTTCGTCCATTTTCCTCCGAACTTGTGCGAAGTGCGAACCGATCCCATTCTGCTGGGATATAGTTGCGAACGAGTGTGAAAAGTCATGGTTAAAAATGGACTGTAGAAGTCAATTTTGCTTTTGAAAGGAAATATATGTGGACCCAAAGGGAAACAAAATATTTTAGAATAAATGTTGTCAAGAATGTTTCTCATTCGAAAATAGGAAAAGTGGTGATCATCGTCGGTGAAGATCGTTCCACAAATGAGAAAATTCACGGAACTCGTTTATTTTAGCATTAATGTGATTCACATTCATTTCCCGTCTTTGTCGATGTCGTCTGAGCCGTCGATGAATCAAAGATGATAATTCCAAAGTGAAACATTTTTCCTCAGAATCATGAGAAAACCCTTTCCGAAGAGACATCACATCTATTACGAATTCCGACGAATCTTGAAGCAACAGACGAGAGGCATTCGCACGATTTCGTAAGATCGGCGTTCGCCTGAATTCATTGCTTCGCAGTTCGCAGCTTTTCGCTACCAGTGGACGGGAAGACTTAGAGAGAGGGTACTTACGTATTGGCTTCAACGCAGGTTAGAGATGTTGGTCTCGTTCAGAGATCTGAATCATCAGCGCAGGCGCATAACTCATTAGTATTTCTATTGGCCTATTCCTATGGAGAATTCTATTGGCCGTTGTTTGCAGTAACCGTCTTGTTTACTTTGTTTTCGAAGCAATTATAGATTGGTGTTTTTTATGCAATTTCTTTTCATTGTTTATGCCATTAACATAGGTACTACGCGTTTCCACAAGGTTATAATGAATCTCAAGTCAACCCAAATCGTTAATAATCCTGTCGCCATATTGCCAAAAATTCAATTGAGGCGTTAACTGATGATCTAGATATCGGACCCGGTAATGATCCAGATCTCTGAGAGCCGGTTCTTTAACCTGCGTTGAAGCTAATACATAAGTACCAAAGAGATTTCCAAAAGGTATTGCTTCTACGTTAAACGGTTACTTTTATTTTATTTTTTCTTACGTTTCTTCCTTCCGCACAGTGAAGAAATCAGCTTAAGTCGATTCTATGCGGAGATATCAGGGAGGCCCGGTGGCCGTGAGCTCTTAACACTCCGAGCCAAAGGGTCGGGGGTTCGATTCCCACTAGGGGTGGTGGCTTTTCTTTAGAAAAAAAGAAAAGGTACCAGCCCTATCCTGGCTAGAAAAGGGTGGTAACCTATAGATAACCACATAAATGATAATTAAAAATGTAAAACAAATTCTTCTAGTTTTTATTTCTTTTTGTGTGCTTGTTCAAGTCGGAAATGATGTAGCATGTTCCAAAATACTCCATAATCACCTATTCATCATTTTCTGGAGTGTTCCAAACGTTACTACATTTATTTAACGTTCAAAAATAGCATATTTTTCCTTCAAATGAATACAATAATTAGTAGTTTAAGTTCTTATTCAAATCAAACCACGGGTAAGGACATTATTGAACTGCTCTAAGATGTGGCAGTCCATCAAACTTTTATTTTATTTCATGTTTTATAGGGTTTAAATCATAATTAACACGAAGATTTTTATTCTTAAGTTAAGAGATTTCAAAGCATTAAGAAAATATTCTATTAGAGCTAATTTTCTAAAAGTCAGAAATTTTTATTTATATATTTATTTTATAAATTAAGATTTGTTTAATATATTTGTTTACAAATGACTATAATCAACATTTTATAAATGACCAGTCGATGCACCAGATAAAAAAAAAATACAAATGATATAAGAGGTGGCAACAAAAGAATTTCAAAATTGTAATAACACAGTTTTGGGTCGGAATAGTTTCGCCTTCACTTAAATTAAAAGAGATCAATTAAATTTTATGAATCTAGTTTTAAAAATGCATACAATTTTTTTTTTTTCATTAAATCCAGAATATTATGTTTCAGGTGCATTTGGATATTTCGAGGTGACCCATGATGTTACAGAGTACACAAAACTCTCTGTTTTTTCTTCTATCGGAAAAAGAACTCCAGTAGCTGTGAGATTTTCTACTGTCAGTGCAGAGAGCGGGTCAGCCGATACAGTCAGGTATGTATCAAACCTCGCCTGACATTTGAAGAATTTAAACAAAATAAATGGCAGCTGGGGTCTTTTTGCGAAGACCACATCCTGACAAGATTACCTAATTATATTTTAGTCAAATCGTCCCTAATATGTCAAACTATCGAATATGCCGTTTTTCAGATTCGAGACTTTGCTCTTGTATTGTGGACGATACAACTTTTCACACGTTGTCACAACTTAAATAAAGTATCGAATAAGACCATTTTTCAATATATTACTTCGTCAATGGATAGAATATGTTCATTCGCTAGTTTGCTCTGATTTGCATATTCGATAGTTAGACATGGTAGGGACGTTATGACTAAAATATAATTAGGTAATCTTGTCAGGATCTTTAGTTACAAATAATTTTTGTGTTGGAAAGAAAAAAAATTAAAAACTGATTAACAAAAAAAAATTATATTATTTGAAGACAGAAAGCTATTGCAAACAAGGAAATATAAATCACTTAAACAATTAATTATAAATAATAAAATAAATAATTATATATGTATCTATATGTAATAAATAATATCAATAATTTAAATTGTTAGTTAAAAAAGTAATTATAAAATACAAATCTGTTCCATAATGTTTATCATGGCCCTACAAATGTCATGTTCTAATAACTGTACCAATTTTGGTTATATTTTTAGAAAGTATGGCCATGGAGCTTGTTCAGTTTAAATTATAAATAAATTATATTATTAGAACCTTGGCAAAACTAACTGCCGCACCTGATTCTCTTTGATTTTAACAAGTAATTGCATTGAAAAAAACATAACATAAATTTATGTTACTAAATAAATTTGATTTCCCAAGAGGACGTAAATATATTATTGGGCTTTTATTCTATGAGGCTAGAGACAACACATCATTCCATGCATCGAGAGGGTGGTTTTCCTATATAGGGCACACAAATCAGGCATACGAAGGGGTATATATATACCCCTTCGTATGCCTGATTTGTGTGTCCCACCGTTTTGTTATTGTTGGTGTCTGCCATTAAGTAGGCCAGCTTCAAAAAAATCCATTCATGGATTATAACAATCAAGGAAATCAACTAACATTGTGCATTGGTTTTGTTTCTAGTATTTTGAACATTTAGTTAGTTGCACTGTTAATTTACTTTGTACGTTGCTATGGCCCAGAGATCCTCGCGGATTTGCTGTGAGATTCTATTCCGAAGATGGAAACTGGGATGTCGTTGGGAATAATGTTCCAATATTCTTTGTCAGAGAGCCCATGGTCTTCCCAGGCTTTGTTCACACGCTCAAGAGAAACCCCACAACACACCTGAAGGTATTTAAACTCATAATCATGATTTGTATCTCATAAATTTATGTTACTAAATAAATTTGATTTTCCAACAGGATGTAAATATGTTCTGGGACTTTAATTCTGTGAGGCCAGAGACAACACATCATTCACTGCTCCATTTTTCTGACCGTGGGATTCCAGATGGCTACAGGCACATGAATGGCTATGGCTGTCACACGTTTAAACTAGTAAATAGCAACGGGGAGATGAATTACTGTAAATTTCATTATAAGGTAGGTTAATTATTGAATAAATATTTCACTATGAATTTTTACGTAGGCACAAAGACAAAGTATAGAAGTGAATAATGTTAAATTAAAAACTCAACACCGTTAGCAATCAGATGTTATGTTATGCAATATACCATCTACAGGATCTTCAGATCTTATCTAATAAATATGTAGCAGATTATGGTAAGATCTCCGGTACTACGGCTTAATGAACCACACTGCACCTAGAAATTAGTGTTGTAACAGCTTTCTTCTGCCGATCTGCGACATGAATGATTCACTTGTAAAACAGGACTGTTATGTTACCACGATACTATGCTTGCTGTCTATTTGAAGCTTGGCTCAATGACTTGAAATTTATACAATGCTTGGTTGCCTTGTTGGTTAACCCATTCGAGACTGATAGCCACTTTTGAGCCAAAGGCATTTCTTCGCGTTGGGAATAAAAACCATTGCTGTGGCAGCTTTTTGCGATATCTAGCGATAAGTTTTGTCAATCTAGCTCTAGTCACTCCTTTATCCGCTAGACTTCATAAAAATGCCTTTGCATAGTTCCGGTGCCTCTGAAGGACTTATTTGTGTTTTACCAGTTGTTTTGTACATTGAGATCGTGTTCCGTTGACATTATACTGTCGTGTTATGATGACAACTGGTAAACCAAAGGTCTAGAACTGTCTTAGTCTTGAAATGAGATGAATTATTTCATTATGACTCCTTTAGATGCTTCAGAGATTAGACAGTGATCTATGAAGCAGATTTGATAAAGATGAGAACTGTCTTTATTCAAAATAGATCTAGGCGGGAGAAGCGATTTATTTCATCTGGAGCGTCTGAGGCCCTCCCAGTCAAGCACGAGTTAACTCGTGAGGAGTGTCAAGGGTTCTGGGAGTAGAGCAAGAGTTATCAAGTCTGGAGCATCCGAGGCCCTCCCGGTCAAGAACGAGTTAACTCGTGAAGAGTGTCAAGGGTTCTGAAAGTGGAGGAAGAGTTATCTAGTCTGGAGCATCCGAGGCCCTCCCTGTCAAGCACGAGTTAACTTGTGAGGAGTGTCAAGGATTCGGGGAGTGGAGCAAGAGTTATCTCGTCTAGTGCGTCCGAGGTCCTCCCTGTCAAGCACGAGTTAACTTGTGAGGAGTGTCAAGGGTTCTGGGAGTAGAGCAAGATTTATCTAGTCTGGAGCGTCTGAGGCCCTCCCAGTCAAGCACGAGTTAACTCGTGAGGAGTGTCAAGGGTTCTGGGTGTGGAGCAAGAGTTCTCTAGTCTGGAGCGTACGAGGCCCTTCCTGTCAAGCACGAGTCAACTCGTGAGGAGTGTCAAGGGTTCTGGGAGTAGAGCAAGAGTTATCTAGTCTGGAGCGTCTGAGGCCCTCCCAGGCAAGCACGAGCTAACTCGTTCAGAGCAATGAAAGGGTTAATGTAATTATACCAAAAATTGGATAAAACTGGACTCAACCGCATGAAATTTGTTATTATAAGTTAGCTATGTTCACTTGTAGTGACTTCAATGTGAGAAATCCATTAAGAATCTATTACTAGTGACTAGAAAATATAATGAATAATATCTATTACAAAAATATTTAATGTAATAGCTATGATCCTGAATAAAAAGTTATTTCTTACAGACAAACCAAGGAATAAGGAACTTACCAATAGATCGAGCAGCTCAGCTAGCTTCCTCTGACCCCGACTATGCAATTAGAGACTTATACAATGCGATTGCAAAAGGAGACTTCCCCTCTTGGACATGGTACATACAGGTAATGACTCCACAGCAAGCTGAGGATTTCAAGTGGAATCCATTTGATGTTACTAAGGTAATCATTTTTTTTTTTTTTTTTGTATTAAAAAAAATATTTATATACCTATAGTAAAGTTGAAAAAATTATGTCTTTGTACTCTCTACTAAAACAAATGTAATTAGTGTGTGACTAAACAAATCTCTCTCTCTCTCTCTCTCTCTCTCTCTCTATATATATATATATATATATATATATATATATATAAATCACGTGTCTGACAGTTTGTTTGTTCCTTATACAAATCCATACTGTTTGATGTGTGAAGTCTTTTTCAAGTATTGAAAGAATTTTTTTATCATACACAGATACTTGATGTAAGTGATGTAAAAATAAATTCAGTACCCTCAAATTTCAAAGCTAAATAATTAGATAATTTGATGTAATTCATAGTAACCTATATGTTTTCAGGTGTGGCCTCATGGTGACTGTCCATTGATTCCTGTGGGGCAAATGGTACTTGATAGAAATCCTAAGAATTACTTCGCTGAAGTCGAGCAGATTGGTTTCAACCCTGCAAACATGATTCCTGGAGTGGAGCCAAGCGTAGATAGGCTGTTGCAGGTCTTCAATTAATGAATTAAAAATATAGTATGACGGGAACCGTGCTATAATAAACTGCAAAAAATGATGTAGTAGCTTTACTTTGATGATACATTATTCAACACAATAAAAAAAAACTACTTATCGGCCATGACGAAGCATGGGCATTCAGCTAGTTTTTTACAAAATGATAAAATCTATTACTAGTGGTTTGTTTCGGGGGCAATAACACTTGGAGAGCCATTAAAACAAAAAATGTATCTAAATCTTCTTAGAAAAAAAAAAAAATAAAACCAATTAATATATATACATGAAAAAAATTAGGATCTTTCTAGAGAACAAAAAGTCCGTCACGCAGGAGCTGCATAACTAAGCACTTTCCTCAGAATTTGGGTAGTGTAGACTGCTTTCCAGAACAATTTGCTTAAAATATCCTACATAAAAAAAATAAAAACATGAATACTTCTCTTTTAAATTTGTAATGAGTAACTGATCAATTATTAATTTGCTTCCAGAGTTATGTTTACACATGGTACCTATTACACTACGTAATAAATACAAAAAACATCATATTATCGTATTTTGATCTAACGCAGGAACAGGATACAGTCACGTCTAGTGTTAGAAAGCGCTCCTTGCGGCGGCTTTGTGAACCTACGTCTGACGGGCTTTTCTGTTGAAATATATTACAAATTAAACCCCCGCTTTCCGATTGACCGATTCAGCTCATTTCTACAACACTTCTTTCTCATGAGTTACCCACGACGTATACCGCGTTTCGTTACAATACAGCAGAAATTACGACCGGTATGAGTATATTAGGAATTTGGGTCAGGAGTAACCCCCCCCCCCCCTTCTAATGAACCGATTTAGTTTATTTTTACAACACATATTTACCTGTAGATTACCACTACGAATGCCGAGTTTCGTCGAAATATACCAAAAATCACTGCTGGTAGTGGCGAATTGGTATTGTGGGTCCGGAGTAAACCCCCCCCCTCCTAATGAACCGATTTAGTTTTTATTTTTACAACAGTTATTTACCTGTGGATTACCACTACGAATACCGAGTTCCGTTGAAATATACCAAAAATCACGGCTGGTAGTGGCGAATTGGTATTGTGGGTCCGGAGTAAACCCCCCTTCTAATGAACCGATTTAGTTCATTTTTATATCTCACTTTTCTCTCTATATTACCACTACGAATACCAAGTTTCGTTGAAATATAACAAATATTACAGCTGACATGGTCAAATTAGTGTTTTGGGTTCGGGGTAAACCCCCCCTTCCGGTGGACCGACTTTAGTGGTTAACGAACTCGTTCAATCGTTTGCTAATTGAATGCTATATACCAAGTTTCGTGACGAAAAAACAAAAACTCTGGCCGCTATCGTGTTAACAGACACACATATATATATATATATATATATATATATATATATATATATATATATATATATATATATATAGATATATATAAATTTTAACGGGGGTCATTTTCGGTGTCTACTAGGTAGGATCGATAAAGATTTGAAGAAATTTTTCAAAAATTCGGTCATGAGTCCAACCTCAATAGCTACTTTCCTTCGGAGGAAAGTGCTAAAATGGGATAGCCGTAAGCAGTAAAATAACCTACAACCTTCTAAAGAAGATAGAAATAAATGTATAACAATAAATATAGAAAAATAAGAATAAACATATAAAATTAAAAGAAGACAAAATAACTTGACAAATAGACTTAGAACATAACAATTTATTCTGAATTACATTATTTTGAAGGAGTGAAGTAAAAAAATAAAAACCTAAAATGATATGAGCACAAAAACTGTCCACCATTCGGCTTGCTCTTAGTATCTCAGGAAACACACTACTTATAGTATATCAGCTGGTTGAATATTTATAATAATAATTCATTTATTATCTATATATTAAAATAATTACGTAAAATTCATTAATAAATAGAGTTCTTAGAATTTAGAAGTTAATTAAAGATACATTATTGGTGACTAAATATTACATTTATTATGCAGATATTTTTTCAACATATTATAAATAAACTGTTTTTTTACAAATATTACACATAAAACAGTTAATATTAATAAGCTAAAATAAATCTATTAAATAAATTATAATCAATTTAAAAAAGATAAATAAAGTATATTAATTAAAGGAATATAAATATTTATGGCAACACTGGTCCAGGAGCCTGCTCTGAACATTAGTGAAACACAAAAACAGTGAGGGGGGCTCATAGATTTAGAAAGGCTCCTTTCTAAATCTATGGGGGGGCTCTGCTAACACTGGGGTAGGTTGCACCACCAGTGCAAACAGATTTGTTTGTGGATTTATGGCAGAATGAATATGCTTCCTGAGCTAGTGTGAAAATGAAGTGCGCATAAGACACATGAATAACACTAGATTTACAAGACCAGTCACTTTGACTGGTCAAGCAATTTCAATTCAAAATTCCTACTACATATACCTAACATTTGCTTTCCTAAATGATGTTATGACTTTTGTAGCTATAAAAGAGGATACATTTAATGAACTTAATGTTACTTTATATATATTAGTAACAAATATATTTTTTGTTATTGACATTTAAACCAGTCCAGGTCTGATAAATCTAGTGATAAATTAGTACATCACCAAGAAGACTACTTATTTTTGACCCCAGTTGTTAATCAACAATACTAATAATAATAACCTTAGGATAAAATAATTTGTTTATATCTTAAATTAAATTGGATAATCACCACTCCGGTACAATAGTTCCTCAACAATATTTTTTATGTGTCCATTTTTAAATCAAAGTAAATTTTCATAAATTAAGAAATTCAAGCGTCTTACTATTTCAGGCAAGGCTATTCGCCTATGGGGATACCCAGCGACACAGACTTGGAGCTAACTACCTCCACCTACCTGTGAACTGTCCCTTTCGTGCTCGAGTGGTTAATCATCAACGTGATGGGCCGATGTGTTTCGGAGAAAATCAAGGTGGTTCACCCAACTACTATCCAAACAGCTTCTCCATGGCCAAACCTGATCCATCTGCAGCAATTTCTACATTCAGTATAAATGCTGACGTTGCTAGGTAAGTAATAGAGCGGTTTATTACAAGTTGTTAGACAAAAATTTTGGATAGAGAATACCAAAAAGATGTTATCGTTTCATTCTGTTGACAAAATATGTAACTAATTGGATAATTTTTACTTAACTCCTGATCAAAACATTTTAATATTTTGAAGATTGCTATGTCCTTTGTAATGAACATTATGCAAGAGGCTTCAGTTTTAATAATTTTACAATAATTAAATGTATTTTAGTAATAAGAATGTTTATTTGAAGAGAATGTGATATCAAAAATTAGCAGCTTAACTTGTATATCGTTTATTGTACAAGATGAGCTAAGTGTATTGAATATAAGATACATTTGAGGAGGAGCAGAATGCTGAGTGAGGATAATATAACATAAGAAACAGAGGAGGTCTTCATTTAGGACCTTTTTGGCTAGAGCATCAAGAAGAAAATATAGGTTGAAGGTCAACAATAATAAATATATAATAATGGGAGATGCACAATAGATCAAGCTTTTGTCATTCGAAAAAAATATAGACTTTTTCTATGTACATAATATGGACCTACACCATCTTTTTATAGACCTTAAACAACCATTTGACAGAGTAAAACGAGCAGCTCTATATAGCATTCCTGAGGAGTATAGCGTATCTCCAAAACTGATTAGGCTAATAAAAATTACATTAAATAGTGTGCACTGCACCATGGATGTTGGCACTACTGGCCAAGACGTTGGTGTGCTATAAATAAATTCCCGTGTTTCCTTCTCTTTGCTACAGCCCAATCTGAAAGCTGCATTCCTAAGAAATGTGCTAATCGCTAAACTGTAATTCTACTAAATTAGCTCAAAGAGAAAACTGAAAATTCTGTCAAAATTTTATTCTTCTTACCTTATGATATTCATTAAACATTACTGTTTTTTTTTCCTTTTTTTTTTTTTTTTTTTTTTTTTTTTTTTATCACAGGCACGAAGATACTGGAGATGATGATGAATTCAGCCAACCAATTCAATTCTACAAGCACGTTCTCAGCGAAGAAGAAAGGCAGAGGTTGATAGAAAACCTTGCTGACAGCTTAAAAGATGCCACTGATTTCATTCAGGTTTTTAGTAACTTTTTATTATTTGTTCTCAATTGAAACTTTTTACAACTCTTCTTAAATATCTAGGACTTAATATACACACCAAGTTAAAATGGAACTATCATATTAGTAACATACAAACATGGTTACTTCCTGTAATAAATTTACTATAAATGGCTCTCAGAGTGACTTACGTTCTGAATTTTCATAAATTTAACGCAATTTACCGAGGTGCAATTTAATCACTATTGGCATATTGTATTGAAATATGTTAGCATGTTTTAATGTGGCGAGGAATATAAAATAATTGCTGCTTAGAGGAGAGAGATCAGTTGCATTTATCCCGTTCTTTATAATGATAGAGAGATCAGTTGCATTTATGTTAGAGAGGCAAAGTATAGTATAATAGGAGTATCTAAGCAATGGGGTGACATTTTAGATATTTACCTATTTCGTGCAGATATTTTATCATTTTTAGGTGGTTATTCTATTTTTATTTATTTATTTAGCTTTTTTTATTAGAGGTTTTTTTCACTACTCCAGCAGGGTGTCTACTGCACAAAAAAGTCACAAAATTCAAATTAGGGCACAAAATAGTCATGAGTTATGAAACCATGTCATGAAATTTCAGTTTTACCTTTGTCTAACATAATCTCAGGACTTTGCGCATTCGTAATTGTCCTCATTTTTGTACGGTGAAAGAAAGAAGAAAGAAAGGAAGAAAAAAAAATTGTATTTGTGAATGTTTCACATTACATGGTGGAGGTTATCATGTCTTTATACAAAAATATAAAATATACAAAATATATATATCCTTAACATAAGTAAAAGTTATAAAAAATAAACTTTTAACGTTTCCACAATAAAAATGTTTCCACATCAAAAATGTAATATAAAATAGAAAATAATTGAAGACTGAATAAGCTGTTACCAACTACCTAGAACATCTTAGTTTTCAACTTAGGATCTACAACATATCAAAAATAATTATTAATTAATAATAAATAACATTCTTCTAATCCAAAACTAACAGACTTATAAGCTAAATTTTTGTAATTATTATTTTTATTTACTAATACATTATCTATATACATAGAGGCATATAAAATAAATTTTCCTTCTCCTCAATTTATTTATTTAGTTATATATTATTAATTGGTGAATAGAACTATATATATAGAATATTATTATTTGGCAGTGGCTTCTGGATCAAATTTATTTGAAACGTGTAATGGAAGCAATGTTGAGCATTATTCAGAAAAAGCTCCAATATTGTACGAATTTTACACAGACGGTTATTCGTCCAATATCTTTAATTAATACTTGCAAAAAGATTGATATAAATTATACTTGTTAATTTATATTTTTAAATTCTTTCTCATTGAATGATTACGCTGCTAGAACCTAAACGCAAATTTCCAGTTTTTCGCTTTTATATCCATAACTTGGATTTTAACTATAAATTTAAATGATTAATTTAATTTTATTTTATTTTTTCAGGAAAGAACCATTACACTATTCTCACATGTTGATGCGGAGTTCAGTGAAAAGATTCACAGCAAACTTGAGGAGCTTAAAGCTGCTGCATAATAATATTGTGAATTCTGTAATAGGTTTTCTACTAACTTAATCACAAAGGAACAATTAAGTATTTCTGCAAATAAGTATATCCAAAAATAAAAGGAAATTTCACAATTTTGTTTTTGGTATTTGAAAATCTAAATAAATATTTTGGCACTTATAAACATATTTAACATGCTAGATAGAGTTATCAAGCACAGAATATATGTTAAGCAGAATATAAATAAAATTGAATCTATGCATCCATATTGTTTATACTTTGTTCCTGAACGGGCTCGCAAGCTTATTGGTTATTTCAATCAAAGGTTTACAGCCACAGATTTTATCCCTTTCTTTGATTTTTTTTTTTTTTTTTTTTTTTTTTTTAAGTATTATGGGCTTACAAATATCCCTGAATGATTTCTAAAAGGCTGAGAAACATATTTATTTGAAAGACTATGTATCATTTATATTATAGTTCATCGTAATATTATCAAGAGATAGCAACAATTGAATCAGGTTTTGTATAATTTGCAACATATTTATATATATAGTTCTAGAAACTGTCATATAAATATATATATATATATATATATATATATATATATATATATATATATATATATATATATAAATATATATAAATATATATAAATATAAAATAGACTCTCCCTTATCCGGCGTTGTCTGGACCGGGGACAGTTGGTTTAGAGAAAACGCCAGATTGCAGAATTCAGTTAGAAGCGATCAATCATTTATTTGAAAAAGCCTTATTATTTTAGGATATAATAATACGTAACATTTTTAATATTGCATATTTAATTAATATTTAGTTACTAAATTATAAAATAAATTCAAAATATGCAAATCCTTGCTGGTGTATTATTTACAAGAGCACATGCATCTAAAAGAAATAAAACTATGTAGACGGTTAAACTAAATAAAAAATATTTAATTACTAACTAAATCACACATGTGTGCATATTTTATTACAATATCAAAAACTAGTTAAATGGAAAATTAGACATTCCAGCCACAGGTGCCTTATTAGAAACATTTATTTTCGTAGTAGAAACACAAGTTCGTCCCTCTAAAACAAAACATATATGCCGTATTTGACTTCCATTCGATGAAATACCACAAAATAAATGTTTGGCCAGCTAGGAACGGAAAGTTTTTTAGGAACCCTCGAGCCAGTCTAGCTCCGGCGAGTTCCGTGATCTGTCACTCATTCCCCTCGGAGATTGCTAGGTTAGAGAGAGCGACGGATAAAAGAACGCTGGATAAGGGAGTCTACTGTATATATGTATATATATATATTTCTTCATTTCTAGAAATTTAACGTAATGAAAAAGAATTAAAAGTAATGAAAAAAACAATAATTGTATAATGTAATATAATCCTAATGATTTTTATTCCCAGAATATGAATCTCTCATTATTTGATCAAAGAAGGAACCATTAATAAGGAATTGACAAAAAATTTATGGAAAAATACAATTGTATTTATAAAAACATTCTGAAGTTGTATTGCTGGAAATGCAAGGTCAATATAAGAAATCATCTATTTTAATTGTCCAACAAAGCCGAGGGAAATGGAATTATTGCACTATAGGCCATTAAAATCGATGGATAAGTTCAATTCTGCATTTGTGAAATTGTGATGGAAATATTCCCAATGGTTCTGCCATTTGTATATTCTCATTTCAATGAACAACACTCTATGCTAAACTGTATAAAAACTGATTAGGTATCATTTAGGACTAGGGAAGGCTTCGAAAGGTCAGGCAAGGGAGATAGTGGTTAATATTTATATCTTAACCAAAGCTGGGGCGAGCTTAGCTCAGTGGTAGAGCACTTGACTAATGAACTGGAGGACCCAGGTTCAAAACCCGAGCGTGCAATAAAGATTTTTTCTTCTAGTGCTGCCGTTCGAGGGTAGGATTTGGGGTCCCAGATCGCCTTTAATTAATTTAATTAATAATGGGTACCTTGGATGCTAATGACTCTAGCAGTCGAAACAGCCAAGGGGAAACTCAGGCGGCCGGAGCATAGTATTGACCACACTATCTCCCTAGTGTGCCGTATGGTGAAGAATCAGATACCTCTACAGTATCTGCCCATCTGGGCCCTTGTGGCCTGTTACGGGACTGATTTTGTTTTAACAAAGCTAAGGCAAGTTAAACAAGACGGCGCTAATGGCCAAGTTGTAGATGCGCCGTAAAAAAAAAAAAAAAAAAAAAAAAAAAAAAAAAAAAAAAAAAAAAAAACAAAGCTAAGGCTGGAAAAAGGGCCTGGCGTATATTTCCGTTGCAGGGAAAATTCCATATTTTATAACCTTATCAATTGAAGGTTAAATATGTTCGTTACCTTGCCCAACTCACAAACCCTTCTCTAGAATTAAATGAGGCATAATCAGATTTAGCACTTTCCTCCGAAGGAAAGTAGCTATTGAGGTTGGACTCATGACGGAATTTTTGAAAAATTTCTTCAAATCTTTATCGATCCTACCTAGTAGACACCGAAAATGACCCCCGTTAAAATTTATATATATCTATATATATATATATATATATATATATATATATATATATATGCATATATATATATGTGTCTGTTAACACGATAGCGGCCAGAGTTTTTGTTTTTTCGTCACGAAACTTGGTATATAGCATTCAATTAGCAAACAATTGAACGAGTTCGTTAACCACCAAAGTTGGTCCACCGGAAGGGGGGGGGGGGGGTTACCCCGAACCCAAAACACTAATTTGACTATGTCAGCCGTAATATTTGTTATATTTCAACGAAACTTGGTATTCGTAGTGGTAATATAGAGAGAAAAGTGAGATATAAAAAAAAACTAAATCGGTTCATTAGAAGGGGGGGTTTACTCCGGACCCACAATACCAATTCGCCACTACCAGCCGTGATTTTTGGTATATTTCGATGAAACTCGGTATTCGTAGTGGTAATCCACAGGTAAATAACTGTTGTAAAAATAAACTAAATCGGTTCATTAGGAGGGGGGGGGGTTTACTCCGGACCCACAATACCAATTCGCCACTACCAGCCGTGATTTTTGGTATATTTCGACGAAACTCGGTATTCGTAGTGGTAATCTACAGGTAAATATGTGTCGTAAAAATAAACTAAATCGGTTCCTTAGAAGGGGGGGTTTACTCTTGACCCAAATTCTTAATATACTCATACCGGTCGTAATTTCTGCTGTATTGTAACGAAACGCGGTATATAGCATTCAATTAGCAAACGATTGAACGAGTTCGTTAACCACTAAAGTCGGTCCACCGGAAGGGGGGGGTTTACCCCGAACCCAAAACACTTATTTGACTATGTCAGCCGTAATATTTGTTATATTTCAACGAAACTTGGTATTCGTAGTGGTAATATAGAGAGAAAAGTGAGATATAAAAATGAACTAAATCGGTTCATTAGAAGGGGGGGGGGGGGTTTACTCCGGACCCACAATACCAATTCGCTACTACCAGCCGTGAGTTTTGGTATATTTCGACGAAACTCGGTATTCGTAGTGCTAATCCACAGGTAAATATGTGTTGTAAAAATAAACTAAATCGGTTCATTAGAAGGGGGGGGGGTTTACTCCGGACCCAAATTCCTAATATACTCATACCGGTCGTAATTTCTGCTGTATTGTAACGAAACGCGGTATACGTCGTGGGTAACTCATGAGAAAGAAGTGTTGTAAAAATGAGCTGAATCGGACAATCGGAAAGCGGGGGTTTAATTTGTAATATATTTGAATAGAAAAGCCGGCAGACGTAGGTTCACAAAGCCGCTGCAAGGAGCGCTTTCTACCACTAGAGTGACTGTATCCTGTTCCTGCGTTAGATCAAAATACGATAATATGAGGATTTTTGTATTTATTACGTAGTTAATCAGTTACTCATTACAAAATGAGAACTATTCACGTTTTTATTTTATTTATGTAGGATATTTTAAGCAAATTGTTCTGGAAAGCAGTCTACACTACCCAAATTCTGAGGAAAGTGCTTAGTTATGCAGCTCCTGCTTGACGGACTTATTTTTTTTTTTATTATAAACAAAATATGGAAACAAACATATTTTAAGTAAAATTATATTATTTAGTGTACTAGAAATATGAGATAAAGGATCACTTGAGGACATGATAAGTTTGTTTCCCTCTTTTGCGATAGTTTCAGACGATAAATCTTCTAGTTCTCAGGTAAGTGGATATCTTTAAAGGAATGATTAAGGGAAAGCTGGCATTTCTGAAGACCAGAAGACCATATTTATGAATTTTGAAAGAAAAATTAACCTGAGGAAACCCAATAAATCATATTTTGAACTTGATTGAAGCCATTTCAACTGGAGAAGTGGGGTGAGTATAGAATCTTTAAGTATGAATATTGGTGCACAGTAAAATATTTAGAACGTAGAGTTAATGCTATGCATTATAATGAATGCATAAGGGAGATAGTGTGATCAGTACTATGCTCCGGCCGCCTGATTTTCCCCTTGCTGCTTAGACTTTGTTGCTAGGGTCATTAGCAACAAAGTACCCATTAATAAATTAATTAAAAGCTGGGTTGGCCTAGGGACAGTCAGGGAGGTTTCATTGGTTGAATTCCATGTCAATTCAACCAATGAAAGTACTGTTTACAACCTGACCCTCTTAGATTTTTTTGAAGTTTTGAATCCTAATAGCTCTAACAACTCCTTGAATGGTACAATTTAAAAAAAAAAAATATCTGTTTCCGATTTTTTACTATTAATTTTCAAAATTTTGAAAAACCGCCTTTTTTTGGTCAACCGGAAAATGTTAATTGCTTGGTAGATGAAGTTCTATTCTAGCTAGAACAGTCAGCATAGTCTCATTGTTTAGCTAATTAAATGGACTTTAATTTGATATACAACAAGATCGACTTATTACAAATGTTAGTTTTCAAAAACATTTTTGAAAAATTGTACGTAACGGTTTTTGAAAAACTGTACATTTAAAATTCTGAAAAAAAAAATATTTGAATCGTCAGTACATTGACAACATATGCTGTTAGTTTATGGGATGGGAACGGGATTATTTTATAACATAATTTTGACTTTATAATTATCACTCCAAGTTGATAAAAATATGGTGAGTGATGGATATTTGTATTGTAAATTCAGCAATAAGCATCCCTGATCAAAATTTGAATTTTTTTCAGACAGAGCTAAAATTAAAGGGGAGATTTGAAAGATTTTGCACAATTACCGGAACCCAGAAATTGCACACTTTCATTCCTTTAACTATAAAAAAAAATTAAGACAATTTGTTCAAATCATATAAAAAAGTCTGATGAAGTAGGACATGATTCCTGTGAAATATAACTAGGCACAGAGTGCTCACGCTCATCGAGTTTTTAAAAATTAAAAAAAAAATGGTATACAGATTAAAACTCTACTTAGGTAATAAAAAAAATACAGGCTTAAGATGTTTTTTCGCGGTTTATCGATTAATTTTAAAATATTCTTTTCAAATGTTCTTGTAGTTTTTTCTTTACTATTTTCTATCACACTCATGAAAACATTGATGAATTACTGCTTCTAGAAACTGATAATAAAATTGACCAACAGTTGAGATTTGGTATGAGGAAAGGAAGGAGGTATTAGCATACAAACCATAGGTTCACAAGCCAAGTCATCAAAGAGTAATATATGTAGCTATTTGTAGATTTGGAAATTATTGAGATATCAAGGTCGCTCCTAATATTCTTGGGAGTTGCTTTGAAGGAGCGATAAATTTATCACTGATTAAAATATAGAATAAAAAAAAAATCAACTAATTCATAATTCTCATTTATTTTTATCTTATCTTCAGATATTTAAACCTCGTCTATGCAAGCATCTAAAATATTTATAAGCTCTTCTATATATTCATAATCTACCTCTTTATACTTCCATATATGCATTAGCTATAGCTAGGCTTGCTATACGTCCCGGTTTGATGGAGACAGTCCCGGTATTTTGCTCTTGGTGTCCCACCCGGTATACCCATTCCATATCAATGTGTCCCGGTTTCACTCGTAAAAATCTGGCAAACCTATATATAGCCCCTTCATATAGACGGAAATGTTACAATTGCGCATGTGCGAACTCCTTTCGCGTTCGGCCATTTTAAAGCTGAAAGAACTGTCAACAATAATATAACCGACCTCATACAATCTGAAATATTTACATTAAACGCAGACAAGGAATAGTTGGAGAAAAAAAACGTCAGACTTTCAGGAAGAAATCTGTATTTGGACGTTTCGGCTGCACATTGGCAGCCTTCTTCAGCTAAAAAATACATACAAATTATAAATAAAAAAACATTCAGAAATGAGCGTATTATATACATCATGACAATAATTAGAACCAATCTTATTATTAAACAATGAAAATGCGGTAGTTGGAAAGTAAACAATATGTTGAAAGTAGTAAGTAAACAGTACAAAAACTAACATTTTTATAAAGAAAATTTTTATATTGTGAGAAACTCAATCTATTCTATAGGTGAATACAATTTATAATAATCAATATAAAAATACGTACCACTAGAAAATGCCTAGGGGGGAGGGAGGAAGACCTCGAGGACACTTAGGTAACCATGGTTGGATGTATGAGGGACGGCAACTACAAAGGGGGTTTTTATAGTTATGACTGGTGGAGGGGGGAGGAGGCGGTAAGTCGGTGAAGATACATTAAAATTAATATTCCTTGTGAAGATACACTAAAATTAATATTCCTTTTAATGTGTAAACAGAAAAGTCGTGGTATTCGTAGTGGTAATATAGAGAGAAAAGTGAGATATAAAAAAAAACTAAATCGGTTCATTAGAAGGGGGGGTTTACTCCGGACCCACAATACCAATTCGCCACTACCAGCCGTGATTTTTGGTATATTTCGATGAAACTCGGTATTCGTAGTGGTAATCCACAGGTAAATAACTGTTGTAAAAATAAACTAAATCGGTTCATTAGGAGGGGGGGGGTTTACTCCGGACCCACAATACCAATTCGCCACTACCAGCCGTGATTTTTGGTATATTTCGACGAAACTCGGTATTCGTAGTGGTAATCTACAGGTAAATATGTGTCGTAAAAATAAACTAAATCGGTTCCTTAGAAGGGGGGGGTTTACTCTTGACCCAAATTCTTAATATACTCATACCGGTCGTAATTTCTGCTGTATTGTAACGAAACGCGGTATATAGCATTCAATTAGCAAACGATTGAACGAGTTCGTTAACCACTAAAGTCGGTCCACCGGAAGGGGGGGGTTTACCCCGAACCCAAAACACTTATTTGACTATGTCAGCCGTAATATTTGTTATATTTCAACGAAACTTGGTATTCGTAGTGGTAATATAGAGAGAAAAGTGAGATATAAAAATGAACTAAATCGGTTCATTAGAAGGGGGGGTTTACTCCGGACCCACAATACCAATTCGCTACTACCAGCCGTGATTTTTGGTATATTTCGACGAAACTCGGTATTCGTAGTGCTAATCCACAGGTAAATATGTGTTGTAAAAATAAACTAAATCGGTTCATTAGAAGGGGGGGGGGGGGGTTTACTCCGGACCCAAATTCCTAATATACTCATACCGGTCGTAATTTCTGCTGTATTGTAACGAAACGCGGTATACGTCGTGGGTAACTCATGAGAAAGAAGTGTTGTAAAAATGAGCTGAATCGGACAATCGGAAAGCGGGGGTTTAATTTGTAATATATTTGAATAGAAAAGCCGGCAGACGTAGGTTCACAAAGCCGCTGCAAGGAGCGCTTTCTACCACTAGAGTGACTGTATCCTGTTCCTGCGTTAGATCAAAATACGATAATATGAGGATTTTTGTATTTATTACGTAGTTAATCAGTTACTCATTACAAAATGAGAACTATTCACGTTTTTATTTTATTTATGTAGGATATTTTAAGCAAATTGTTCTGGAAAGCAGTCTACACTACCCAAATTCTGAGGAAAGTGCTTAGTTATGCAGCTCCTGCTTGACGGACTTATTTTTTTTTTTATTATAAACAAAATATGGAAACAAACATATTTTAAGTAAAATTATATTATTTAGTGTACTAGAAATATGAGATAAAGGATCACTTGAGGACATGATAAGTTTGTTTCCCTCTTTTGCGATAGTTTCAGACGATAAATCTTCTAGTTCTCAGGTAAGTGGATATCTTTAAAGGAATGATTAAGGGAAAGCTGGCATTTCTGAAGACCAGAAGACCATATTTATGAATTTTGAAAGAAAAATTAACCTGAGGAAACCCAATAAATCATATTTTGAACTTGATTGAAGCCATTTCAACTGGAGAAGTGGGGTGAGTATAGAATCTTTAAGTATGAATATTGGTGCACAGTAAAATATTTAGAACGTAGAGTTAATGCTATGCATTATAATGAATGCATAAGGGAGATAGTGTGATCAGTACTATGCTCCGGCCGCCTGATTTTCCCCTTGCTGCTTAGACTTTGTTGCTAGGGTCATTAGCAACAAAGTACCCATTAATAAATTAATTAAAAGCTGGGTTGGCCTAGGGACAGTCAGGGAGGTTTCATTGGTTGAATTCCATGTCAATTCAACCAATGAAAGTACTGTTTACAACCTGACCCTCTTAGATTTTTTTGAAGTTTTGAATCCTAATAGCTCTAACAACTCCTTGAATGGTACAATTTAAAAAAAAAAAAATATCTGTTTCCGATTTTTTACTATTAATTTTCAAAATTTTGAAAAACCGCCTTTTTTTGGTCAACCGGAAAATGTTAATTGCTTGGTAGATGAAGTTCTATTCTAGCTAGAACAGTCAGCATAGTCTCATTGTTTAGCTAATTAAATGGACTTTAATTTGATATACAACAAGATCGACTTATTACATATGTTAGTTTTCAAAAACATTTTTGAAAAATTGTACGTAACGGTTTTTGAAAAACTGTACATTTAAAATTCTGAAAAAAAAAATATTTGAATCGTCAGTACATTGACAACATATGCTGTTAGTTTATGGGATGGGAACGGGATTATTTTATAACATAATTTTGACTTTATAATTGTCACTCCAAGTTGATAAAAATATGGTGAGTGATGGATATTTGTATTGTAAATTCAGCAATAAGCATCCCTGATCAAAATTTGAATTTTTTTCAGACAGAGCTAAAATTAAAGGGGAGATTTGAAAGATTTTGCACAATTACCGGAACCCAGAAATTGCACACTTTCATTCCTTTAACTATAAAAAAAAATTAAGACATTAAGACAATTTGTTCAAACCATATAAAAAAGTCTGATGTAGTAGGACATGATTCCTGTGAAATATAACTAGGCACAGAGTGCTCACGCTCATCGAGTTTTTAAAAATTAAAAAAAAATGGTATACAGATTAAAACTCTACTTAGGTAATAAAAAAAATACAGGCTTAAGATGTTTTTTCGCGGTTTATCGATTAATTTTAAAATATTCTTTTCAAATGTTCTTGTAGTTTTTTCTTTACTATTTTCTATCACACTCATGAAAACATTGATGAATTACTGCTTCTAGAAACTGATAATAAAATTGACCAATAGTTGAGATTTGGTATGAGGAAAGGAAGGAGGTATTAGCATACAAACCATAGGTTCACAAGCCAAGTCATCAAAGAGTAATATATGTAGCTATTTGTAGATTTGGAAATTATTGAGATATCAAGGTTGCTCCTAATATTCTTGGGAGTCACTTTGAAGGAGCGATAAATTTATCACCGATTAAAATATAAAATAACAAAAAATCAACTAATTCATAATTCTCATTTATTTTTATCTTATCTTCAGATATTTAAACCTCATCTATGCAAGCGTCTAAAATATTTATAAGCTCTTCTATATATTCATAATCTACCTCTTTATACTTCCATATATGCATTAGCTATAGCTAGGCTTGCCATACGTCCCGGTTTGATGGAGACAGTCCCGGTATTTTGCTCTTGGTGTCCCACCCGGTATACCCATTCAATATCAATGTGTTTCGGTTTCACTCGCAATAATATGGCAAACCTATATATATATATAGACGGAAATGTTACAATTGCGCATGTGCGAACTCCTTTCGCGTTCGGCCATTTTAAAGCTGAAAGAACTTTCAACAATAATATAACCTACCTCATACATTCTGAAATATTTACATTAAAATTAATATTCCTTTTTATGTGTAAACAGAAAAGTCCTTCACGCAGGAGCTGCATAACTAAGCAAATTCCTTAGAAAGGTGGCTTCATTCCTGAATAATTTGCTAATAATAACCAGTAAATAAAAAATAATACACGAATAGTTTTCCCACTTTTATATTTTTAATGAATAGCTAAATCAATTATTAATTGTTTAATTAATTTTCTCCCAGAGTGTTGATTATGCGAGGTGCCACATTACTTAATAAATAAATAAAAACTTCTCATTTCTCTTGATGAATCTACTACGTAGTAAGGTCCATAAGTGGTACGTAGTAAGGTCCATAAGTTTCCGGCCTGGGATAGAAGGAAAGGTGAAAGAAAAAAACTGGTTTTACGGTTTTTCAATATATTCTCCTCTAAGTTCACAGTTAATACAACGCTATGGCAACATTTCTTCCACTGCTGCTTGGAGCTCTTTGTCAGTGTTAAATCGCCTTCCACGAAGGTCAGATTTTAACTTTGAGAAAAGGTAGAAATCGCTAGGGGCCAAGTCTGGGCTGTAGGGTGGATGAGAGATTTCTTGGAATCCACAGTCCTTCACAGCGGCCTTGGAAATCAATGCTTTATGGACAGAGGCATTGTCGTGAAGGAGGCGGACACCTCTGCTTAACTTCCCTCGCCTCTTCTATTTAATGGCGTCTCGTAACCGGTGAACTAGGGCTGCATAATACTCACCATTCATTATGGTATTCCTTTCTTTAAAATCTATCTGTAGTATTCCTTTACAGTCCCCAAAAATTTTGGCCATTACCTTTTTTGTTGAATGCGTGACTTTTGCCTTTAAAGGAGGCGCTTCTCCTGGTCTTCTCCATTCCATGGACTCTCTTTTGCTGAGTGGGTCATAATATAGAACCATTGTCTCATCCCCAGTTACAATTGAGTCCAAAAAATTCCTTGGGTCGGCATTATACTCGCGTAAAAATTCATTGCAGCAGTGAACTCGTTCCTGTTTTTGAGCAGCTGAAAGAATTTTTGGAACCCATCTTGCACTAACCTTGTTCATATACAAATGTTCTTTGATGATCCTCAAAACACTTGGTTTTGAAAGCCCTAACCTCGCTGCTATTTCCTTGGTTTTTAGTCGCCGGTCAGACAGCAATTCAGATTCCACAAGTTGGATTGTTTCAGAAGTGACAGCTTCCAATGGGCGACCGGGACGTGTGTCATCTTCTAGACGTTCTCTCCCTAACTTAAATAATTTTGCCCATTCTTTCACTGTGGAATGCGAGGGGGAGGACTGCCCGTATACACAATCCAAGCGCTCTTTAATTTGCGCAGGAGTAAGACCCTCTTTACAAAAGAATTTAATTACCGCACGGTACTCGAGTTTGAACATTGTAAAAATGGGGAGTTTCCTTCAAGGCTGGACACTGACTGACAAGACTGAGGAAGTGCGGGCGATGGGTATGGAGTGAGCAGGCATGGACCTGCATAGGCGTGCAGGTCCCGGCATGTTTGAAGGAGGGGAAGCAGGACAGGCCGGAAACTTATGGACCTTACCTCGTATATATTTGTCAAATACCACTCACTCACTCACTGACCTATCATCGCCCAGCCCAAACCGCTCGACAGAAAATTTTGAAATTTTGCATGGACACTCCCTATATAACGTAGGCACTCACTAAGAAAGGATTTTTTGATATTCGAATTTTTAAGTATTTTTAGGGGGGTTTAAAGTTTGAGTTGATTAGAGCAGGCAAGCCAAGGCAGCATGTGTTACTAGGACGATAACAGAACAGCTGTTACCGTACATTATCTATTTCATAGTATTATTTTTTTTTGAGGTTAATTTTCACGATGATGGCAGTTCTTGAATTACTAGAAATAAACTCTTATTTTGTCCCTCATAGAGTTTACGCTCTGGTCCTTCCGCGGTAATAATATCCCAAACCACTTCACACAAAATTTGAAATTTTGCTCGGACAATCCGTTCAGAATGTAAACACTCGCTAAGAAAGTTTTTTTTATATTCAAACGTTTAAGTACTTTTAGAGGGGGCTTGAATTATTAAGAAGGTCCTCATCGGCTCAAAAATGGTCCGATTTTGATTACATTTGGTACAAAAATCTTTCTTCTCATTTGAAAGGTCAAGTTCAATAACCAGCTGAATCCGTTTACTGGAACATGGTTTTGGGAGCAAAATGTGCGTGAATAAATCGGAACGCTTACATTTTCGAGTCCATATGCTTGCATGTATTTGTTGTATAGGTTCATTAACGTAGGAAAACGAATGAAACCATTTTCAAGCGATTTTTGCCACATTTTATGAGACAAATTGCTAGAAATACTTTTCCAAACTAATTTTCTGTTTGGGTATTCAGAAACGATGATTGGTTCACTTGAAACTTGTACCAGGTATTTGACATTCATCTAATCTAAGATTGGATCGTTTGGAGGTAGGAATCGTTTGGAGGTAGGAAGTATATAGAAAAAAATTGTATTAATGGTATACAACGTTTTCGGATCTCAGTATATTTTCTAAAATATCTCGAAAACGTTGGGAAATCGTAGTAAATAGAAGGTGGCTATTCGAAGGATACTAAATTATCCACTAAGAAGATTCTGTTGTAATGTTTGGTGGGGCGATGTCAATCGAAGAGATAATTGCTTAAAACTTTAAAGTTGTTAGTTTTATTCGTTTCAACGTGTATTTGTCTCTGTTTACCTAACTTTTTAAGTAGTTGTTGTTATTTTATTTACTCCCCAACGGGAACAAGCACGGTTACCTCCACATGGTGTTTCCTGGGTAATTCTAATGTCCGTGCAATAATAAGCTGTACAAAATGATGTAGTAACGCAATATAAAAACTTATCGGCCGTGGTGAAGCACGGGTATTCAGCTAGTAGGTAATAAACGCGTCCACTTGTATGAAGAGGACATAACAACGCAGGAACAGCGCCCCTATTGGTAGTAGTAACAACCAATCACTATGTTTGGCGGTATAATTCGATTTTAACAAAAACTACATATTATATATATATATATATATATATATATATATATATATATATATATATATATATATATATAAATCACATGTCTGTCTGTTTGTTCCTTATACAAATCTATACCGTTTGACCGAATTTGACCAAACTTGGCACACAGGTAGGTCTTGATACGGGAAATCTCCTAGGCTATGTCAAAGTAGTCAAATTTCAACATGTGGTCAAACGTTTTGTTCAAGAAAAATTGGCTACACTGAACCATTCAGATTCTGATGGCCATTTTGAATAAAGTCTCAAATTTATTTGTTGATGTCCTTGATAATTAGAAGAACTCGAACTCATTGATGACTTTACATCATTATATAATCATGTAATGCAGTTTATTTCAATTTTATATCAACAGTCACTGTCTAACTAAGGAGCGCTGGCCTTTCTTTGATAAGAGCTATCTACTCGCAGGCTCTGGTGCTGGCCTCTGTCGGCTATTCTATGAATTGCTGTGGCGCTGGCCTCTGTTGGCAGCATTAGGAAATCCTAGACAGATATAAACGAATTCATGCCGTTTGACCGATTTTGACGTAACTGGGTATACAGGTAGATCTTGATACGGGGAGAGTCTTAGGCAGAAAGTAGGTGTAGCATGGCACACTGGGTAACAGCTAGTACAGAATAAACCTAAACTTCTTTTGAACCGATTTATATTATTTTTACTAGATACTTTTCTCCTTAGATACCCACGACTTATACGGAGTTTCGTTACAATGCAACAGCAATTACGACCGGTATAGGCAAATTATAAATCACGTGGACGGGCAAACAGAACTATATTTTTCTACAGTATAAACCAAGTTTATCTTGCTTCAAGGAATTCTTTCATAAGGGAAATGATATGTAGGTGCACTATAAATAATGTATTTTTATATGTTATTATGTTTATTAAATAAAAATGAAATAATATTTCGTTTAGAGCCTTCTGCTCAAATTCAGGAACATAAATATGCTTTAGGTCCACCCGACAAACCTACGTAATGTACTGTATAACATATAATCTTCTGTTTCGTACATGGCCACTGCACATGCGCGAAAGCTATTGCGCATGCGCGAACGCCAGCGAACACTATTTGTGACACATACAGTTTTCTTTTTCGTACATGGCCACGCCACTGCGCATGCGCGAACACCAGTGGACACTTTTCTGTAACAACATAGGGTCTTCAGTACTTACGGACTAGTTGCACCGACTCGAGAACCGGCTCCCGTTCAGGGACACGCTTAGCGATAAAGTTATCTCCATTATCAGCGCATTTCTATTGGCCCATCCCTATGGACAATTTCATTGGTTGTTCTTTCTTTCGTTCTAGTGTTCATTCTTTTGTGTTCACTTGCTGTTAAATTGGCGTTTTTTACAATTTATTGCTTCAGTTCTTTGAGTTGTTTGTGTTTTAGTGAGTTTGTATTTGTGTCCTTTGTATGATAACGAATATGTGTCCGATATGGCGACAACGAAATAGCAACGAGAATAGTGATCCTTTTGAAGTAATGTTAAACTGCATATCAGCTCATTTTCCACCGAAAACCCAGATATACAATTTTATAGTTGTATATTGGTATTATGAATTAACGACCACTTCTTAATTAACTAACACTTCTCCTACATCTCCGCACGAATTATTAAGTAGGATCTCTGTAAACAACCTGTCAAGGTTAGGGGTTGAAGTGAAGGTTGCATTATTGATTGCTTGCTGACGTCAAGGAAGTCTAAACAATAAATAATTTATATCCAGGGCTGCGATGAATCATTTAAATTTTAATATCGAGAAAAAAGCGGTCATTTTTCCACCAACACCATTCTAACTTATGAAAATATTATTTAGTTTGATTTTTATACAAGCGTTGTGAATTGGACTATACTTTCTTCGAAATATTGAAAATAATGTACGCTTATTAGACAGATCATTGATGTTTTTCTTCTGAAACAAATATTGGCGAGATCTAGATTCTCCCAGATAGACTTCTGAGAGACATTTTTTTTTTTTTATACTCCCTTCTGTTCAGGGATTTGCAAAGCTGAATGAACTGTAAACTGACGTGTTCCCAATAAGGATTGAGGGCAATATAAGACACTATATTGGAACTTTATAGGACACTTTATTATGATAAAAGTCCTTCACGCAGGAGCTGCATAACTTTCCTCAGAATTTGGGTAGTGTAGATTGCTTTCCAGAACAATTTGCTTAAAATATCCTACATAAATAAAATAAAAACATGAATAGTTCTCTTTTAAATATGTAATGAGTAACTGATCAATTAATAATTTGCTTCCAGAGTTATGTTTACACATGGTACCTATTACACTTCGTAATAAATACAAAAAACCTCATATTATCATATTTTGATCTAACGCAGGAACAGGATACAGTCACTCTAGTGGTAGAAAGCGCTCCTTGCGGCGGCTTTGTGAACCTACGTCTGACGGGCTTTTCTATTGAAATATATTACAAATTAAACCCCCGCTTTCCGATTGACCGATTCAGCTCATTTCTACAACACTTCTTTCTCATGAGTTACCCACGACGTATACCGCGTTTCGTTACAATACAGCAGAAATTACGACCGGTATGAGTATATTAAGAATTTGGGTCAGGAGTAAACCCCCCCTTCTAATGAACCGATTTAGTTTATTTTTACAACACATATTTACCTGTAGATTACCACTACGAATGCAGAGTTTCGTCGAAATATACCAAAAATCATTGCTGGTAGTGGCGAATTGGTATTGTGGGTCCGGAGTAAACCCCCCCTCCTAATGAACCGATTTAGTTTATTTTTACAACAGTTATTTACCTGTGGATTACCACTACGAATACCGAGTTCCGTTGAAATATACCAAAAATCACGGCTGGTAGTGGCGAATTGGTATTGTGGGTCCGGAGTAAACCCCCCCCCCTTCTAATGAACCGATTTAGTTCATTTTCATATCTCACTTTTCTCTCTATATTACCACTACGAATACCAAGTTTCGTTGAAATATAACAAATATTACGGCTGACATAGTCAAATTAGTGTTTTGGGTTCGGGGTAAACCCCCCCTTCCGGTGGACCGACTTTAGTGGTTAACGAACTCGTTCAATCGTTTGCTAATTGAATGCTATATACCAAGTTTAGTGACGAAAAAACAAAAACTCTGGCCGCTATCGTGTTAACAGACACACACATATATGCATATATATATATGCGCATATATATATATATATATATATATATATATATATATATATATATATATATATATATAAATTTTAACGGGGGTCATTTTCGGTGTCTACTAGGTAGGATCGATAAAGATTTGAAGAAATTTTTCAAAAATTCCGTCATGAGTCCAACCTCAATAGCTACTTTTCTTCGGAGGAAAGTGCTAATACTTTCCTTCGGAGGAAAGTGCTAAAAACATAACATATTGTAAAATAGTACATAGACACAAAGACAGACCGACTACAGCAGAGGACATGCACAGCTAGCAATGTCGGTAACACAATCGATATCTCCATACAGGTTGGACATATCAGGACTTTGAAAGAGAGTAAGCGAATCTGAAAAATTTACTTTTTTTCTGATTCAGAAAGATGTAGGCAACACGTCGCATCGCCTTGTTTCTCTGGTTTGCCTTTAGTTCTCTCACAATTTCATGTTCAAGTGAATAGCACCATCATTTACGTCTGAAACTCCCCTCCTAGCATTTCGTTACCCATACATCACTCGTAAAAAAATATAATTAAAATATTGAATTTCAATTGCATACTTTTTCAATCAGGTTTATGAATAAGCATTCCATAGAGTAAACATTCGCCCTTGCGAATTTTCACGCAATTTTCCCTCCAACTACACCATTTATTTGAACAGGCTATAGTCAGTGTTAGTGTCATATTCCCTCAGAATTTAACACACGGGGAATGACGATCTTTTCTATCAAACTGAACGGGCTATTTTATTTAAATTATAACGTCCATTATTATTAACTACGAATTTTGGGACGGGTTATCTACAGGTTACCACCCTTTTCTAGCCAGGATAGGGCTGATGCCTTTTCCTTTTTCGAAAAGGGGGAATCGAACCCACGACCTTTGGCACGGAGTGATAAGTGCTCTCGCCTTAACGGCTGCCGGGTCTCCGAACGGGCTATTTATGGAGACCATATTCTATGACATAAGAAGTATGGAACCCGTGATACATGGATGCAAACCCAGAGAGCACAAGGAAGCTAATGCCTAGATACACGGGTCCTAGTCCGTAAGATTTCTGGAGCTTAAAACATAGAATATAAGTAGGCGATACCACAAGAAATATGGAGCTAAGATCAAGGGAAATATATTTGAGGCTAAACCAGGACAAATAAAAAATTAAACATCCCTAATCATCAAACCTAAAAGAATCAGATATCTACGGGTAAAATTGTACTTGTATTTTCCCTTTCATAATATGCGTTTCACCTGAATGCATGTGCACTTAGAGAGCTGTATTCCATTACACACCTAAGGAGAAGAGGCCTTGAGGACGTGGGAAGAAGCTGAAAGCTGTGGGGTTGCATAACCTATTTACGTTCCTTTATCCTTAGGTTCTCTTACAGGCAAGCTCCATTACTAACTCTGTGATATCAATCATACAAACAGTCCTGAAATCAATTGAAATCCTTTCGCTGTTATAAAGTAAGTCATTTGCAAGCTGAATAGGAAATCGGCTGGAAGGGGTAAAGTGGTTCGGACAAGCTTTAATAACCACTCCCACAGGAGCGGTGTATATTTAAAGTTTTCAACAGAAAGAAGATTGCACAAACGAAGATACAATGGGATCAAAAACGTCCGACAACAAAGATTGTATTGTCAAAGAGAAGTTTCATTTTTTTTATGAATCTCTTCTGTGATTTTGAAAGTTCAGCACAGAACCTACTACTATTTTGCGGTAAACCCTGTTGTTACTTTTTCTAAAACGTTATATATCTTTTTTTGTTGTTTTGGTGAAATCAACCACATGGGTCATGGTCACCGTTAAGCGAAAAAAAAACTTAATGGTTGGATTCTATTTGAGTTGTATGAATTGAATTTATTAAAATATGCATTTATTATGGAAAGGATTAAGAGAATTTGGAAGAAATAACAATTAGTATTTTATAATGACTAAGATTATATTTTTGTACCCCGGAGGTAAAGGACACCATGCCCACTTGTTTATTTATTTTTTTTTTTTATTTTTTTTTTTTTATTTTATTTTATTTTTTTTTAACGGCGCATCTACATCTTGGCCATTAGCGCCGGGCTATCTACAGGTTACCACCCTTTTCTAATGCCAACAGCACGTGGTCGGTCACCCATTCAGGTACTGACCACGCCCGACGTTGCTTAACTTCGGTGATCTAAGGGAACCGGTGCACTCAACGTGGCTATGGCCGTTGGACCACTTGTTTATTAAATTGATTTAACAACCTGTTCTTAATGTGGATTTTCTAGCCATATAATGGTACAGAGCACTATGTCCTGTTCCCACAAGCAACGAAGATAAGACCTTGAAAAACAAAATCATGTCCGTTTTCATTAGAGGTAAAATACACCATGTGGATTACTTGGTTATGTTTTACTGCTATCAATACTTCCAATAACCTATCAAGGCAAATAACAATGTGAAAATTTTTCTTTAAACTGTCTCCGTAGCTACCGAAGAAACAAATTTTAATAGTTCAAAGTTATGGAAAGTAGGTTCTCCTGAACAATTACCAATATGTGACATGGTGTACTTTACCTCCGGGTTACAGATTTATAAACATGTTTTATTTTTAAGCAAATCTGTATACCGAAATATTAGAAGACGTCATTTGTGCAATGAGGATACTTGATCATACTTCAGTACAGTCCGTAGAAATGGATGCCAATCTTCTGGCATTGATTAACGTTGACATTTCAACCACTAACGACATTGCAATTTACAAGGACTCACTGAGTTCTTTACTTTCCATGGGAAACATATACAGCACTCATCTTCTCATCATCAAAATTCTAACATTATTTCTACTACAAAGTCAACACAAACAGGGTGTGATCAGGTTCAGGCAACCTAATCACGATGGTATCCCACAAAGTACATCAGTAGACATACAAGCAAAATTGACATAGCGACTATCAACAGACGTAGAATCAGGACTTATTTATTTATTTTGAACGTTGTATTTAGTGAAAATCCTGCACCCTGTTGTCCATGATTTTAATAACATTTTTTATCACTTATAATGATTTTCACTATATATATATATATATATATATATATATATATATATATATATATAATTCTTTTGTTCATGAATTGAAGGCATGAAGGATCAATAGGGAAAAATTAGCCCAATGGCCAAAACCTATTAGCTTTAACTTTTAACATTTTGCTTTAGGATAGTTATTTACATTTTTTATATTTACATTATTTTACTTGGTTTGTTTACAGTAGATCTCTAGGCCATTTGCGCTTCAGGCTGCGGTGAGGGTTACCGGGAATGGAGGATGTGGATAGGTTATTGATTAGGGGATTGTCGTGACCAGGCAAACGGGTATGGAAGTTAAGGTATCTGGGAGGACAGGATTTGGACAAAGGGGATTTCTAGGTTGTCATGGATAGTTAAGTTTGAAATATAGAAGGGAGCATTGACTATTTTGCTGAGTATTTTGGATATCTGAGGATATTGGATCGCTTGGCACACCCCCAAACTTCCAAGCCAACCTTCTTACAGGTGGGTTGAAGTACATTAGTGTATATCCGTCTCTTGTTCTGTAAAGATAATTTGGAGCGAGAATCTAGTAGTCTGTTTAATAGCCTGAAACGTATTTCCCGTATTTTCTATTCTATGTGTTAGCTCCAGGTAAGTCTTGTGTCCAGGGTAAATCCTAGGTTGGTAACTTTGGTTTTATTTCTAATGATTTAAATGATAAAAAAGTTATTAAAATCAGCTGTTCCGGTTATTTCATTCGTACCTTGACGGAAAGCCAACCTTAAGATTTTGTTTTCTTTCAATACCTCATTCGAGATTGCTTACGTATTATTCCGAGTTTCAATCAGCTATTTGGAGGCAACAACTCCCGGCATTTGAATTGCCAACTACCGAAGAGATATCCCACGACTATTGCTGGCTGTTTGCAATTCTCTATCGAATTGATACTAGTTTTAGAAACGATTCTCACAATCGGCTTCACTTTCGTTTCAAAGTCAAAGTTTGGTCCTCGTTTCATTTCAAAGCTGGTTAGTCAATCCATAAGCTCCCGCTTTAGTTTTAGTAAGCCCTGGTGCTAGAATATATTTCGTGTGCAGATGTATGTTCCGTATGTTTTTTTTGAGAGAGAATAAGTTTAGCACATTTAGGAGGGTGACCGATCACGTGCTGTTGGCATTAATAACTAGTGGCAACCTGTAGATAGCCTGGCGTTAACAGGCCAATCGTTGATTTTTATTCATTTAAATTTTAAGGTCCATTTATTGACAACGAATTTTTAGGATGGGTTATCTATAGGTTTTCTAGCCAGGATAGGGTTGCTGCTTTTTCTTTTTTTCCAAGAAAAGCCACCTACGCCAGTGGGAATGGAACCCAAGACCATTGGTGCTCAAGCTTTAACACTCACGGCCACCGGCCCTCCAGTGATAGATTTTTAGAGTGCGATATCTACATCTAAAACACTAACCAAGATAGGGGTCTTGCTTTCCCTTTTATCGAAACAAAAGCAATTGTAGCATCATTGTGTTAGAAAAGTGTTTTAACCTGTATATAATGTACCCCAAAATTCTGTGTTATGTATTAGTGGGCGTTAAAGTTTTAATATTATTTCTCTATTAAACATCAGATTGTAAGCACAACTTCCAGTAACATTAGTAGTCCAGGGCGTATCTGCTTTTGAGTTGGATGTTGAGAGAGGCTCGCTGATTTTACGGGGAATATATTCGGATATTCAACAATAATTGAGTTATTTTTTACCGCTGAACACGCTCAGCAAAAAACGGAGAAAAGTGAAAAAAAATCGATAAAAACGCAAGTCTACAAAAAAAAAGAAAAGTGGTTTGTAAAAATTTTTATTGATTTTTTTTTTGCACTTTTCTCCGTTTTTTGCTGATTAGCCCCCAATTATAACTTCAGATTCGTGTTCAGCGGTAAAAAATACGTCAGAAAAAATGTGTCCGATACCCGGCACAAACCACTTTTTTTTTTTGTGGATCTGTGTAATTAAACATAATATATTAAATCGTTTTATGTTTTTAACGGTTACGCACATAATTTGCAAACAAGATAAAGATCTCCTTGTTTGTGTAACTATAATCTTCGGTAAGATACAAGTATGACGTTTTTTCCAAGGGGATGGTGCTATTTTTCCGGTTTTTGGGAAATATCAACTCTACTTAGCTGCCACGTTATTTATTGTGACCACTAAAATTATTTAGATATCCAAACATCAACAATGATTGCATAAGAAACCATTGTTAACTATTTCGGAGAACAAAGTGCGTTTCGTGATAAAAACTGGTAAATATCACGCCCGAGATAAAACCTTTAAAAGAATAGAATGATAACATTTTGTATGTTCATCTGGGCACATATTGTTTCGGCCGATAATGAAAGAGAAAATCCATGTTTATAATTGAGTTTTTGTTTCCTTGTTTTTTGGGCCATTTGGAGATAACCACATGTTTTCAGGAAAATTGGAGTCGTTTTATACTCTTATCGATCTAAAATCGAATCCACGTGCCTAAGGTGACCTCAGTAAGGTCGTAGGTTTGATTCCCACTGGGTTTAGTGGACTTTCTTTCGAAAAAATCGAAAACCATTAGCCCTATCCGGGCTAGAAAAGGGTGGTAAACTGTAGATTACCCGTCCCAAAACTCTCTGTTACATGCAGGTTTCCTTAGAACGCCTAATATTAAGAATTTATAACGTTTTTTCTTGCGCAGGCGAAAGGTCCATAAATAAAGCCAAAATTAATACAAAAGTCAATTTATTAAAACGACTCTACATATTTCGCATCCCTAGATGCCTCTTCTGGAGCCCTAAAAGTTAGTACATCCTTAAGGAACGTAGGTGAACCATTTAATTTTAATGATGAAATTCTTGCAATATGTTGTTATTAATCAGTAATAACTCTTATTAAAATGATTTCCACAACTGAAAATAACAGAGTTTGCTTCATGGGAATAGCAGCATTGATTGTTTTAGGTAGGTATAAAAAATTAGTTTCTGTCATTGAAATAAACCTATTTTTCATATCTCAAATTGTTAAACTTGCATTTACATAGTTTCAAAATAAGTATATTTAAAACAAATTAGGAAAATTATTATATCATTAAAAAGGGCAAATCGTAAAAACAAATATGTAATATTTAGAAATGGGAAAAAGACATTTCAAAAAAAAAAAAATGTTTAGTCACTGTATTAAAAAAATGTGAAAAAACGAAATGTAGGATGTGTTTGGCGTACAGTGTACGCCGACCTCATCCCAGAATATGTAGCATGTTTGGCTTAACAAACATACCGAACATACACGCACATCACACTACGATATTTAGGTTGCGCTTGGCTAACAATTTATGCCAACCACTCGACGATATGTAGGGTCTGTTTGGCTTACAAAGCATACCTAGCACATCCAACAACCACCCCACGATATGTAGGATGCTTATGGCTTACAATGTATGCCGTCCGCATCCTCCCATCATCCCAGAATATGTAGGTAGCATGTGTTTGGACTAAAAAGCATGCCGACCACATCCCCACATCACACGACGATTTGTAAGATACGCTTGGTTTAATATGTATGCCGATCACTCCACGACATGTAGGATGTGCTTGGCTTACAATGCTTGTCGACCACATCCCACCACCACCACAGGATATGTAGGATGGGTTTGGCATACTAAGCATGTTGACCACATCTACCACCCCACGATGTGTAGGATGTGCTTGGCTTACAATGCATGCCGACCACATCCTACCACCAGCCCAGAATATGTAGGATATGTTTGGCATACAAAGCATGTTGACCACATCCAACCACCCCACCATGTGTAGGGTGTGCTTGGCTTACAATGCATGCCGACCACATCCCACCACCACCCCAGGATATGTAGGATGGGTTTGGCATACTAAGCATGTCGACCACATCCAACCACCCCACCACGTGTAGGGTGTGCTTGGCTTACAATGCATGGCGACCACATCTCACCACCACCCCAGTATATGTGGGATGGGTTTGGCATACAAAGCATGTCGTCCACATCCCACCACCACCCAAGGGTATGTAGGATATGTTTGGCATACAAAGCATGTCGACCACCCCACCATGTGCAGGGTGTGCTTGGCTAACAATGCATGCACACCACATCCCACCCCCACAGGGACACCTCAAATCACAGGTTTTTCTCCACTTTTGCCTTATTTCTTGATGCACGTCTATCATTAGTTCAGGGTGTTGTATAGTAAGTTTCGTAGCAATATAACAAAAATTACTACTCCTAATGGGCCGATTTTACTTATTTCAAAATAAACCTCTTTGTAATTAAGTTCGTAGTGCGTTAGCGGGTCTCGTTGTGAGTCAAGTAAAACCTTACTGTTCTGGAGACGTTAATAATTGGAGTTCAGTGTAAACCCTCACCTTATACTAAGCGAGTTCGCTTTTAGCGCGGTTCCTCCCTCCCCCATAGGGAGGAACCCCGCTTATAAGGTTGATACAATGAAACAATCCGGAAGTGCCGACAAGAAAATTTCGCGTTTCAGAACCCCTAGAGACCGAAAATAACGGTGGTTCAAATTTGTATATATATATATATGTATATATTTATTTATATATATATATATATATATATATATATATATATATATATATTTGTCTGTTCGCTCATTTCTGGCTTCCCTGATGGTCCGATTTTGATGAAATTTGGTACAAAAATCAGTCGTCCAATTTGAAAGGTCAAGTTCGTTAACCAGCAAAATCCGCCCACTGGAAGATGGCGTTTGGGGCGAAATTCGCGCAGAAAAAATCGTAACGCTTACGTTTTTGAGTTCATTAGCTTGTAAGTACTCTTTTTATAGGCTTCTTGGGCTAGGAAAACGAATGAAACCATTTTCAAGGCGATAGCTTTAACCGTTTTCGAGAAAATTGGAAAAATAGTTTTTGAATACCGTTTTTGGTTTGGGTACTTAGAATCACGGGATTCAGTTGAAACATTATCTGCATGTTCTACTTTCATTAAAACTAATATGTAGAAAGCTATGTTACGTTTGGAGTTAAGGAAGGGTTAGAATAAAATATTTTATGAACAGACATGAAAAGTTTTGGTAACTTTGTATACTTTCCTTAATATCTCGAAAAAGGTTGAGAATCTTGTGAAACAAAAGATTACCATTAGAATGCTTACTAAATGCTCTACAAAAAAGGTTCTAATGAAAGTTTTGATTAGGCGATGTCAATCGGAGAAATAAGTGCTTAAAACTTTAAAGTAATTGATTTCGCTTATTCGAACTGTTCTTTTTGTGTTTGATTTTGGTACTTAGAATCATGGGCTTCAGTTGAAAAATTTTCTCCATGTTTGAATTTTATCAAAACTAATATGTTGAAAATTTGGTTACGTTTGGAGTAAAGGAAGGATTAAAATAAAATATTTCATTTTTAGACATGAAAAGTTTTGGGAACTTCGTATATTTTCATTAATATCACGAAAACGGTTTGGAATCTTGGCAAGCAAAAGATTACCATTCGAAAGGTTACTAAATTTTCTACAAAAAATGTTTTGAAGACATTTGCGATGGGATGGTCATATTTGGAGAAATAAGTGCTTAAAACATAGGTAATTTCGTTCATTTGAACGAATCTTTTTGTTTGTTTCCTACAGTTTTTTTTCACTGCTCGTTATTTTTGTGATTGCTTATAGTAGTCAAATGTATTAGTCAATAAAACAGGATACGTATATATAGAAACAATATTTTGTTTCAACGGTATCTTGGAATTCGAAGATGCCCTATGAATATCTAGATGACTGTACTGGTGTTGATTTCGTTCTTTAGAATTGTTTTTGGTATTCCCTATTTTCAGAAGTTTTTATCTATTTATTAATTTTTTTTTTAAATTCATTGAACGAAATCATATGAATTCGAAGGTGAGGAGCTAGGAGGCTTAGGGTGGGGGGCGTGTTCCCTGTCCCCAGGTACCCTCGTCTCCCTGTGTACCCTCGTCATCTTCAAGTCCTTGTCTAGAGTCATAAAGATAAGCCTCCAAACAACTTTAGGAATGTAGGATTTCTAATTTTTGCCAGTATCAGAACCGCCGCTCTTTACATACCACAGTGGTACAGACGTACCGGTCTATACTAGTTGCACTCCACACGGTGGTAGTACTTGGTGTATGCCACAGCGGATCGCTCATTATAACCTTATTTTATACGTATTAAATAGGTACCTAAAAAAAGTTTATTTGTGTATAAGTGTTGCGTTATTGGGATTAGAATAAAATATTTTATTAACAGACATGAAATACTTCGGAATCTTTGTATATTGTCCTTAATTTTTTTTTTCTTTTATGGTGTATCGAAATCTGAGTCATTAGCACCATTTTTTCCTTATGAGCTTATATAATACTTAGATTTAGCTAGCAACAATATTTAACACCGCAATTAAAGTGATTTGCTCTTCTTATAAACATAATATTTATATTATAATATAAACATAATACATTAATTTGTCTGACAAAAAAAAAAGTCCGACCCGCAGGAACTGCTTCATCTTAGCGCGGTTCCGTTCTTATCTCAAGTGCGATTAGTGAAGGAATATAGCAGCTATCGGTAGGTATTAGCACCATTTTTCCCCCTTAATATCTTCAAAGCAGTTAAGAAATCGTGGGAAGTACGATTTAACCATTCAAAAGCTTACTAAATTCTCTAAAAAAAAGATTCTGAAGCAAATTTCGATGGGGCAATGTCAGTCGGAGAAGTAAGTGCTTAAAACTACGAAAGTGTTAGTTTTGTTATTTTAAACGGGTTTTTGTCACTGTTTACCTCACTTTTGTCTTTTAAGTTTATTTAACGGTGGAATGAGTATTTCATTAAAGCTGAGAAAATAAGAATCATATTGGTAATAGAGTTTTCCTAGAGTGAGCGTCGCGATGACGGGAGCGTCCCATCCGTTTAGAAAACTGTCAGTTTCCATATGTGGCTCTTTAAGCTTCCTTCTCTTTGAGATTTTATTTTATATTTTTAACGACAGATCAAAACCTACCGATAGCTGCTACTATTCCTTTACTAATCGCACTTCGGATAAGAACGGGACCGCGCTAAGATGATGCAGTTCCTGCGAGTCGGACTTTTTAACAAATAGACCCCCGTAACATTTGTTACGGGAATGTTCTTGTCCGAGTTTCTTAGCAAAAGCATTATATAAATATCAATTTATGTGTATGGTGTAATTTTTGGTACCTATCAGATAGGACCGATAAATATTTGAAGAAACTGAGCTAAACTTAAGTGTAAAATGTTACATAACTTCCCGTGGATTAAGCTAATGTTTCATCAGCCAAAGCTGGATTTAGATTGTTTCTTTGCAATTTGGGCGCATTTCATCACCGATCATTTCCACCGTTTACAATCGATCTGATAAGGTTTCTAAGACAAGCCAATAAATAGCTCAAAAACAAACTAACCCACTTTGTTACACTATCATAACTGTGATAAGTAAGACAACCAAGGGTTCCCCCACTCCTGACAACAGCTGGCCGGGTGCGCACTGCTCCCTGCTCATAAGCTATTCCACTTTCGCCGTGAGTGGTTGTGTTTTGCTTGTTGTTCTCGCCTTTACTGAATTTCTGGTTAAAAATTAGAAAAATGTCTCGCCCGCCCACTGCAAATCAGCTGTCTGACTTCAAGGCGTCTCAAAAGGTCTGTAATGTTTCTTTAATAATTTTTGTTTCTTTTTTATTAGTTGGCATTTTATCCCCCTTGCTTTTAATGTTCATAATTTGATATATAGTTTATAAAGGTATTTTAGAAGATATATAAACATGTTTTATGTTAATGTTTCCTATAATTTGTTGTAATAGAACGTCAATACACTTGAAATGTCAGTGTTTTGTACGTTTGTTTTAGTAAACAACACATTAATTCAAAATATGTCCAGTACGTTCTGTGTAAAAGTGTACATTATCTGAACTGTTCCATATTATAACCTGACTTGGAGATATTTCAACAAATTATATTTAACGAGTGACTAAAAGCATCAATATTATCAATTAATGCTGGTCTGCTGATAAGAGATAACTTCTATGAACAGTCACCTCATCTAAATGCAATTTACAAACTAGGAATTTAATAACCTTTAATGAAGAGCACGTAATTTGAAGACAAATAATCATTTTCTACATAAGAATTGTTTAAAATAATGCTAAGCAAAGCCAAATGAAAATACAGTGGGAACTAAAAATTCAATACAACAAGGAATTATAGTGAAAACAAAAGATTTTATTATGCAACATTTAATAATCAAGCATATCTTTGGGTCATATATATCATTAAAAACAACAACAAAAAATTAGATATAGTAAAACGTATAAAACATCACCTGTTCATAAAAATTATTAATATTAGTATTGCTGCTCTGCAACGATGGCGATTTGCACATTAAAAGGTGTTTTTGGAAACGTCAGCTCTTAATAATGAATAAATTATAATGATAACTTTGAAAAAGGGGAAATACAACATAAATTTTAGTAAAAAGAAAACTGAAAAAAGAAAAAAATTATATATATGTTTATAAACCTAATTGAAAAAGAAAACAAAACAGAAAGAATAAAAAATATCAACAAAAGAGTATTTTGATTAAATTTTGTGATATGTACCTGTATTATGTAAGTGTTTAAAAATTGTGTCCAAGTAATGGCTACCATTGGTCAGAAGTACTGTAAGGTCGGTAGGTATTTGTAAATTTTCTCGTCCTCTGCATTCTGTGAGTATATTTCTTATGGTCAGTAGTTCGTTACACCGTCTAATTATTAGTATGTCTTGTCTAGACATTAGGTGTCCATGAGTAAGTTGAGAATGGCCAATATTGAGTCGGGTTTAAACTACTTCTACTCTCAGATTATTTATATTACTGGATGGCCATTCTTCTACTGATGGTTTAATTTGTCGCAGTTTATTGTTGTTAACGTTGTTCCATTCTGCCTGCCACTGGGTTTGTATTTATTTTTTGCAATGTGGCGTTAGATATTCGTAAGTTGTCTCATGTATTTCTATATTTAGTAATGTAGTACATTAATTAAACCGGGAAAATATTCCTGCAAAATTAGACAAATCATATCTTTATCTCCATCCCCCCCCCCTGCTGAATCGTTAAGTTAAATAGATTCATTGTTTCTTTTTTATGACTTCATATTAAATGCTTTCCTCGTCATGGCTACTATTATATAATTTTCACATATTCGTTATTAAAAACCAAATTCCAAAACACCACCTAATTCAAAGATAAACACCTTATTTGTAGGTAAAAAGTCACATAAAAATATGGAGCACAGCAAAAATTGAATTTAATAAGGTTTCTTATTATGTAACAGGAGACCCGGTGGCCATGAGTGTTAAGGCGTGAGCACTTAACACTCCGTGCCAAAGGTCGTGGGTTCGATTCCCACTAGGGGTGGTGGCTTTTCTTTAGAAAAAAGAAAAGGCATCAGCACTATCCTGGATAGGAAAGGGTGGTAATCTATAGATAATCCATCCTAAAATACGTAGTTAATAAAAAATGGACGTTAAAAATTTAAATAATAATTATTATGTAACATTAAATAATCATTTAATCTTTGGTTCTTAGATTCCAACAAAGTGGCCTGATAAGTAAAATGTTGCCCATTAATAAAATGTAATCAAACTGAAAGGATTTGTCCTACAAATGAACACTTTGTATGAATTACTCAACCACCCGCCAAACTCAAAATTTATTATTATCAGAATATATTATTTAATAAATGTTATTTATTTATTTGTTTTTTAGAGCTTGCTAATATGCGATTTTCTCTTTCGAAAATTGATTAGTGGGTAGAATCCATTAACAGGCTTACAGTTATGTAACTATTAATATTTACATATGTATATAAATACAGAAATATATATATATATATATATATATATATATATATATATATATATATATACATACACACATAAAGAATGTAAAGAAGTTGCAATACAAATTATCAAGTTAAAATAGTGAAATGTAAAATACACATTTAATTTGCCAAGCGAATGCATGGTTTAACTTCATGGTAGCACATACATGTTTTTCCTTATTCGTGTACGTTTGTTCTAGATGTTTGTGTAAGTATTTGTATGTCTAAGGTATATGAGAATTTTGTCAAAGTGAGGACTGTCAAAAGTTCATGTAGGTCAGTTGGTAGGTTTGTACCGTCTAGTTGCTTGCATTCCATTAGTATGTGTTTAATAGTCAGTTCTGTGTTGCAAATGGCACACGTTGGTCTATCCTGTTTCGTCATGAAGTAGCGGTGTGTCAGCAACGAGTGCCCGATGCGGAGTCTGGTGACAACCACTTCTTCACTGCTGGATGGCCAGCCACACACAGTTGGTTTTATTTACCTCAATTTGTTATCTTGTGTGTTGGTCCAGGCGATTTGCCATTTGATTTCTATATGTGATTTTATGTTCGTTAGTAAGTCCTGTACAGTCAGTTCTTCTATGTCTACTGTACATCTTGTCGTTGCTTGTTTTGTTTGTAAGTCGGCTTCTGCGTTCCCTGGGGTGTCCAGGTACCCACAGTAGAATTACTTGCATGTTGTAATTTTGTACGTCATGTATTCGTTGAAGTATTTCCGCCATTGTTGTGTGCGTTTCGTATATGTTGTTGATGGAGAGTAAAGAACTTAGGGAATCAGAACATATTATGGTAGTTTTGTTTGGAATTATAGTTATGTTTTTTATAGCCAAAAGTATTCCGTGAAGTTCTGACAAAAACACAGTTGATCTACTATTTAATTTCTTATAATATGTGGAATATATAATAATAATAATAAATTAGGAAGCCTTTTAATAACGTCTTGGCTCCAAATATATTACTTTTAATATTTTAAAAATCATTTGTGTTCATTATTTTAAAGATTTTATATTATGTCATTATTGTATATACTTATTTTTATGTTTAATTTGTTTATGATTAATTTAATTTTAGTTATTTTAAATGTGTTAATAATTACTCATTAATTTTAATTATTTATTTAATGTAATAATATGTATTTAAAATATTTATTAATTATTTCGAAGGCCCCATAGCTAGGAGAGTTAATATGTGGACACTCAGTACGTATAGCGATAAGTTTTAATTCTACTAGGGATGTTTGCTTCTTTCAAAACAACAAAATACATGAGACATGATATTAAGCTCTTGATTACGATGTCGCCTTGTGTCAAAGTGCATATTTTTTGGACTCTTTCCAAGCACATGTGCTGGAGTTTTGGCCTCTCTATTGTCTAGAATAGCCTGAAATATTCTTACAAACATTATAGTCTTCTGGTATTGACCATGTCACAAACTTCTTTGCCAATATTTCTCTAGTCATACTGCCAGCTTCTTCAGGGTTTAGTCTGGCATTATCAGACTAAGCCCTGAGGAATCTGGCAGTATGACTAACAAAACGTCGGTAAAGACGTTTGTGACACGGTCAATACCAGAAGACTATAATGTTTGTGATGACTTGGACCGTGGAAGTCTACAAGATAAATTAAAATATTCTTGCTTGTTAAATTTATGTTACTTTTTAACATTTCCAATGACCTTTGACATGAAGTGTCTTTTCACTTTGTTCTTAAATTATATCAAATAACTATCAAATGTTTTCCGAAGAGTTTAAAGATGTTCGTATTTGTTTAAATTGTTACTTTTTTTTATAAACAACTCTTCTCCTTAATAAAGTCAATGATTAAAAAAGTCTATATTAGATCAATAAATTATAAAGAATATCAAACAAAATTGAAGACATTCTTAACACAAAAGGTTTAATTTCATTCAGTTTATACGTAATTAATAGCAAGAAAAAGATCCCAATTTTTATACTTTTAAAAATCATCGTTTTCATTGATTTGTTTTACATAATTTTTATTATTCATTTGTCGTTTCATTATTTTCTTGATATATATAAAAGAAATATTTGAAGTGCTAATTAACAAATTTACTCTTTTCTTTTTTTCATAATTATGAGAAATTTCAGGATAAGTTTGTTATTTATTTTTTTATTATTATTTTGTTTTTATAATATTTCTTCTATTAAATCATAATGGTTAAGACTTAAATTTATAGATAAGTATTATTTCTGAGGCATTAATGTTTTAAACAATAACAAAGACCTTAGCAGTCGATGCATTAAAAAAAATATACTTATATATATTTATATATATATATATATATATATATATATATATATATATATATATATATATATATATATAAGAAACTCGTGTAGTATTACTATCTCCTGATATTAATTGTGAATTAATATTATTTCATCAAATGTGAAACAAAAATTTATCGTGCAACTTTTCCTGGGTACGTCCTTGTTAATTTTTTAGGGGCATGAAATTTATTCAGTAAAACTGCTGTGTCAGTTGCACTCTCAACCTCCCGGGATATTGTGTAACAGCTAGCTTATTAATGACAGCCTTTCAAACAGCTCATTCTTGTTGATTACAATAATGAAATCGTTAAAGTTTTACATTCCAATGTCAGAAAGGGTGATTTTGTTATAATTGTATCAAATGAATAATTTATATTATAATAATATGTTTTTGGATAATTAAATTCCTAATACAAAGATTTTACTTTTTGGCATAATTATTCCATCCTTAGATAACACTGTTCTTCAAAATTTAACTTTTTGTGTGCCTTTCAATTGAACACTATATTTTTATACTGCTTTGAGGTTACTGAATACAAAAACACGAATTTCTTTTTTTAATGAGCTCTTATTTTGAAAATATATCCTAATATACAAAATTTGACTTTTAGTAACATGTTATAGTAGAAAACAATTAATTTTAAAAAATCTCTATTTATTTTCGACTTTTAGCGCGGTTCCTCCCTCCCCCATAGGGAGGAACCCCGCTTATAGGGTTGATACAATGAAACAATCCGGAAGTGCCGACTAGAAAATTTCGCGTTTCAGAACCCCTAGAGACCGAAAATAACGGTGGTTCAAATTTGTATATATATATATATATATATATATATATATATATATATATATATGTATATATTTATATATATACATATATATATAAATATATATATATTTATATATATATATATATATATATATTTGTCTGTTCGCTCTCTAGATAGAAGACGAATGGTCCGATTTTGATGAAATTTGGTACAAAAATCCTTCGTCCAATTTGAAAGGTCAAGTTCGTTAACCAGCCAAATCCGCCTACTGGAAGATGGCGTTTGGGGCGAAATTCGCGCAAAAAAAATCGTAACGCTTACGTTTTTGAGTTCATAAGCTTCTAAGTACTCGTTTTATATGATTCCTGGGCTAGGAAAACGAATGAAACCATTTTCAAGGCGATAGCTTTAACCGTTTTCGAGAAAATTGGAAAAATATTTTTTGAATACCGTTTTTGGTTTAGGTACTTAGAATCATGGGATTCAGTTGAAACATTTTCTGCATGTTCTACTTTCATCAAAACTAATATGTTGAAATTTTGGTTACGTTTGGAGTTAAGGAAGGGTTAGAATAAAATATTTTATTAACGGACATAAAAAGTTTTAGTAACTTTGTTTACTTTCATTAATATCTCGAAAAAGGTTGAGAATCTTGGTAAACGGAAGAATACCATTAGAAAGCTTATTAAATGCTCTAAAAAAAAGGTTCTAATGAAAGTTTTGATTAGGCGATGTCAATCGGAGAAATAAGAGCTTAAAACTTTAAAGTAATTGATTTCGCTTAATCGAACTGTTCTTTTTGTCTGTTTTTTATTCCTTGTTATTTTTTAATTGCTTATTGTTGGATAATGTATTTAAAAATAAAACAGGTTAAGAAAAATAAGAAAAACAATTTAATGTTAGAGATATGGATTTCCAAGATAAAAAGCTTTTCAACTGCCTAGCGTCCTTTCTAGGGAGGGTTCTTTGTCTTTGATTTTGGTACTTAGAATTATGGGATACAGTTGAAACATTTTCTGCATGTTGGAGTTTCATCAACACTAATATGTTGAAATGTTTGTTACGTTTAGAGTAAAGGAAGGGTTAGAATAAAATATTTTATTAACAGACAAAAAAGTATTGGTAACTTTGTATAATTTCGTTAGAATCTCGAAAACCGTTGACAATCTTGTGAAGCGGAAGATTACCATTCGGAAGCTTAAAGCTTTAAATTAATTGATTTCGTTTATTCCAATGGTTCTTTTTGTCTGTTTTATTTCTTGTTATTTTTTAATTGCTTATAGTTGGATAATGCATTTGACAATAAAACTGGTTAAGTAAAATAACAAAAACAATTTATTGTTAGAAATATAGATTTCCAAGATTCCAAGACCTTGTTACTAGCGGGTCTGTTTCTAGTGTAGCGGACCCTTCCAGGTAAGATTGTAAATCATGACCTTTCAAGACTTTACTACTCACAGGAATGGCGTTAGTGACCTTAAGGGTTGACACGCCATCATAATAATTAATTTAAAAAAAAAGACTGGTGGAACCAAAATAATAACTGCTTCTATTTTAATCTTTCCAAATTAGACTAGGGATATGAACGGAACCGCGCTAAGATGATGCAGTCCTGCGAGACTGACTTTTTATATAAAATTGGGAATTTTTAAATATTAACAAACTGTGGTAATAGTGAAGTTTTTAGGGCCTCCTCACCGATTATTTTTTACTGGTTGTTCTATGAGGTATTTTGATGCACTAAACACAAATCTGTTAAAAAAAAAAAAGTCGCTATCAACTAGGATAAAAGTTATTAAGTACTAAATTTGGTTGTTGTGCAGTTTAAGGAAGCTAGCATAAACAACTATATTTGTAAACATGCGCTTGGGCGGGTATCTAAAAGTCTGCAATAAAGAAGTCTAATTTAAATTTACCATTAATTATTTAATTTTTCCATCAGCAATTTATTTAGAATTTTTTTTTTAAATAATGAAACATTCTCCACATTGTTTGTTTTGCTGTTAAAAAGTATTATATAAAAGAAATCCCTTAATAATTAGCTACTGCCTTTATAATTAGCGATAATTGCAAACAAAATCAGGTAAGTTTGCTTAATAATAATAATAATGAAGTTGCACGAATTTATAGCATTTATTCATGCACATTTATGAGAACGCTTTTATTATACACCAAGATCAATAGACAAAAATGTGAAGTTTTTGTGTATTTATTAAGTAGTGTGCGAATATTTGCACACATCAGTGAAAAGTAACTCAAATTAACTTATTCTGGTTGTTCTTGTCTTCGTTTTTGTTCTATGTTTTTTTTTTTTTTTTTTTTTCTTCCTGACTAGACAGAGATTTTCCTGATCATGAGCTTATCGCTAAAGTTGCGTAGCTCATAATGAAATAAATAAATAAATATTAAGTAGTGTAGTACTATGTATACACAAGACTCTGGAAGGAAATTAATTAAAAAATTATTAATGGAAACGGTTGCTCATGACAAATGTAAAAGAGCAGAACTGTTCATGTTTTTATTTTATTTATATAGGATATTTTAAGCAAATTATTCAGGAATGCATTCTGCACTAACTAAATTCTGAGGAATGTGCTTAGTTATGCTGCTCCTGCGAGATGGATTTTTTTTATTTATCCGGGGATTATGAAACCTTCAAATTTGTTGTCAGTATCTTCAGATTGCGCCACTGAGTTACTATCGTAAGTGGGTTTTCCTTCTACAGTGGGAGGACATCGGCTAATAAATATTAGAAAGAGAAATTTTTGTAGGAATGAAAAATTAATAGCAATTTTGAAAAATATTATTTTCACACGATTGCATTTATGTCGTTTACACATAAGATACATTTTAAATAAACCTATTTGTAAAACTAGATAAGGCTGTAGGATTTTAAATGAATAACACTGCCATAATATTGTTGAATAAATGGGCAGATAAGAGAGATTAATCAGGTTAAATCAGACCTGATAAGAACATTATAAACATTAAACGATATACTTATGTTATTTTTTTGTTGTAACTGTTTGCTTGAAGGATTACATTTAAGTGATAAGCTGCTGAAATCTGTACTTGACGAATTAACTTGTTATCCGAAATATGTGGAAAAAGTGTTTTTTTTTTCTGACATTTAATTATTTATTTTATTTTAGAAGGACTAATTTGCTTCCCTAGCGTTGTGTAACGATTGAGCCTATCTCTGGGGACCCTCGTTCTTCTTAAAAAAAATCTACTTAACAGTAATGCTTCTCTACATACGATATTAGACGGGCATACAGCCTAAAACGTGACAGAGCCACTTAGCTGACCCCTTAGGGATTGTTAAACCCTGGTGTGTATAGAGTGTCTGACAGACTGCAGGAATACAGATAAACAGGCAAAAATTCTAAAAATCATTGTTTTGGGTACTATTGCACCGATACAGACCCCGAATAGTATTTTTTCCTTCGTATCATCCATGTACAGACAGTTCAATCATCTAAGTTTTTAAATAATTTATAAGGTAATTTACATTAAGCAATAATGAAAATTTTGAAAAAGCTATTAGGAGTTGGTTCTATTCCAATTTTTTTTTTTTTTTTTTTTTTTTTTTTTTAAATACCCTTATGTCATTATATATATATGTACAGTTACAAACTAATTATTTTAAGTGATTTTAAAGTGCAATATGAACTATTTAAAAAAATGATTCAACATTACTTACTTTGTACATTAGTATGAATAAAACTAGTTATTATTGTATGTTTTTTTTTAAATATTAAAATCTTTATGTCTTAATACAAGCTTTTTTTTTTCCTGAATGACAATATCCTTCCTTATACCACCCTCTATATCCTTCCTTATACCACCCTCTATATCCTTCCTAATACCACCCTCTATATGCTTCCTTATACCACCCTCTATATCCTTCCTTATACCACCCTCTATATCCTTCCTAATACACCCTCTATATCCTTCCTTATACCACCCTCTATATCCTTCCTAAAACCACCCTCTATATCCTTCCTAATACCACCCTCTATATCCTTCCTAATACCACCCTCCATATCCTGCCTCATACCACCCTCTATATCCTTCCATATACCGCCCTCTTTTCCTTCTTAATACCACCCTCTATATCCTTCCTTATACCACCCTCTAAATCCTTCCTTATACCACCCTCTATATCCTTCCTAATACCACCCTCCATATCCTTCCTAATACCACCCTCTATATCCTTCCTTATATAACCCTCTATATCCTTCCTAATACCACCCTCTATATCCTTCCTTATACCACCCTCTATATCCTTCCTAATACCACCCTCTATATCCTTCCTAATACCACCCTCTATATCCTTCCTTATACCACCCTCTATACCCTTCCTTATACCACCCTCTATATCCTTCCTAATACCACCCTATATATCCTTCCTAATACCATCCTCTATATCCTGTCTAATACCACCCTCCATATCCTTCCATATACCGCCCTCTTTTCCTTCCTAATACCACCCTCTATATCCTTCCTAATACCACCCCCTATATCCTTCCTTATACCACCCTCTATATCCTTCCTAATACCACCCTCCATATCCTTCCTAATACCACCCTCTATATCCTTCCTTATACCACCCTCTATACCCTTCCTAATACCACCCTCTATATCCTTCCATATACCGCCCTCTATATCCTTCCTAATACCACCCTCTATATCCTTCCTTATACCACCCTCTATATCCTTCCTAATACCACCTCCTATATCCTTCCTAATACCACCTCCTATATCCTTCCTAAAAGCACCCTCTATATCCTTTCTTATACCACCCTCATGGTGGAAGCGGTTGCCTTTATAATCAATTGTTAATTGTATAAAGAAACAATTAATAATTAATTTAATTGCGATTAACAATTAAATGGTTAATTGCAATTGAATTAATCGCGATTAAATTAATTGTACACTACGATTGAAAATTAATCGCAACTAATTTGTTCGCGATTGAATCAATCGCGATTAAAAAGTTAATTGTTCGCTTGGACGATTGAAAAATTAATTGATTGATGCCCAACTCTGCCACTGAGTAACTGTTTCCGCATTCACCGATGCCGATTCTCCACAAATGGCTCTAAATGAAATGCTACCTGCCACGAAATTTTTCCAGCCACCCATAGGAAGCTTTAAATTCAGAATAGCCTAACTGTCCAGCTATCTCTAGTGCTTTTGCCTGGATCATAGGACCTGATATGGGAATGTTTTGAACACGAACTCCTTTAAACCATTCCAGTGTAGCGAGATCGATTGTAAATCCGTGTCCAGTTCTTAGTTCTTGGACATGTTTGTCACAATTTTCCGTCCATTTCTGCAAAATTTCATCTTTCTTTTTCAATATTTCTGCTGCTTTTGTTTTCCCTATCTTAAAAAACTCGGCAACTCGGAGATTTCCGATTAGACATATTGAAGAGAAAGCACGATATTTACTCAACAAGAGCTAAAAACCAACTGAAAATTGAAGAGAGGGAATGTGAATGGAATGAGAGTTTTGGAATATTCCCGGAACCGTGGTACCTCGTAGGCAAAACAATAGTAATCTACCAGCGGGAAAATCATATGCTTCTGCTGAAAAGGAAGAGGTTCCTGTTGTGAAATTCCTAAGAAGATATTACTAGTCACTATTCTGTATATATATATCTTATTCTTACAAAGAGTTTGTTATTGTTAACGCATTTTACTGGAAATATACACCGATAGGAACGCTTCGATAACTTACATTAGCTGTACTTGTCCGTAGTAAGGAGGTAAAAAATCAGGTTTCTCTGTCCGTGTCCGTTGTACAGAGGTGTCCGCAATATAGAGGTTTATTTTACCTATAGAAAAATTCGGGACTCCGAGAAAATGTCCGATAATAGAGGTGTCCGCTGTAGGGAGGTGTCCGTTAAGGGAGGTTTCACTGTACTACGAATTCGCCTTATGTAAAGTATCTCTAGTAATAAAATCGGCTTAGTTTTATGATCTGTTTACTCGAGTTTTGTCCATATAGTTATGGGAATCGGTTCACTGTGCAGCGCCCCTAAATTATTTCCTAAATACGCCCCTGTAGTTTGGCCTAATCGTCGATCGGCTAAATTTTAGTTTTTCATTCATTAAATTTTGTTTTGGTTGCCAACCTAATAAAACAAAATCAATTAATAGTTCTATATCGGAAATTCTTTCTCGAGATTGACTCAACAAGCGCTCGCCATCGACAGTTTGAGCACCACTGCTTTATAGGTTATCTTTGTTTATCTGTCAAGTACTTGTCTAAACAAATTGGATATTTAAAATCTGTATTATTTTTGAACCAACCCGATATACCTACTTGTTAATGACCGGTGCAGAAATGCAGCAAGGATGTCAGATCTCTCCGAGACTGACAGCTAAAAATAAAAACAACTAGCAATAATTACTTTAATTGTTGTTTCCTGCACACTTGGAATAATAATTATTATAATAGTGGTTTATTTTCTCATGTTATCAGCATGATAGTGAGTATTGGTCATGCAATCAATCTTTTTATTCCTTGACAAGCTGCTTTTTCAGCGGGGATTCGTGAAAACACACTCGAAATAGCCGCAGTTATCAACGGCCTCACGTGGAATGAAGGAGTGAAAGTTAAGATCAAATTCTTCAAAGTGGGCCGCTTATGTAACCTTAGCCACGCCTCTCTTTTTGTGTTATTTTAACTATCTTTAATTGAACGTTTCCTGACATTTGTGCAATTAGGAAACTCGCTATAGACATCGCTCTAACGGATTCAGATGACAGCGTGAAAGAACTTTTCTTCGCGCCTACTAGGTATCTGTCTGTGAGTTGTCGCAAGAGGCTTCAAAGGGCAAAGCACTGAACAAAACGCAAAGAAGATGAAGGAAATTCTGCCAACAGAAGTTCTGCAAACAAATGGAATTGCTCAGATTTTTAGAAAATAACGACCTTACAACGAATGTAGTAATCTCAACAAGAAATAAAACAAATTGAGTTACTGGACCGTCAAACCTCGTTCTGCATAATTTTGTAAATTGATGTTTTATGGTTAATCACTTGTAATGTACCAATTTCGCTGGATTACACAATACACAATTCTATTATATGTGGGGTGTTATGTAACAACATACGTTGCTGGAAAAGAAAAATTGCAGCATCTGGTTGGTTTTAGCTAATTTTCAATTTGCGTATTCAGAAACGATTGATTCAGTTGGAACTTGTTACAGATGTTCGGTATTCATCTAATCTAAAGTATTTAAATTTTTGTTGCGTTTGAAGGTAAGGAAGTATTAGAAAAAAAAATTAATAATGTACATAAAATGTTTTCGGATCTTAGTATATTTTCTAAAATATCTCGAAAACGGTTGGGAAATCGTGGTAAGTGGAAGGCGACCATTCGAAATATTACTAAATTCCTTACTAAAAAGGTTCAGTTGTAATTTTCGATGGGGCGATGTCAGTACGAGAAACAAGTGTTTTTTTTTTGTTTTTTTTTCCCCCTGTTCATAGTATCCCTATGAGGAGTGCATTTATTTTGAACACATGTGCCATTGCCTTATTTGGCATATTACATATAGTGATTATGTGTTTTGGTTACATATATTATATTGAGATATAAACTTCTATAAGATAATTTTACAAAACTAATTTAAATAATGTGAGTTTAAATAAAATTAATTTTTTTACTTATTTACATTAATACTCTAATAAGCGAGTAATTGTGATAATAATAAACTATAATTAAATAATATTAAACTAAAATTCTATATATAAACAAGTGCTTAAAAGTACAAACTTGTTTTGTTCTTTTCAACAGAGTTTTGTCACTGTTTACCTAACGCTTGAATTGGCTATTGTCGTTTTTTTTTTAACAGCCCTTATTAGTAAAATGAGTATTTTAATAAAATAAGGTAAGAAAATCAGAAACTAATTGGTAAAAGTGTTTTCCCATGGCGAACGTTGAGAAGGCGGGGGAGTCATTTCCGCTTAGAATCAGTTTCCTGTTGTGGCGCCTTAAATCTTCCTTCCCTTTGAGATGTCATTTTATATTTTTCGAGAAAGATCAAAACCTACCAATAACTGCTTATATTCCTTTACTAATGGCTGTAGGGATATTTTAATGAAGAATGTTATTTGGACTGAGAGGCGTAAGTAGGGAAAATAAGAATTGTCCCGTACAAGCTGCGTACATTTATCACATTCCTAAGAATGCTCTGTATAGGAATTTCTGATCTTTTAACCAACAGTCTCAATAGCGTAAAACAATAAAATCTTTTAGATGTTTAATACCAAGGAACCGTGATTGCAAAGCCGTTGACACTCCGTGACTAGGATTCTGGGTCGGACTCCCACACTAGGAGCTGTGACTTTTCTTTAGATGAATGAAAATATATTAATTCTGTTATGGCTAGAAAAGTATGGTAACCTGTGCCCGCTTCTCTAAAAAATCTATGATATTAATAAAGGGATCATCACACGTAACCGTACATAACAAACTAACTGTCTACAACTCACTAATAAAATCTATTTGGACATACGGAATAGAACTCTTGGGGACAGCCAAGCATTCCAACATCCACCGAATCCAAACATTTCAATCCGAATTCCTAAGTACTTCAGTCAATACCACATTATTATGTTATATAATCCCTAGCAGCTTCTCATCTTTATATAGTAAACTAATCAATCATCCTAATCCTATAGCCCAATCCTTATCCAGCACCAATCATCCTAATCCAATAGCCCAATCCTTATCCAGCACCAATCATCCTAATCCTATAGCCCAATCCTTATCCAGCACCAATCATCCTAATCCTATAGCCCATCCTTATCCTGCATCAATCATCCTTCCTCTCCACCAAGGAAGTGGCCCCCAAATCTACTAACAGTGATATCTAAGTATATTTTATCTCCTCAGGATATCACTACACACTTCTCAATCGCCTCCAATCCTCCTTGCAAGTCGCAGGTTGAGATTGGCTAAAATCCAGGTCATCCTAAGAACCCTTCCTAACGTGGAAGGTATCCGGCTGACAACAGGGGACACCTGAGGCAAGGGCAAGCTATTTATCTCAAATTGCATATTATCATTAAATTATAGACTGTAATATATCTGTAAATAAAAGGAAAAGTCCGTCACGCAGGAGCTGCATAACTAAGCTCTTTCCTCAGAATTAGGTAGTGTCGAGTGCATTCATGAATAATTTGCTTAAAATAACCTATATAGATAAATAAAATAAAAACATTCTTTGTTCTACTCTTTTGCATTTTTTTTATGAGCAGCTGTTTTTTTTTAAAAATTTTTTTCAAAAATTCCGTCATGAGTGCAACCTCAATAGCTACTTTCCTTCGGAGGAAAGTGCTAAAAAAAATGGACAAAAGGGGATGCTAAAATTAATAACAAGATAATAATTTTAGGTATCATTATAAAAAGACTACTAGATTCGCGCTTCAAAATATCTTTGCAGAACAAGAAACGGATATATACTACGATACTTCAACCCACCTGGACGTATGACTGGGAAGTTTGGGGGGGGGGTTCCAAGCGATCCAATATCCTCAGAATCCAATCTCTCCAATCCAAAATACTCCGCCAAATAGTCAATTCTCCATTCTATGTTTCAAACTCCTCTCTCCATAACGACCTGGAAATCCCCTTTGTCCAAAACCAGATACCTTAACTCCCACTCCCGTTTGCCTGGTCACGACAATCACCTAATCAATAAGTTATCCTCATCCTCCATTCCAGGTAACCCTCACCGTCGCCTTAAGCGCAAATGGCCAAGAGACCTATTGTAAACAAAGTTTTTAAAATAATATAAATGTAAATACTGTAAATAGCTAAACCAACAATGAAAACCTGAGATAAATTACAAGCTAATAGGTTTTGGCCAATGGGCTTTTTTCCTACCGGTCAATCATGTAATATTTTCAAGAACATAAGAATTATAAAAAATACTTTGTGTATTATATAATTTGCAAATGAAGACAAAATTATAGAAGATATAATTATTTTTAATATATATTTATTCGAGCATTCAATATTTTTTATATTTTGATGTACCAAAAAATATTTATAGGAATGATGGAAATTTGAAGAAATATGTTAAAGTAGCTATATTCCTTCGGAATGAATTTAAAACGACAGTCCATGACGAATCCTATGTGGTGGGTTCCATTATCTTCAATTTAATTTATCATTGATAAATCTTTGAGGAAGAATTTTGAATAACTATTGGGTATGTTTTGAACTAGTGTCATTCTAAGAATGCGAATCCTAAGACTGTCCTTGTATGACGGGCTTTACTGCAAACCTTTTCAAAACATTATTGTCGGTTACTTTGTTTGAAATCGACCTCGAATAAACATGCAAATCCCATCTTTAAACATTACATCACCATACTTCGACCTAGAGAATTCAGAGTTCATTATCACTTTGAAATCCGTGATAAGACTCCACTTGAAAACACTCTAACCCAAATGAGAGCATCTGAAAAGCTTTTGAAGTGAAGGAACCAACTGGTTTTCTTCAGACCTTGCTCTTTCTCAGCATTTACCTATAAATAGTTCAGGAATATCACAAACGGGACTGCTTCGGAATAAATATTTTTTAAAGATCATTATCAGGTTATAGTTTTTTCGAACCACTGTGTTAACAAATTAGCGATGGAAAAATTTGTTGAGCAGAAGTTACATAATCTTCAGGCATATTTTTAACTTTGAGAAATATAATATTGTTTTTGTTTTTGTTTTTTTGTAGCATTTTGAGACTTTGATTGAGGTGAGAAACTTGAGATAAGGTCATCGTCGCCTTACATGATAAATGCATGGCTTTCTAGAGGCGTGAATTAACGTTTATCGCATCTGCTGAGTAATCCCCCGCCAACAATATGCTCAGCTGAAGCTTGTTTTCATTGGATAAAATTAAAATGAAGTTGTCGAAACCGATTTCGATTTTGGCACTTACGACTTGGAGTTTGGAAGTGTTGATAGGTACAGCTGAAGGATTTTCCTGACGGTTTTTTCCCAGCTGACAATGGGGTTTAAACATTTATGTTATAAATGCCCACCTCCAGAACTAGACCTTACTAATAACTGAAAATAAATGTTGGTACCATTGATCACTGAAAAGGATCGCGGGCACCATCATTATTTAAATTTTAACATCTACTTATAAATAACAACAATTTTCTGGACGGGTTACATAAAGGTCAATACCCTACCAACCCAGCCAGGATAGGTGTTGGGTTCTCTTAGCAGTGGATTGTGATTCCCAAGGCACTGGGTCAAATCGCCGGGTGGAATTTGCGCTATACAGGTACTAATGTAACCGTAAAAGTTAAAGGTTGCCTCACCAATTATGAGTAACTAAATCGCTTCGACACTCTACGACGTCAATCAGTCCTCTGGAAGAAAGATATGGAGCTCCACTCTTCGACTTGAAGTCACAACTTGGAGACGGAGTTCTCTCAAAATAATAAATATACCCTACTCACACGGAGTCTTATGGCACACAAACTGCTTGTACGAGTCTTACGAACGCACTGCTTGAACCTTTCTTATGGACACACTTCTTGTACGAGTCTTACGGATCACACACTGTTTGTACGAGTCTTACGTAACACACACTGCTCGTACGAGTCTTACGAACACACTGCTTGTACGTGTCTCACGGACACACTTCTTGTACGAGTCTTACGGACATACTTCTTGTACGAGTCTTACGGATCACGGACTGTTTGTACGAGTCTTACGGAACACACAATGCTCGTACGAGTCTTACGAACACACTGCTCGTACGAGTCTTACGAACACACACTGTCTGTACGAGTCTTGTGGGACACACACTGCTCTTATGAACACACTGCTTGTACGAGTCTTTCGGAACACAAACTGCTCACAGGATCACATCTGGTCGGGCTCTACTTCTGCCATAGAGGTATGACTCAGTACCAAAAAATAGGGTTGATGAACTTTCATCAATGCTCCCCGTAGTGGGAATCGAATGTAAGGGCCTGAATGTTGACACCTTAACACTTACGGCCACCTGGCCTCCATTTTTATAGCAAGGTAAATTTTAATCGGGAAGATTAAAAAAAACATTCAAGTTGGTAGCAACGAAAAAGGGATCTTTTCATTTACCCTTGCTATATAATTTATTATTAATTTTTTTATAAAAAAAAATTTGATTAACCAAATGAAGATTTGTTGTAGCTATGCAAATGTACTTTTAATACATTTGCTTTGGCCTTTAGGAGACAACATTCTGATGACCTTGAATGTTAAACAAGAATTCGTGAAGTTCGTCCTCGAAACTAAATAATCAAATTGCACCAACATTCCCTATGCCAGCGTATTCTATAGCTGCCGGGAGGATTGCGTGTTGAAGGCCGCGCCCCTAATTCGTGGTGGCCAAGGATGTCTCGTAGCCAACGGTCTCGGGCTAAGTTCTCGCCACATCTCACCATCTTGTTTAATGCACAACAATAGTTGATTCTGGATTGGTGTTGACCACAGATGTCTCCTAGCTACATTTTCATCATGGGATTTACTTTAGAGATCTACAAAGAATTCAATAAAGACTTGGTGTCTTAACGGTCAAGGTTGTATCCAAGTCAATAGCCACAAGATTCGTTTTCACCACATTCCCGTGTTTAAGGTAGAGCTCGTGTTATGCCAAGTCGCTACTTTCTGCATTGGTGAGGGCAAACCATGTTTCCTAGAGGACTGCCTCGTCCTACATTATCCATGGGCGTATATAGAAAATAATTTCGGGAGGGACTAGGAAAATTTCGGGGGGGGGGGGGGGGCTGAGACCATTTCCGGGGTATGTAATACTAAAAATTTAGAGCTTGGAATAGTTTTAGGCAACTAAAACGCTGTTAGACGTAAAATAAAATATTTTTTATGAACTAAGTGATCTTCTTTAATTTATTTTTAAGGGTTTTACGACACGTCACACCATCAAATCAAAATTTGGGGGGGGGGGGCTGCAGCCCCCCCCCCCTATATACGCCCATGACATTATCGCCACATTCCGTTATGGGGTTTACGTTTGAGCTGTATGATAACGTCAACTTAAAAATGATTAGTTTTCGCCTCTTTCCCATTATGGTTTTAAAGTAGACGTTCTTGAAAATATTTACTACGTGGTAATCTTCATCCTCCATTCTTGGATGACAAGGATGTCTCCAAGTCAACAGCCAAGTCCTGAATTGCCGTCACATGGGAGGGACTGCCGGGTACAGTTGTCACGGGCTCGGGCCGGGCCTCACTAATTTGGAAAAAATGTATAGGTTATGAGCTTGTAAAAAGAATGGGGTTTAGAAATATACACGGGCGTAGCCTGTATTTATTGGAATGGGATCTATATTTTTTTAATGTACATAAACGACAAAACAAGTGGAGTCCCAGAATAGTATATTTCATTAGAAGTCGTAATAAAATTACAAGTAGCGAAAGTGACCTTTGCTGCACCGATTGTCGGCTTTTATTCTCATTTCGATCAAAACTCAAGATGAAAATAATTTTAAAATGTCCAAAGTCCTATTGCAAAGTACTAGAATTTTCAGTCTGGCGCTGAGAAGTGGGGACCCGTGGTCTGGTCCTGGGCCCGGCTCTGAGATGTGGCGGCCCTGTTGCCGCCATATTCACGTCGACAAGTCTATTTTATGAGTTTCACGGAGTATTCCCGGTTGAATGCTTCGTTATTCATAGGTTCAATTTCCAAAACAACCTTTAGGCACATGCTGAATTGTTGCCGCATACCCGCCGTTGACTTAACTTTAGAGCTCTATGAAGAAATCGACATAGAGGCTTCGTTACCTGAAGGTCAAGTTTGTATCCAAGTCAACTGCCACAATCTACGTTGTTTTTGCTGGTGCCTCCTTAATGTGTTAATTAAGAGGAATATGGAGAAATATACATAGAGGCTTCGTTACCTGAAGGTCAAGTTTGTATCCAAGTCAACTGCCACAATCTACGTTGTTTTTGCTGGTGCCTCCTCAATGTGTTAATTAAGAGCAATATGGAGAAATATACATAGAGGCTTCGTTACCTGAAGGTCAAGTTTGTATCCAAGTCAACTGCCACAATCTACGTTGTTTTTGCTGGTGCCTCCTCAATGTGTTAATTAAGAGCAATATGGAGAAATATACATAGAGGCTTCGTTACCTGAAGGTCAAGTTTGTATCCAAGTCAACTGCCACAATCTACGTTGTTTTTGCTGGTGCCTCCTCAATGTGTTAATTAAGAGCAATATGGAGAAATATACATAGAGGCTTCGTTACCTGAAGGTCAAGTTTGTATCCAAGTCAACTGCCACAATCTACGTTGTTTTTGCTGGTGCCTCCTCAATGTGTTAATTAAGAGCAATATGGAGAAATATACATAGAGACTTCGTTACCTGAAGGTCAAGTTTGTATCCAAGTCAACTGCCACAATCTACGTTGTTTTTGCTGGTGCCTCCTCAATGTGTTAATTAAGAGCAATATGGAGAAATATACATAGAGGCTTCGTTACCTGAAGGTCAAGTTTGTATCCAAGTCAACTGCCACAATCTACGTTGTTTTTGCTGGTGCCTCCTCAATGTGTTAATTAAGAGCAATATGGAGAAATATACATAGAGGCTTCGTGTCTTGGCAATCAAGGTAGTATCCAAACCCACAGGTACAAGCTACGTTATTTTCACCACAATCCTGTCATTCTGTTTACATTAGACCTTTAAGGGTCTCCCCGTGGTCTAGTGGCTAACGCCGTAGATTCTTATGCGGGAGATCGTTGTTGAGAAAATTCCTCGCTGCGCGTAGATGTTGGCATTAATGGCTGAGATGTCGATGCACCGTAAATAAAATAAATAAATGAATAAATTAAAGTTAGACCTTTAAGAAGAAGTCAACATTGAGGCTTCGTATTGTGGCGTTCAAAGGTCGTATTCAAATCAGTCTCAAGCTAATTTGAATACATATACCGGTCATTGCGTTTATTCTATAGCTTTATGTAGAAGCCCCCCTTGAATTCTTCTCTTCTAGTCTACTACACCTCCCATGGGCGTTTATAAGGAGGGGCTGAGTGGTCTGCAGCCCCCTCCCAGAAATTTCATTGCTGATGATTGTTAATGTGAATTAATGGATAAGTATATATATTAAAGGTCAAATTTATTTGGAGGCCCGGTGGCTATGGGTTCAATTCCCACTAGGGGTGATGGCTTTTCTTTCAAAAAAAGAAGATCCTGGCTAGAAAAGACCCTATAGATAACCAGTCCTAAAATTCTGAAATAATAAGTGGACGTTAAAATTTAGATAATAATATTACAAGAAATGTAAAACTTTTTTCTTTTTAAGTAAAAATCGTTTTTAATAACTAAATTACAAATAAATACCATTATACTATCAAAAATACTACCTAAATATGGAATTTTGGCGAGGAAAGTGGTAAATGCTAAATAACAAAACTCTTGCTTGAATGCCATGAAGGATAGAGTTTATCCTAAGGACACCTCGAAACTTTTGTTTTTATTTTAATTTTTTAACGTACTTTAATAATAACTCAGATTTTGGAGATAGGTTATCAACAGGTTACCAACCTTTTCTTCGAAGATAGAGGTGATGAATATCCTTCTTTTAATTATTTTTAAAAGAAACACTCAGGAGAAATCAAAAAAGAAATCGTATCTCATTTATATTATTTTACTTTGTATTGTGTTTCAAGAATTTTAAATTAAGAATGCGGTTGAATTTATTAATGATATAATATTAAATTTCTATTTCAGAATCTAGAGACCATTACAACCAGCTCTGGTAATCCTGTGGATTCTAAATCAGCGAGTCTTACAGCCGGCTCGAGAGGACCAATCCTTATTCAGGATTTCTCACTCATTGATGAATTAGCTCACTTCGACAGGGAGAGGATCCCCGAGCGAGTTGTACATGCCAAAGGAGCAGGTTAGATAAATACTCCTGAAGTTTTTTTTATTTATTCTTATTTTATCTGTCTCAGTGAGATAAAAACATCATCTTAAGCCAGTCATTTCTTAGCTTAGTTGTCACGAACTTAGCTGTGTCTGTGGTTATAAATAGCAAGAATCAGAATATCCTTTCTGGAATGTTTGGTGCTGTAGTTAACATAAGGCATAAAAAAATGGTCTGGATTCGGCTTAGAGGAAATGCCAGATTTTCTGAAAAATCTATATTTTGAACAAAGATATATTTGAAAGAAAATTTTAAATCATGACAATAGTTTATAAAATATTTTTCTATGTACATATTAAGTAAACAAACGTTTTTATTAACACATTCCCAGTCCTGTGAGCCACATGTGGCTCACGCAATGGGACACTGGGACATCTCACTATGCTTGTGAACCACATGTGGCTTATGGGGTATATACTATTTCTACTGAAATATATTCACTGAAAGTGGTAGGTCATGCACAGTTTTAAGCATGGACTTGATAGGACAGTCATAAAGTTTAGAGAAACAGCAGGACATACGAGTGTTAATATGGTTTTCTAATACTATAGAGAACACTTTTTTATAAAAATTCATTTGGTCTTGCTGGGTTGTTTTCATGTTCCATACAGGGGACTGGGAACATCTTAAGGGGTGATACTGCCTTGTAACTTTTATATTACCTTTTTTTTTATGGGCTTAAATGCTTCCTTAACTAATCAAAAATGATATGAGTGTTTATGTGCTAGAATAGTTTTTAAATGTGCCAAAAAATTGATTTTTCTACTGAAGTCCCTATAAATTTCAAAATTAAAATCCATATTTTTATATTTATTACAAGAAATTATGAAAAAAAAAAAAAAATGAAAAGAAAAAAAATGTACATTTCGGTACATTAAACTTTTAAGTCAATTTTTTCATATTGGGTGATACAATAACGCTTTCAATTTTCACTCGATCAACTTTAAATTTTAACTGCAGATTTCTAATGATATTTGCAAGTAAAAAACGTAAGGACTTTTCCATTCATGGAATTATTACGATTTCGTGACCTATTTTCAACAGTTTTCATTAAAAAATTAAGAATTGGTCACCATTTTCGAAACAATTGATATTTCTTAAAAATCCTATGTCCTTACTAGATCTAACCTTTTTCTTTCAAAATAATTTTAGGTTTTTGTTCTATGTTAAAAATTTCTGGCTTCAGGCTATTGCTCGTGATAAAAGAGGGTTTCCGTTCGTCCGACACGAAGAATTAAAAACTTAATTTTTTTTTTTTTGGTTACTTTAAAATCCCATATAAATCTTAAGGCATAAAGAATTTTAAAAAAATGGTAAATCTGAAGGGGAACGTCCTCAGCGCCGATTTTCTTCAAAGTTTGCACTATATCGTATTTTGATGCACTAAACATGAATCCGTTAAAAAAAAAAGTTGTTCTCAACTAGGAAAGAAGTTATTTAAAAAAATAGTTGACTGTTATGAAGGTTACAAACGATCGCATAAACAACGGACTTGTAAACGACTTTTGGGCATAGAATTCTATTAATTTCTGCGAGTTGGATTGACTAGGGGTTTGATACCTTCTTGAGCGAGCGTAGCGAGCACGCATAGCACATATGCCCAAAAGCGACAGTTTACAACAAATCAGCTACCACAGGTGAGTCGAAATTTCAATTACACTTCATCATTAAGGACTATTGCGCATGTGCGTGTTTACAAATGCTGTTTACCCTGTCTTTTATAACCTCCATAACAGTGAACTTTAGTGCTTAATAACTTCTTTCCTAGTTGAGAGCAACTTTTTTTTTAAACGGATTCGTGTTTAATGCATCAAAATACGCTATAGTGCAAACTTTGAAGAAAATCGGTGCTGAGGACGCTCTCCTTCAGATTTACCAAAAAATATTGATTTATTTGTTTTCAATAAATTGGAGAAAATTCCTTCGATTTTGACCACACAAGGTAATATTACCCCTGAATATGTTGTGATTTAAAATTTTGTTTTGTGTTTTGATTGTTCTCTTTTGTAATTGTGTATATTTATTTTTTTAGCTGAAGAAGGCTGCCAAAGATAATGTCGAAACATTTGAAATATAGATTTTTCTGAAAATCTCTTAACTACCTGCATCTCACATTAGTTAATAAGTTTTAAAATATCCTTAAAGTTCGTGAAGACTCATACATTATTCAAGAAATTTAGTTATAATATTTGTGTATCAAAAATTGCCACTGGTCCTTAATTTTTGTAGCATATTTCCCTCTTATTTGAAAACAAGAAAAACTACCAGAAGGTATAACATAAAATTTGGCATTCATTTTTTCCAAATTTTACGAAGGTTGATAATGTAGATCAAAGTTTTAAAATTTATTTTTATTATTTAAATCTCTGTATTATTAATAGATGCAAATAAGCTATCTTGGAGTGTCAACATGCTCAAGAGAGGTCTATATACCGTCTAAGGAAATATCCTTAATGTAAATGAGGGGATAATTGGTTTCTATAAACATTGTGTTGATAGATAGAGAAATCAAGGTCAGAGGCATTAGGGCACGAGCTCGTGTTTGCTGCATTCTTTGCTTGGCTCAATAAAGCATCATTAAGTTATTACAGTTGGGTTGGGAATGCTAAAAATGTTTACGTTTCCTTTTAATATGTTTTTGTTTTTCTAATAGTGAGTCATTTAATTTTTGTTAAATCAGTACAGTAGTAATGTTATATTGGAATATAAAGACTTTTCCTTCGAAAATAGATCAAGATCTTTTTGTGCTTGCACTCCATATTTAAGAGGTAATACTAACTTCGGTGATCATAATCAATGTAATTTTCTCCAATAACAAATTAATCAATATTTTTCAATTCTTTATATCATAAGTTTTATAAAGTATCCAAAAAAAAAAAAAAATAACTTTTAATTCTTCGGGAAAAAAAAAATACCGGCCCTGCGTCTGACGAACTGAACCCCTCTCTTTCCATGGGTGCTAGTCTGCAGGCAACAATTTTTAATTTAGACTAAAAAACTAAAATTATTTTTAAATAAGAAGTTAAAATCTAGGAAAGTACATAGGAGTTTTAAGAAATAATAATTTTTTAGAAAATGGTGAACAATTCTTCATTTTCTAGGAAAAAAGGCTCATAAAATAATTATAATTAAATGAATCAAAAACATCATAGATACTTTACTAGCAAATATCATAAGGAATTTGCAAATAAAATTTAAAGTTAATCTCAGGGGGAAATTGAAAGCGCTAGAGTATCGCCCAATTTGAAAAACATAGTTTTGATAAAAACAACCCTAAAGTTGAATGTACTGAAATATTTTTTTTTTTTTTTTTTTCATAATTTATTGTAATAAAGATTAAAAAAAGAGGTTTTAATTTTGAAATGCTTTGGGACTTAAGTTGAAAAATCGTATTTTTGGCACAATTAAAAACTGTTCCACCACATAAATGCTCTGGGATGTCATTTTTAATTAGTTAAAGAAGCATTGAAGCCCATCCATACGACAACAAAAAATTGGTAAAAAAATGCTCCAGGGTATTATTAACCCTTAAGTGCTATTAACAAAAATAAATAAAATAATCCAGTAAAAGAAATGAAAACCATAACTGGATGGAATCACTTGTAGTTGGGTTGAAATAAAGAAAGCTTTTTACTTCTCTCTCTCTCTCTCTCTCTCTCTCTCTCTCTCTCTCTCTCTCTCTCTCTCTCTCTCTCTCTCTATTATATATATACATAATACGGATTAAGAGTCAGTAATTAATTTTTAGTTGCACGTGGACATTAATAATATTAGCTGTATTATCTTGAAGATTTATTTTAATAACGATATAGTGGTTAATTACTTCATGTCACAGTGATTATTAGATTTATCTTGAAAGGATTATCTGGTTTATATTTCAAAGATTATAAGGTCTATTTTGGCAGGATTATTAGGTCGTTGTTTTTAGGGCTTGGAATTTATTTTTTTAAGATTATTTGCTTTTTTGATTGCTGTGTTTAATTTTGTTAGTAATTTTTTTTTTTAAATATTGATTTATTTTAGTTTCAAGTAGTTAATATAAAAAGTATGTTATATAAACCATTTTTTTCAGAGTTTTTTATTCAGTTTTTCATCACTTGTCCTTCTATCATTTGATAATGCTGTCATCCCATTCATCTCCAATTTAAATATTTTTTAATTTAAATTTTGCCTCCTTTTATTTAACCGATGATTATATGGCTGATTATCTGGGGGTTACCACTCATTTATACAGGACAGTATGTGTGTGAGTGTGTGTGTATATATATATATATATATATATATATATATATATATATATATGTGTATATATATATATATATATGTGTGTGTGTATATATACATACACACACACACACACACACACACACACACACACACACACACACACACACACACACACACAGACATACATATACATACACAAATTTAAACATTCAGTTTTTCATGACCTACGGGTTATGAAACTTTGACATTCCTCATGAGCACTTTCGGATTGCTTTATGAAGTTGCGTCTTAAACAAATTTTTTTCCCTATTGAGCTGAAAGAGCAAGCAAAAAAGAGACGCGTCTGTAAGGACCAAGCAATAATGATACTAAACCCACATATCACTTACGAGTATAAGTTTGCTATATAATGTTTGCAAAATATCTCTTGAATCATGCACAGAGGAGTGTATATTTGTTTTTAAAATAATACATTTTTTATAAATATAATTAAACATTTTATTTTCTAGCATCATTGCACTTTTGAAATTACTCTTGTTTATATCATCTCAAACACTTGTACTGTAAAATACGAATATTATTTTAGCGACAAGACAAACTTGACTTATTATTAACAAAAACATATCTTAATTCCACTATAATAATATACTTACAGGGGTCTCCCGTAGTCTAGTGGCTAGTGCGCTGGATTCATAAGCGGGAGATGGTGGGTTCGATTCCCACCTCCGGCAGGAATTTTCTCATTTCAGGGCTCGCTGGGAAAATTCCTCGCTGCACCCTGGATTTCGGCGCTAATGACCTAGATGTAGATGCGCCGTAAAAAAAAAAAAAAAAAAAAAAAAAAAAAAAAAAAAAAAAAAAAAAAAAAAAAATATATATATATATATATATATATATATATACTTACAGTTATAACTTTAAGTATGGAAAATTAGAGTCACAAAGAGTGCTAATGCTGAAGGTGTCTTCAGGTAACTGCGGTAGGAAGGGTTGTCGGGGTGGGCATAATCCCCGTACGGGGATGGCAGTTGTCGTAATTCACCAGTACATGTAGTAGGGTTGGCTTGAAGGGATTTTCTTACTATTAGGACACTTACTCTATCTATGAGAACTCATTGGAACTTCTTCACGCCAACAGCGAACCTATAGGAGATGTTTTCACAAGGTTCATACCCGATGAAGGAATAAGTGATAGAAGATTTCCGGGGAATACACATAAATATTTTGCACCTGTTGTTTTCTTATTTGCATTATATCCAATGATATTTAAAACATAAATTTAAGAATTACACCTCAAGAGTAAATAAAATTAGAATAACACTTTAGAGGCTTATCATTTTAAAATTAATCATTAGCTTATTTTTATGGTATACATAATACATTTAATAAGAAACAAGTTTCTTGTTCTTATACTGCGCAGAAGTCATCCTGTTTAGAATGCATATTAGCTGAAAACACTAATTATTTTAATTGCTACTGATTACGATGCACGTCTGTTTGGATATTGACAGTATAAGAAAAAGTCTGAAGGTCGGCCTTGTGGAGCAGAATCTGGAATGTGTTTGCTGTTTATTGCAAGGGAATTTTCATTAGATCTCAATCCATCGATAAAAAAAACAACATATAATTGGTTCTCATGTTTAAATTAAATATGTTCACCCATTTTAGTCCTGATAATATCAAGTATAATGACGATTCTCAAATTATAGAACAGTATTTGAATGTTATAATTAAAAATTATTAACTCTCGCTGATTGTGAGAGAGAAATGTGTATTAAAGCTAAGGCTTATAGGCGACTAAGCGCTACTGTTTTCAAAGCAGGATAATTATGACAATTTATTGCATAACCTTACACTATTTTGCTATTTTCCAACCATTTAATGAAAGTATCCTATTAGCTCTTTCCTTACTGTAGACTGCTGTAGAAGTCGAAGTACGCTGTGCCCCTCGAACGATGGACTTGTACAGCAGTCCAACCCTTCCCTCTCATTCACCGGCTCCCTACGGCTGACTTTTCCTGGATTTTGACCTTCCTGCTATTAAGCAAGGACTAAGGGAAGTTTTAGCTATTTCTTTCACCACTAGTTGTTGGGGGGAATTAAGATTTTGACTTTGTAAATATTTTTGAAATCTAAATATAATTTTGTTTTTTAAATTAAATAGAATTTATCTTTTTAAGATCAGCTTCATTGATATCATACCTACATAAAAAAAAAAATATATATATATATATATATATATATATATATATATTCTTCATATTAAAAAATATAGTACAGTAAAACCTCTTTAACTCAGATGTCCGGATAACCCGGACCAGTTTTGAAAACTAAATTATATTGTTCAGTGTAGTTAATGAAGACTTGTTTTACGGAAGATAAATTGCTATTCTCAGTAGGTAAATTGCACGAGTTTTCTTAAATTAATGTACGGGAGTTTTCCTAGCGTAACAGGTAACGGTCGTGGTGTCCGCGATTTTGACGACACGTAAACATTGTTGTGACTCTGGAAAAAAGGATGAAAGCATTGACAAGAATTGATAAGGGAGAATCGTTGAAGAACATTGCTGCTCAGTTTGGAGTAGGAACATCGACCGTATCTGATTGGAAAAAGATCAGAAAACGCATTGAAGACTTTTGTTTCAAGATGATTTCTAAGGACAGTTAATAGTCATTATGACCCACTCAGAAGCAGTAGCAAACTTTGGGAAATTGCTTGTGCATTTCGAGAGTCAAGCCGAAACATTCCCAAATGAACTTCTAATGTTAAAGCGGATGCAAGATCGCGCTGCTCGTAAGCGATACACTAAACTGAGTCAGCAGAAGCCACTGCATTTTTTACTTCAGACTATTTCGTAGCTGTATTTGTACAGTGCCTAAATATTCAGAGCTAAAAAGAAAAAGTAAATAAATAATAAAATGAGGTTTTCCTACAATTTGAAATTTTTAAAGAGGATATTATATGAAAGGGTTCACATGTCGAGCGTGAGAATAGCGTCGTAACAGGAGCTTGGACACATACAAATATCACCATAATGCAGTGTCGGCCAGTCGGCACTACCCACCTTATAGTGTGGGTTAAGAAGAGGCAGGTTGGGCATAGAGACAGTGTGACATAACTGATTTAAGGAACTAGACAAATAAATTCTTTCAGCTTGTGAATGAGATTTTTCTCAAGAATTCCAAAACATTTTGCACTACTCAGTCCTAAATTTTATCAAATGCAGATTTATTAACACGTTTGGACCCGGCGTCGTGGCATATGTGTCAGAGAGATGTGTTCTGTGAGGCCAGCGTCGTGGTGTGTGTGTCAGCAGGTAGCTTGGGGCTTTCTATCCCCACTCCTCCGAGCGTTGTCCTATACCCTTCGTATTTGGCTTGGGACCTCAATACATTATACCCGGTTAGCTTTTCGGATCTGGTATCGCATGATACTGAATCCGCTAGATCAGCGGGCTACCTTTTGTGGCTTATTTGACACTACATTGTAATTAATCTACCAAAATTACACCATTTCAAAAGTTTCTTCACTATTTTTTTTTTTCGAAGCCCTGACATTCTATTTTATAATGAACTATTGTGTTTCAGGTGCATTTGGATACTTCGAAGTGACACACGATGTTACAAAATATACAAAACTCTCAGTGTTTTCATCCATTGGGAAAAGGACTCCTGTTGCAGTAAGATTCTCTACTGTTGGTGGAGAAAGTGGATCTGCTGATACAGTCAGGTAGGACGCTGAATACAAGCTAGTTGTTTTGAAGGTAAAAAAAAGTTTTTCACGCAGGAACTATATATATATATACATGCGGAGCTTTAGCACTTTAGCACTCACGGCCTCCGGGCGTCCCGTTACTAGTATTAATAAAAAGTGAATACTTCTCCATCACAGTAGATTTTATAGTCTGTTTGGTCAAACCTTCACAATATAGTGACTGTTTTTTAGGGATCCCCGAGGATTTGCTGTGAAGTTCTACGCCGAGGACGGGAATTGGGATGTTGTTGGAAACAATACTCCAATATTTTTCATCAGGGACCCCATTCTCTTCCCTAGCTTCATTCATACTCAGAAGAGGAACCCTGCTACCCACTTAAAGGTAATTCTGTTTTAAACTATATACATATTGTTTTATTGTTTAATTCTAATAATTGAAGAATTTGCACAAATAAAGGTCTCTTTGTTTCAATTTAATGGATCAATGAATGCCAGTCCCTATACAGGATAAAAGCTTTTTTGCTTGAAAGTAACACAGACCGTTCTGTCCATGAAACCATTATGGCAATGGTTTTAGGATTAATTTAGACTCCAAACATGTAATGGAAGCCATGCTTTATGTTGTACAATATCATAAAAATATATGTGACAGTTATTCAACCAAACACTCCAGGTATGTAAAGAAGGCGCTAATGATCTCACCGTCCAAGCGTCCAGAAACAAAATCATTGGATAATAAGTTGAGGATGAAGCTTTACCTCCTCACATAATTTTATATGTAGACATGAAGCCAGAAAAACTGTGTGAAGGTGGCATGAATGGTTAATATCCATTAAGCTGATCTTCTAAAGGAGGAGGTATATAAAGAAGTGCCAGAAATTACCAGATTGACGGGACATGCCAGCCCGTTGCCACGAAAGTGGCTCTCAGTCACGGTGCATGCCTGCCTATCAGTCTTGAATGGGTTAACACATCCCGAAAAGTTTTTATGTAAATAGAATTATTTACTAAAATATCTTGCTTATGTACAAGATTTCCGATGGTCAGGAAATTTGTAAATTAAAATATAAAAATATCAGGAAGTGTGTGAAATTGTTTTCAAGTTCTTACAGATTCACTAGTGAGTGAAAATGACAGATTTGGTATCAGTGTATCAAAATGTTTAAGAATAAGACTAAATTTATTTCTTAAATTTTTCCAAATGTTGAGCGTTTCTACAATACGTTCCTATTTTTTTTTTTTTTTTTTTTTTTTTTTTTTTTTTTTTTTTTTTTTTTTTTTTTTTTTTTTTTTTTTTTTTTATGGAACCAAACTAAATACTTAAAATACATCAGTTGGAAGTTAGAGAACGGTTTGTCTATTGTACTGTAGTATTTAGTTGAAAACAAAAGTTTGGTTTAGAAAAGTCCGGAATTCTGCAGTTTCCAAAATTTTGGAGACTTAATATTTTACCTACATTTATAATTTATTTTGTAGGATCCAGATATGTTTTGGGATTTCATTTCCCTGAGGCCTGAGACCACACATCAGACCATGTTTCTCTTCTCCGACAGAGGAATTCCTGATGGCTACAGGTTCATGAACGGTTATGGATCCCACACATTTAAACTTGTTAACAGTAAGGGACAGGTCCACTACTGTAAATTCCATTACAAAGTAAGTTATAAATAAATGCATTATATTATTTTCTCTGGAAAAGTAATTGTTCTTATTTACTTACAATTTTGACTTTTTTATGAATAGAACAGAGAAGCCCGGTGGCCGAGAGTGTTAAGGCATGAGCACTTAACACTCCGTGCAAAAAATCATGGGTTCGATTCCCACTACGGGGTGGTGGCTTTTCTTTAGAAAAAAGAAAAGGCATCAGCCCTATCCTGGCTAGAAAAGGGTGGTAACCTATAGATAACCCGTCCCAAAATTCGTAGTTAATAATAATGGACGTTAAAATTTAAATAATAATAATAGAACAGTCCAATTCCCTGGAACTGTTTTGTAAGCATTTTCCTAAAAATTGCCTAATCCAATAGTTGCATATCAAGAATTCTTGAAAATATATGATTTTTGTTTATTCAGTGATTTTCAATTCTTGTTATTTCTTTCTATGGCAAGGGATCAACAAGGTAGTACGCCAATCGTTCTGTTCAACTACTTTATTTGAAAACTTCGTCCGACATGTTTCATGCTTTATTCGCACCTCATCAGGGGCTTTCCTTGTGAGGAAGTCCTCTCGTCACGTTCTCTCTTGCGAGTCAGGCCTGATGAGGTGCAAAACATGTCGGACAAAGTTTTCAAATAAAGTAGTTGAACAGAACGAATGGTGTACTACTTTACGGACACCCTGCCATACAATGAAAAGAAAAAAATATATATTGGGTCATATTTCATAAGAATTAAAATATTAAAGTAAACTTGAATAATCTCTTTTTGTTGTAGACAAACCAAGGAATCAAGAACCTGCCAGTAGATAGAGCTGCCGAGCTTAGTGGCTCTGATCCTGACTATTCGATTAGAGATTTGTATAACGCCATCGCTAAGGGAGATTTCCCATCTTGGACGTGGTATATTCAGGTTATGACTCCAGAGCAAGCTGAAAAATACAAGTGGAATCCATTCGATCTCACAAAGGTAATATATTTTTCCTAATAGCATACTTTATTTTACTAAACTAACCTGATAAAGATTGTTTTGCTTCATATCACACTTGCTAAAATATAACCAATGTTTGAATTTAGCGTGAAGCTTGTGTTTGATTTATTATACCTATTCAAACGAGTTCTTGATTATGTTACAATATAATTTTTTCCCCCCATCGGCCATTGTTATTTAAATCTGGTTTTGCTTGTGCTTAGCATGACATTTATATAGATATACATTTTAAAAATTCATTTTTAATTTTGTCTGCTATTTTAAATTTTTTATTCTCCCTTAGAACGTTTTATATAGGAATTTAATTGAAAATCACGTCGAATCCATTTACGAACTCAATTGCGTTAATATGATTTTTTTTCTTTTTCAGGTGTGGCCACATGGTGACTTCCCGTTGATCCCTGTAGGAAAAATGGTCCTTGATAGGAACCCAAAGAATTACTTTGTTGAAGTCGAACAGATTGCTTTCAGTCCTGCCCATCTGCTTCCTGGAGTCGAACCTAGCCCAGACAAGATGTTGCAGGTATAGACTTCAAACGTTTGTTTATTTGTGAGTACAAACTGTTTAGGCTAATAATCCTTAGTGAGGTCGATAAGAAGATTGTTGGACCATGGATTTTTTTTTTTAATTACTTTAATTTAAAAATTTGAACTTGCCCAGCTGGAAATCTAATGCAGTTAGTAGCATCAGTCGTGTTATCTGAAAAGACCTTAATTTACTCAATAAATTGTTTTCAAGCAACGTGAAGAAACATTCTGCTATTATATTACATTAGCAAAAATTAAAAAAAAAAAAAAACTGTTGCATGGAGAAATATAATGATTTAATATAATTTTATCTAGAGAAAGGCTATAAACTAGTATTTTGACTACTAATGAGACTATGATTTAGTATGTTGCAAGCAGAAAGACTATGGTTTAGTATGTTTAATAAAAGGGAGGCTACAATCTAGAATGCATGTATAGAAAATATATTTCTACCTATTTAAATGCTCCAGGGTATAGGATAGGTGGGGGCAAAACCCCGCAGTTTGTACTTTTTACAGTATTGCGAGTAGTTTTCTGTTTTAAATTGTAAGTTAAGGCATGGATAATATAAAAGCGTTTCTTAGCTATAACCTGTGAAAATATGGGCGGGTTTGAGCGTGTATTGAGCAGGTACTTCTGTTTTTCCGGAACACTTCCTTTGCGGGGATTTGACCCATCACGTGGGGCATAAACCTGCACTCCGGGTTTATGAGAGGTGACTTTGCATGGCTTCTTCTTTCCCATCCCCCTTGTGCCATTCAGCATGGATGAGCCTCTAGCCATTAGACCTATCCATTTCGGTCCTTAGCAAGCGCCTTCATGCTTGGTAACTTTTTCCATGCTTCATGCTTTTTAACCTCCAAGTCTGGATATGTAGCCATCATATGACAAGCGGGGCTGTCTTCTTGGTCTTTTCTCAGTTCGTCTTGACTCCATGATACTTCTGGGTCCTCGGTCTCCCTCTATTCTACAGACATGGCCGAACGACTTCAGCTTACTCTTCAGAGGTGTGATTTTCAAGTCATCTCTTATTCTTTCGTTTTGTATGCAGTCCCTTCTTGTTTACCCAACTACTCTCCTGAGATATTTCATTTCGGTTGCTCTGATTCTGCTCATTCTCCTGTCCTGAGCTAACCAGCTTTCTCGTCCATAGAGCAGGGTTGGGAGATAGATTGCTTTAAACACATGTAGTTTTACATCCCGTCCAACCTCTCTCTTTCCGACTATAGAGTTGCAGATTTGGTAATATATTTGGTTGGCCTTCTTAATTCTATTGGATATTTCACTATTGATAGTGCCATTCCTGTTTATTACCGTCCCCAATTATGTGCACTCTTCGACAACCTCTGAAATCTCTCTATTACAGACAATATTCACATCCTGTTCCTCTCTGCCTAGATGGAGTATCTTGCTCATCGTAGCAAGTACGATAGTGTCTTGCATTGCACTTAATTTAATTTCAGTATTTTATTTCAGGGTAGACTGTTTTCGTACAGCGACACACACCGTCACCGTGTAGGTGCTAACTACCTCCAGCTCCCAGTGAACTGCCCCTATCGAGCTCGAGTAGTTAATCAGCAGCGAGATGGACCAGCCTGTCATGGAGAAAACCAAGGAGGTGCTCCTAATTACTTTCCAAACAGTTTCTCTTTGGCGAAGGCGGATCCGACTACTGCTCTTTCTCAATTCAGGATTGTTGCGGATGTCTTAAGGTAATTAAAGAAAAAGGACATTGTATTATTTTTATTAAATTTATAATTAAATGTTCGCACCTACTCCCTCATTGTTATTGCTTAATTTACTTTTTATAAAAAAAGCTTTGTTTGGGATGAATATGGTAATATGGTTGGTGGTCAGTCACCACTGATGTTACCAAACACATTTTATTCCCTAACGGATAACACATCTTTACAAATAGTGGGCCAACATATTCAGAAATAACAGAAACAAATGAGACCAAAATTTCCCTTCATAACACCACAGAAAAAGTGTTTAAAGTGAAAACATTATCCCAAATAATCCTCGCCACCTTCACTGCCATTGGCCATGAGACAATTTATTACTGATTAATTAGCCTGCCTTCTGAAATAGTGTAAGTATTGTATATAGTGCATATAGTTCAACAAAGTGATCAGGTTTTTGTAAAAATAATAAAATACCAGAACTTTCAATGGAAGTAGCAGTAATGTCTGCCATCTCTGTGTTGTAATTATAGTTTTGACCAAATTTACTTATTGTACATAACTGTACAGATTGTAGATTATCAATGAAGATATACAAAATAATTGATAAGGGGCATATATGAGCCGAGGTTTGAATAGCAGATGCTTGATGTGCTAGCCTTCTTCAGGACTATGGAGGAAAGGGGAAACTGTTCTGTTTCGTGAGGCTATAATTATGCCTCCAAAAAATGAAATATGACCGAAACTTAATCATCTACATCTTATTATTATTTATTTAGTTCAATTTTAACATTATTTATTTATTTAAATAATTTTTTGTTTTCCCTCGCCAGACAAGATACTGGAGATGAAGATAACTTCAGCCAAGCAACACTCTTCTACACAAAAACTCTCCGTGAAGATGAACGAAAGAGGATGATAGAAAATATTGCTGGGAACTTGAAGGATGCAGCTGAATTTATTCAGGTATAAATTGTAATATTTACAATTTATACTGACACAGCTGTCAGTTTAATAAGTGCTTAAAACTTCAGAAGTGTTAATTTAGTTCCCATTATGGTTCTTTGTTTATCTCAGTTCTGTTTTCTTAAAAATGAGAAAAAAGGTTTTTGTTGTTTGTAATAGAGTTTTCCATGCAGAGTTTAAGATTCTCAGTTTTCATTTTTGCTTGTAGATGTTTTTTCTTATTATTTATTAATAATGTTATATTTTTTTATAGGAGAGAGCTATTAAAAATTTCTCTCGGGTGGACTCAGACTTCGGCAAGAGGATCCAAGATTCGCTCAGACAACAAACACTTTCTGCAAAATCACATTTGTAACTTCATAAAATATTTTATGTAAAATTAATTTTTAAAAAAACACAAAAAAATAACACCTATTTTTAAGTAAAATAAAAAAATCAAAATGTTACCAAATCAAAGGTGCTGGTATTTTTGTATGTTATTTTGTGGCACTACAATATATTTTATTAAGGGAGGGACATATGTTTCTCATATTTCTTTACGTACAAATAAACTAACGTTTATGAGCTCATTTTTATTTCAGTGTTTATACCAGATTTTTCTTTAACCCTTTCTCTTGTTTACAATCACCCTTCTTCCTTTTGACAAAGTTGTTGTTTATCATATTTTACCAATATTGAACCATTTTTGTGGAAGCTAAAACATGAACAGACAAATTTTTGTACAGTGGAGTCCCACTTATACGAAAAATTCAGTAATACGAAGAATTTTTCGTTCTCCGGTGTAACTATATTTAATCCTGTCTCGTGTAATTCGTGCGATATTCAGTAATATGCAATATTCACTTATATGTATGCTAATTTGTTCCTGATGTAAATACTATTCAGTTATCTGACGAGACAAAAGCCACTCCACGAAATGTTTACAGACTTACCAGTGACTTACACTTACCTGTTTCTCTCTCTCACTCATTTTGGTTGTTCCTTGTGATTCTAGTAATCCAGCCGTGTTCTATCCACTCTATCTTGTGTGTTTCCTTAGTTTCCGCACTAATAACACGGCACGTACCAGTGATTCATCCCCCCCCTCGTTTTTCAGTTCTCTAAACCTAGTGGTTCTATAGTAGCCGTGTTCTATCCACTCTATCTTGTGTGTTTCCTTAGTTTCCGATCTAATAACACGGCACGTGCCAGTGATTCATCCTTCCTCTACTCTCTAGTTTTTCAGTTCTCTATACAGTAGACGTTCTAGTAGCCGTGTTCTATCCACTCTATCTTAATGATTTCTTCGTTTCCGATCTAATAACACGGCACGTACCAGTGATTCATCCCTCCTGTACTCACTCGTTTTTCAGTTCACTATACAGTAAACGTTCTAGTAGCCATGTTCTATCCACTCTATCTTGTGTGATTTCTTTCGTTTCCGATCTAATAACACGGCACGTACCAGTGATTCATCCTTCCTCTACTCTCTAGTTATTCAGTTCCCTATACAATAGTCATCCCAGAAGCCGTGTTCTATTGTCCTTTTATTTTTTTAAACAAATGTTTTGCTTAAAGACAAGACAAAATAAAAATCCTGAAAGAAGTTTATGACAACCCCAACAAAACAAAAATAAGACACTGCTACATGGTTGAAATTACCTTTGTCAACCATGGCGACTGTTATCGGTAAGAGGAAAGAAATCAAGGAGAATGAAGGAATTTCTGAAATGTAACTTGAAAATATAGTAATGTACAACGTTAGCTAACAATGAAATATGTACAAACAATAAAATTGTGACTTTTTTTATGAAGAATTTATTTTATTTTAAAATAGCCATGAAAGCTAGTTCTATTCAGTAATACGAAATATTCACTTATACAAAACATTTTCGTATAAGTATATTTCCAATGATTCCTCATCTTCGAAATAGGCTAATAGTGCTATGTCCAGATCATCCATTCAACACTGCAGTTTAGGACTGAATACTTTGTTTTAATTGATCACCGTTAAAAGTCAGTCCTCCAAGTTGACATCTCTTGGCACCATTTCAAGAGGGCCTTATTTTACCCCTACCACTTGTGACCTGATACTGCAGTCACATAACATCACCACTTACTTAGGAAACCATAGCTTAACCCATTAGCACCGTGTGTTACCATATGGTAACGCCAATATCTAAGCGATGATAAAAAAATTATGTTGTATACTAAGTTCATACACTGCTTTATTTGTATTTAGAATTTTTGGAGGAAAAAAAGGAAACTCCAGCGCTAATGGGTTAATAGCAAAGAAGAAACATAGATGTTTTAGAAGAAATACAAAAAATTCAGTAATTTTGAAAACATGTAATGATTCCCAAATGAAAAAAAATTTGAAACACAAATGAAAAAAAAATAACTTTATTTAAAAAATTAGAGTCTAGCTCTATTTAATAAAAAAACGGTACTTACGTATTAGCGTCAAAGCAGGTTAAAGAGGCGGGTCTCGTTCAGAGATCTGGATCATGGATAACGCATTTCTATTGGTCAATCACTATCAGAGATATCATCTGTTGTGTTTATAGTAGCCATCTTGTTCCCTTTGTCTTTTTAACGCAATTCATTTGTGCTTTATTTACCCACGCAATTGTTGTTGTTTTTTTTGTTACGCGATTTCAGTTTCTGTGCGAGATAGGGACATCAGAATAGCTAGGATGAAAGCTAATTTTTCGAAGCGATGCCAAATTGTTTATCAGTCCATTATCCAGCGAAGAACAATCCTTGATCTATATTATCAACGAATTGGATTGACTAGAGTTTAGATATAATCTTGAGCGAGCGGAAACGCATAGCAATTATGCTATTAACATAAGTGCTACGCGTTTTCGCCAGCTAAAGGATATATCAAAACTCTAGTTAACCTAAATCGTTGATAATCCCGTCGCCATATTGGCGAAATCTGATTTGACTCCTTGATCCAGATCTCTGACACGGTGTAGATCCAGTTCTCTGAGACCCGGCTCTTTAACCTGCTTTGACGCTAATACGTAAGTACCAAAAAAACTTTTGGGGTGGTATTTTTCCCCCCATATTACAGTAAACCAAAAAAAAAAAAAAAAAAGAAAATGCCAGAGAGGCAGATGCTATAGAGTCCATATGGTGCACTAGGGCGATAGTGTGGTCAGTACTATGCCTCGGCCTCCTGATTTTACCCTTTGCAGGTACCTATCAATAAATTAAAGGCTGGGTAGGCCTAGGGAAGGCCAGAGAGGACAAATCTAATCCATGAACGAAGGCACCAGAAGATCAGGCTCTTTAGAGCTTTTTTGGGATTTGAACTCAGGTCCTCCAGCATATCGATACAAATTCAAAGTATCGAATGTGAAAAGTGGTTTGGTACCTAATAGATGACTCAACATAAATTTATTTTATTATATATTTTAATTAGGATTAATACACATGAATAATGAAAATCACATGATTAGGAATGAAAATGAAAAATGCATTTTTTCACATTTAATATTTTGCATTTGTAGCAACAATATTAGTCCAGTGCTCTAACCTCACTGTTTTTATTATTACTACATGTATTTAACTTATTTGTTCAACATGAGATGATTAATAATAAGGAACTGGGCCTTACATATCACACAAAGTATTTTTGTACCAAATTTTGGTAAAACTGAAGGAGAGCGTCCTCAACACCGATTTTCTTCAAAGTTTGCACTATAACGTATTTTGATACACGAATCCTTTAAAAAAAAAAACCCGCTCTCAACTAGGAAAAAAGTTATTAAGCACTAAAGTTCACTGTTATGGAGGTTATAAAAAACGGGGTAAACAGCTTATATGTAAACACGCGCATGCGCACTAGCCCTTAATGACGAAGTGTAATTGAAATTTAGACTCACCTGTGGTAGCTGACTTGGTCGTAAACTGTCGCTTTTAGGCATAAGTGCTATGCGTTTCCGCTCGCTCAAGAAAACATCAAAACCCCTAGTCAATCCAACTCGCAGAAATGAAAAGAATTCTATGCCCAAAAGTCGTCCAAGGCATTCTTCCCTAATCTTCATAACAGTGAACTTTTTTTTTAAAATAACTTCTTTCCTAGTTGAGAGCGGGGTTTTTTTTTTTTTTCCAACGGATTCGTGTTTAGTGCATCAAAATACGTTATAGTGCAAACTTTGAAGAAAATCGTAGCTGACGACGCTCTCCTTCAGATTTACCCAAATTTCATTAAAATCGGTCCATTTTTTAGCCAGACAAATATATATGTATACAAATTTGAACCACAGTTATTTTCATGATCTATGGGTCCCGAAATAGGAAACTTTCTAGTAGGCACTTCCAGATTTATTTTCGTTCAAATGAAGGCCAAATATTGAGACTTCTACTCTGAGTTTTCAAAATTACTCCATGTATAAACATAACATGCCAAAATGTTATGATGAAGCAGTTCCTGTGAATAGAAATTTTGAAATGGATTGAATGCGACTTGTATTTGGTAATCTAAAACACCAAATGGTATGTAATTTGCTCTCTTAATAAGAGAGGTTAAACATTGAAGAACATGTGATCCAAGAGTCTTAACAACAAAACTTGTACACAACACAAACCACGAATAAATACACTTATAAACACGGCACAACACTATCCAGCAGACGAAGCGATGTTTGAAGCGGAAGCACTCCCGGGAAACTGTCCGACTGCATTTTACCTCAGAACTCATTTTCCTCTGTGTACAGAGAGTGTAAAGGATAAAAATCACTATGCCATAACCTCTCTGTCTCAGGGAACAGGTAAGGCAGCACCTGCATTGGACTCGGTATTTCTCCCGATCCGATATCGTTTGGCTGACAGCGACCGACGTGAGCGCCTACATTAGTCCCGACTCGATCCGATCTAGTCAGCAATGAACTCGTAGTGAAGTGAAAATGAGTAATTAATTTAATAAATAACGTCTAATAAGGATATAAACCTGCGAACACCTTGTTGGAGGTACAAAGGAGGAGTTGGGAGGCCATCAATCTTTCGGAAGTATATCAGTCCCCCCCCCAAAAAAACTTAGTGTTACAGTTAATGTTTAACTTTTACAATACGAAAAGAGAAGCATTAGTATTCATATTTTAAAATTATTTATAAGACAAGTAACTGGAAGGTTATAAACATCTTTCCACGTAATTTAATAATCAAGGGAAAAAATAATGTGAGCAGACAAAGGTGTTCTAAATTTGATTAGCTTTCATTTAAAAAAAAAAAAAAAAAAAAATGCATTGAAATTGGTTAAGATTTAGCGGCTGTAGACGTTTTTGAATCACAATATGTCGATTGGCGCCATTTTGCGTCGGACGTCCGAAATCGGTCTAGAAACAATCAAGTTTGAACGGCCGAGAATCGATCGTAATCGGGTCGGGACCAATGTAGGCACCTCCATTGTGATACTTGTGTTTCTTTATATCCGACTGTGTGTACGTCGTAGAAGGTAGGAAACGATGAGAGACGTACTTGTGCCTTCCGAACTCAACTCATCTCTCACCCATCCAGCCCTCCAGCCGATACAAAGATGCGGATGCCCCCGCACATACGTCCTCCCTCTTATGTCGCAAGCTTGCGGACGCATCCCCGGAAAGGGATACCTACTTCTCTAGCTTCCACCCTGAGTCAGCCAGTCACCAGAGAACTGGGCAAGCTCAGCCAGAGCTTCTAACACACGCCACTACGTCTGTAACCGGCAAAGCCTGAAGGGCCCCCAGCCACCAACCCAACCCGTTGTACCTGTTTGGGAGAAAGTCCCTACAGCCTTGGATGGTCGCAGGCCCGGAAAGCAAGCTTTCCTACGGTTCCCCTCATCAAAACATGGAGAGAAAGGAAGCATGGAGAAGTAGATTTTTATCTCAAATGCTCACTGGGCACGGCTGTTTCAGAGCTTACCTAGCTCGTTTTAAGTTGGAGGATGCGCCGTCATGCCCTACATGCGCCCCTAAAGATGAGACTGAGGAACATGTGTTCTTCGAATGCCCGAGATTTCGCATCGAAAAGGTAGAACTGGACAGAAAACTAGGTGAGCCCTTGAAGCCAGAAAATGTGGTCAACCTCATCCTGGCTAATACCGAGAACTGGGAGGCTGTGTCAGAATACACTGCTCTCATCGGCAAGAAGCTGAGAAACGAAGAACGACAGAGAAAGGGCCTGACTGCGGCTCAAAATAATGTAGTCCAGTAATGAAGAAGGCTTAGGGCCAACTCCCCCCTGCGAAGTAATGCCTGAGGGGGGTTCCGCAGGGTGGTTGAGGTGTATAGGGAGGTGGTTTTTTAGTGAGTAGGAATCTCACACTTCAGTGGCTTTGTCCACTTCGTCTCATGCAAGATTTTTCCCCTACCCTAAAAAAAACAAAAAAGAAAAAAAAAACGGTTCCCCTATCCCCGGGTATCAGGGGGGACTTATCCCGATACACCAGAGAGAGGGAGGGCTCCGTACCCTATTCTTTATATCCGACAGTGTGTACGTCGTAGAAGGTAGGAAACGATGAGAGACGTACCTGTGCCTTGCGACCTCAACTCATCTCTCACCTATCCAGCCCTCCAGCCGACACAAAGATGCGGATGCCCCCGCACATACGTACTCCCTCGTATGTCGCAAGCTTGCGGACGCATCCCCGGAAAGGGATACCTACATCTCCAGCTTCCACCCTGAGTCTTTATATCCGACAGTCGGTGGTTATAGGATCGGGACAAATGTAGGTACACCCAAACCTTTTCGATGCGACGTGGGCTAGGTGCCTATTCCCTCCTCAGGCCGACCAAACTCTCTCTCTTCTAGGGCGGCCGTACGCATCCGTATTTTTCTTTTTTTAGACGTGATTTTTAAATGTAGCAATGAAAATGTTTTTTATTTATTATTATCAGGGCCGCCACATCTCGGAACCGGGCCCAGGACCAAATTCTGATCACGGGCCCCCAATACATATTGATAAACCCTCTCTCATCCCCACAAAGAAATTATAATTCCCTCATTAGTTACTCTTAATGTCTAATAAATTTATACTAATCTGCAAAGTATTGTTTTACAAAAAATGATTTATCAAAGTTATCATTAAAAAAATCATCATACAAGTAGCGTGTACATTTTGGGATTTCAAATCCACAAAACTGAAAATTCTAGTACTTTGTCATTGACAAGATCTCTGAGAGGAACTAGGAGCACCTTTCCAAATAACTTCACGGGCACCTTAACCTCCCCCCCCCCTTACATTAACATTACCAAAAACTACGTAAAATTGACATTTCTCTGAGAACAAAATCATATACATTTATAATTGAACAGAGTGGAAAATTTACGTATTGTCTGAGGTACATTGGCACTGGGGCTACAAATGTTTGGACTGACAATATTTAAAACAAGCTCATAACATATACATTTTTTCCAATTAGTGGGGCCCGGGACAACTGGGTACAGTTCTCCCTCCCCATGTGGCGGCCCTGATTATTATAATAAGCTACTCCTTTATTATTTATAGTTTCGCTAAAAAAAAAAAATAAATAAATAAAAAAAAAAAAAAAAATGCCCTAAGAACATTTTTACCGTGAACACGTCTCACAGACGCATGTTACTTATAACATTCAAAATTTGTATGTTGCTACTTAAACGTTAAACCAGCAATTGTCCCCTATTCCTGCTAGAGCACTCTGTACACGCTCAAGGCTAAAGAGGGCTCGCAATCAAGAGATACAGCTGTGGTGAGAATACTCGGGCGTCGCCTCTGGGTATTCTCGGGCGTCGCATCGAATGGGCTAAGGCTGAAGCGAGATTTTTAACACCATAATATCATAATTTGAGTATCAATATTGTACTTTTCAATAGTAAGGAGCTGTTCACACACAGCTAGTAACTTAAAATGTACACCCCGTACTCCTGTACAAGAACACCTGATCAAGTGCCAATGAAAGCGACCTCAACTGCCCAGATTATTGGTGCTCTCACTCACTCTTAAAGCCTTTTTTTATTATTATATATATCTTTATTCGAAAATTACTAATTAGTATTTTTTATAATTATTTTGTTCTTGTATACATGTCTTCTTAAAGCCTATTATCGAGAGTGCGCGACCTCGCCACACCTGCCTCAGATTGAGGCATATGCTGTTCTTTGTTAACTAAACTCGAATGCTCAATGCGAGCGGTAACCTCCAACAGCGATGCGTGGATCGAAACTTTTTTAGTATCATGGCAACATCATCGCGACGAAACGTGAAAATCGTTACCAACGCAAATGTATTATGACCAAATGCTAAAGCTGATCCGATTTATTTCAAAGCACGTCTAATTATATTAACCAATTTGTACAGCCGGACCAAACGGATGTGTTTCAATCAGGACGAAAGTAGACTACTTTCTGATGCACAATGATTGGAAAGAGAACGTCGGGACTCCGCTGCTCAGTGACACCTTGTCCTTTCCGCCAGAGTTCATCCAGGAACTGTTTGTCAATCCACTTGAAAAGATGAGAGACCCTGTCATTCATAAAGCAAAAAGTGAAACAGGAGTACAAGCCGGGACGATAAGGAAGGCGAAGAAGGTAAGTTGATCTGAAATTATGGAAAAGTTATTGGCTCGTTCGAGTTACTCATAAAAACACCAGCACACGAACTAGTTTTCGGTACAAAATGAGGAAGGTTTTTTGACAAAAAGTAAGGTAAAAATGCAGTTTCCCGCCCTCCAAACCGATTTCTTTCAAATTTTGCACAATAACGTATTTTGATGCACTAAACACGAATACGATAAAAAAACCAACCAAAAAAAAAACGTCGGATTTAACTAGGAAAGAAGTTATTAAGCACTTAAGTTCACTGTTATGCAGGTTATGAGAGCTAATGTAAGCAACTAAATTTGTGACGACTTTAAGACATACATGCTATGCGTTTCCGCTCGCTCAAGAAGATAACAAAACCCCAGTCATTCCAACTCGCTAAAATTAATAGAATTCTAATAGGATGTAATATTAAGCACTAAAGTTCACTGTAAGGAAGGTTATAAAACTCGGCGTCAACAGCGACAGATATGTAACATTGGGAAACAGAGAACTCTCATTTGAAATGTTCAGAAACCATTTATTCAAAAATATTGTTAAGGGCGTCCTCACCCGTCTTCACCTGTCGCTTAAGGGCATACGTGCTATGCGTTTCCGCTCGCTACGCTCGCTCAAGAAGATAACAAAAGCCCAGTCAATCCAACTCGCTAAAATTAATAGAATTCTATTAATTATTCTATTAACTTTAGTGCTTAATAACTTTTTTCCTAGTTTAATGCGAAGGTTTTTTTTAACGTGTACGCGTTTAGTGCATCAAAATACGTTATTGTACAAAATTTGAAAGAAATCGGTTTTGAGGGCGTGAAACTTCATTTTTACAAAAAAATAGATAACAGGAACCATTGAAAGAAAGCTGTTACTAATTGGTCTGCCGGGTTTTGGTCCAGTTAACTATCAAGTTTAAAAAAATAAGAATTCCAGGCAAATTAAGGGTTTCCCGCGTTATGTAATTTTTTATTACAAATGATGGGCCACCATCTTCTCAGTCTCCAGAGATTAGAGAGAAGATGAGTGGTGAAAATATTGGAATATAGATAACATTACTTCTTTAAAGAGATATCTATGGAGGGTGTGGTTTGAAACATAATATTAAGCATTGCCAGTTCCCGGACGTACTATATATCCATTGCTAGCTACCTACATGCGTTCGGCATACGAGGTCTTCCACACTGCGGCTGTGGTCAGATTGAGACGGCGGAACATGTCCTAATGGATTGCCCCCCCTATGAAGAATTAAGAAAAAGATGTATAAAAAGCACGGTCACAGCATTACACGGGTTAGTTTTAAAAGAACATTATAAATCTTTTCAAACATTGGTAATTGAAGTTGATAAAAAACGAAAACATCATTAATTTCGGCTTAACTTATTACATATTATTTATCATTTTTTAATAATTAATTTACTAAAACAATTAAGATCTTTCAAATATTTCACATTTATTTTTATTTCTATGCATTTGTTACTTTGTTAAATGTTCAATAATTTATTTGATAACTTTGTTATTTAACTTACTATCCGTTATATAACTTACTATCCGTAATTTCTTTATATACCTCTATAATACTATTTGTCTAATTTTAAAAGAATTATTTATACCTTGTAATGCTGTGAGCGGAGCAAGGTTGTTGTTAAAAGGTGCATAAAAAAAAAAAAAAAAAAAAACTATATATCCAAATATGTCCGGGCTCCACAAATGGCTTGGAGAGGATGTTTTCAATACCGTCATTTGGGGTGAGTTCGGACACATTTTCGAGGATTTCTCGTAATTAAAAAAGACAGAATTTTTGTAAAAATCTGGAAAAATTAATTTATGAACCCTTAACATTCCTCTATCGAATAGTGTATTTTGTTTTTTGAATATCTCAAAAATTTTCAATTTTTCTTATAGCTAAAATGTGTCCGAACTCACCCCTACGTGTGGGGTGAGTTCGGACAGCCTTTAATTTCTGTAAAAATCTTAACTTAACCTATAGTTGGAGTGAGCTCGGTCATAATTGACGATATTCTAAAGAGAAATATTTTCTATAATATTTTTCAGATTAACAAAATATTCTTTCACTTTTTCCTTATCAACTTCTGCTCTACACATTTTGATGCTTTGTGTAAGGCGTTCCGTTAATGGCTGATTCCTTTACATAAAGCCTTAAAACCATTCCAGTCTGAGCTTGCTTTAAAATCCTGCGAATTTTTTCCTACCATCCAAATATGTTTTTACGATTTGGCGAATATCTCAATCGAGTTAATGGAAAGTCCCATTCAGCTGCAGCTTAAATTCCCTTTGATATTTTTTTTCTTCTTGACTCAATTTTGTTAGGCCGCCACTTTTTTTTGGGGTGCATTCCTCTAACTTTATCATTTAAAGTCGATGTAGGCATTTCGTTGTACATCGAAATACCTAAATCGATACGCTGCCTCTTTCAGAGTCTTCTTCTTTGTTTTGACATCGTCAACCAAATTTTTCAAAGCCTCTTTGGAATAAATACTGTTTTCCTTTAAGCCAAAAGGACGCGGGTATAATTGATACATGTCCGAACTCACCCCATGGTATGCGAGTTTTTTACTTAACGAAGAAAAAAAAGCTTTTGAACCAAAAAAATTAATATATTTATTTATGTATCATTAGCCAACATGTAAACCTACTATAAAATATGAAAAATTAGGGTTTAATTACTTCTAGAGCCTCTACACAGACGTTTGTTTCTAGCATTTCGAAAATCATGGAAATTACAACTCACATTAAAATATTTGTTACTCACTTCAAAGTGTTCTCTGGGCGATTTCACCTTACCTACATGGGAAAAGTACAATATCGATAGTATTTGTCATGCCAATTATGACCCTAATGAAAAAGTTTGCTCCAGGTCACGTGATTTCCTGCGCCATGTACTATTGTCCGAACTCGTACTACCTGTCCGAACTCACCCCAAAATACGGTACTTAATTATTCTGGGGTTAATAGCCTATGCAGTCGTCAGATAAGTTCCTGTATTTTTCTGTGATATTAAGTCAAAAGTCCAAGGTAGAAAACAGTATCAGGAGAGGTGATTAGAAGCTTATTGAATAGTAGTGCTAAAGATTAAGTGACATTTATTTGTTTGACTTGATTTACCATGATTTGAACCATTCTTTGATTTTATTCAAGTGAGACTACAGACTATCTAATGAAGTGAGACTACAGACTATCTAATGAAGTGAGACTACAGACTATCTAATGAAGTGAGACTACAGACTATCTAGTGAATGATGGATTTGGACAGTATATGAGGATATCTGTAGCGTAGTTTGGGAGGAGAGTTTCCGAACGTTTTGGAACAATAGCTTTAAAGGTTGTATAGGCTAGGGCCCAGATCACTGCCCTGAGGGACTCCCACAGGATAATAGGATGATTTTATGTAATTTTTTTAAAAAATATAATAAACTTGTCATTTAAAACATAATTCTTTCCTTTCAGGTACCAAAGAAGAAAGGGGGCAAAAAAAGTTACAAGCGATGCTATTGTGACGCCCAGGATGATCCATCAACGCTTTCAGTCTCTAGTAAATCGCAGAGTGGCAATGAAGAGAACGATTCTAGGCAGTCTGACAGTGTGTTATCAATTTGCTGCTGTCATTCACCTTCTGAATAATTTTTAAAAAATGTACTGTCAACCATAAACAATTACATTGCTTCATAACAAGAATGTTGTTATGTCTTTAAGTCAATTGGGCATTTGCAGTGGCCCGGATGAGTAAGTTTTGGGCAAATTGTCTGATGTATGTTACTGCTAAGCACAAAAGGCCATGTGCATAATTTGGTTATTTTGAAATGTTTGCTGTAATTAAGTCATCATTTATTTGAGCAGGCTACATATTTATAAAAATTGATAAATATAAAGGAATTATGAAAAATTTAAGTTGAAAAGTGTCTGAAGAATTCTGATGAAAGGGTACTTGTAATCTAATATAACCCTCCATCGACCTTGTGGGAGAAAGTTACACCATTGCCCACGTGGAGTCCACTTCCGAGAGACAAGAGCTTTGCTTTTCGCGCCAACGCTGTGCGTAGCATTGTCAGTGTGTCCATTTGGTAAGCGACCAGCACCACATACACAACGTCTACCCTATCCTTATAACAAAGCTATTCCACCACTCTTCGTTACAAGGAGAAAGCGTTGGTTGAATACAAAAAATAATTTTTAAAATTTTTATTCAAACTTAAAACTGAATGTTTCAACAATTCCACATTTTACAGTCATTCAAATAATTATGGACATTTTTTCCTCAAAGGCCTCTTTGGTCATGGTGCCCAGGGCGAACACACCACTCGCCCTGTCCTCACGACAGACCTGTCCTCACGACAGACCTGTTTAAAAGTATTTGCTAATAAAATAATATATCATTCAATGATTTTTATTTGAAAGAAAATGATATATTGAATGTGGTCAAGATGTTGAAGTGCTGTCATTCTTTTGGTTAAATAATAGCTTTTCTTGCTTCTTAATTTTCCTTAATGTTCCATCTGATAACGGCTCTGTTTGGATTTCTGTATTTACCTGGTTATCTCCTGCAGAAACCACACCAGCACTAACTCGACTGTAGCTTGTTGTAGCGTTATCTGAAGTAGATCTTTCACTTTCCCGTAGTAGTTCGAGAATATGCTCTTCGACTTGCATTTCATGAACCTCGCCTCCAGCATTTTCTAATTCGCCCGTACGGCTGAACTCTGTTAAATGTTGGATTGAATTTCTTATCGGTGGTTGAATAGCATAAGGATATACTCCTGAAGGTCTGCTTAACATCTGAAGCTCTTTTTTAGATAAGATGTTTTGCCTGGTTAATTTGAAGCGTCTTTGCTTCTTACAATGAGAACAATTTTCATGTATGCAGGCTTTTTTGGAAGCATTTTTTTTTACATAATTTCGTAGATTTTCCATTAATGTTTCAATATCTTCCCTGTGCTCTGAGAGAAATGTGTCCATTTCCTCATCTTCATCTGTAGTGCCATAGCCCACGTACCTAGTAAACAATGTATATTGTAATGGCACTTTAATATTTCAAAATGTTAATAATTCGTCTATTATTATTTAAATTTTAACATCTATTATTATTAAATACGAATTTTGGGACAAGTTATCTATAGGTTACCACCCTTTTTTAGCCAGGATAGGGCTGATGTCTTTTATTTTTTCTAAAGAAAAGCCACCGCCCCATTGTGGGAATCGAGCCCACAACCTTTGGCACGGAGTATTAACTGCTCACGCACTAACACTCACGGCCACCGGGCCTCCAAAAATTCGTCTATTAGGTGTGTCCTATATCGTCGATACAAATGCAAAGTATGGAATGTGGAAAGTGGTTTAGTTACTGCTTTATTTTAATTAGACTTATTGCACATTCGTTTGATTTTCTGTAACTGATAATTATTTTTCTTTAATTTTTAAAACGTACATGAGCAGATTGAAAATGAAAAATGCGTTTTTCACATTCGATACTTTTTTGCATTTGTATCGATGATATATAAATATATCTGGTCCGTAGGCACTGCATAAAACTAATTCCTCAGAAATGTGGTCAGTTCGAGGAATGTACTTATGTAGTAAAGGAATAGAAACAGTTATTGGTATTTTTTTTTGGAAAAATAAAAAATGATTTTAGGCGCCACAGCAGGAAACTGACAGTATCCTAAGCGGACATTAATACATCCTCTTTCTCAACGTTCACTCTAGGAAAACACTATTAACCAATATGTTTCTCATTTCCTTACTTTTACTAAAATACTCATTTTAATAATATATGCTGTAAAAAACAAAAAAAAAAAAATACAAAAAAAAAAATAAATCAATAAAAAATAATAAAAAAATAATAATTTTGTTTAGAGCCTTCTGCTGAAATTCAGGAACATAAATATGCTTTAGGTTCCTATGTACCTAATGTAATGTACATACATGTATAATTAAATACCTATGTATGTTCTATTTTGTACAGGCCATGCGCGAACACCAGCGGAAACTTTTTTGTGACACTTTTTTGCAACATTTTTTCCAGTTCGGTCATCGCTAAAGCATATTTATGCTAAAAGTGAGGTAAACACAGACAAAACCAAGTTCAAAAGAACAAAATTAACACTTTCGAGGTTTTAAGCATTTATTTCTCCGACTGTAGAGAATTCAGTAAGCTTTCAAATGGTCACCTTCCACTTACCATGATTTACCAACCGTTTTCGAGGTATTAAGGAAAATGGATGAAGATGAAAAATAAAATATTTTTTTAAACTACTAATGAAACCAAAATTTAAACATCGCACACAAATTTGAACCATCTCTGTAGGTTCTGAAACATGAAATTTTCCGGATTGCGTCATGAGGTCTATCTCATAAGCATGTTTCCTCCCTTTGGAGGGAGCAAGGAAACGTTCTAAAAAAAAGATACAAATTATAAATAAAAATTATTTTTAAACGTTTTGTTTTTAGCATGACAGAAGAAATACATAAATAAAAATATATTTAGAGCCAAAGTCCAAATAAAAAATAGTTTTAGCCTTTTTTTTTTACCTTTATAATATTCAAATTGACTCAGAGATACGAGTATATTAGCAGTATGGAAAAAAAAAATAATGTATATATATATATATAATTTTATTTTTACATTATATTTGTTATATTATATTATAGTTGCTAAATGTGCAAATATTTATGTTGCTTAGGAAATATTAATCAGTAACTTACTTCCAGCCGAATGAGTTCTCGAAAAAGCGGCTCACTGCAATTTTTACGACCTCATTCGTTTCGTCGTCACTGATAGGCACTCCAGTGCGCATTTGTCTTCTTTTAATTCGCTGAACTGTGCCTGCTATAGTAGAATACAGACTATCAGAACTTGATCCCTCATCCAAATCTCTCAACGAATGCTTCGAGCCTGGGAAGTCTTGAAAATGCCAATTATGCATTGATGATGTTCCCTTAAGTTCCATGAAAAAAAAAAAAAACAGCTCAGTTACTATATATATGAATCATTGGTATTTTTCTTCTTGATTGCGTATGGGAACATGCTAAAAAAGTAATGCTTCTATGCCCTTGGATTTTCTTTAATATATATATACCTATCTATATATATATATATATATATATATATATATATATATATATATATATATACATCTTGATGTTGATTTGGTGGGCGGAGATAATACTGTATCCAATAGGAAAACCAAAACTTCAAGTCTCGACCAGAATTAAATTTAATTATGGTGGAGAAAATTCCTCGGACGTATATTCCATATAGAAACATTTAATTTTTAATAAAATGAAATATTCATTGAAATCAGTGCACCTACCTGTAGCGCCAAGTCTAGGCTGGGTTGTTCAAAACCCCTTCTAATTCTTACATAACTTCGCCCCAGGTGATGAAAGAAATCATTCACTATTACCCACATAAATGCTGAGCAGCCTAGAATGTAACAGTTATAATTTTATATGTAATAATAAAATGACTTTAGTAACATTTAGGAACTAGTGAATAAAGTGGAAGGCCAATAATACTTCTCTCACACTTTATTTATTCATTTAAATTTTTAAATCCACTTATATATTACATAGGTTTTGGGGACGAGTTCTCTGTTGGTTACTACCCTTTTTTAGCTAGGATAGGACTAATGTATTTTATTTTCTCAAAAGAAAAGCCATAACCCCTAGTGGGAATCGAACCCATGACCCTAGGGATGGGGTGCTCACCCCTTAACACTTTTGTTGCGAGTGTCATTACGGAAGGGCTCTTACAGAAATTAACTATTACATTCGACTCAGAAAGATAGAATTATGGTTCAGAATCAAGCTTTCTATTTATTTTTAATTATTAGAAGATTACTAGACCATTACCCAATTCAAATCCTTTGAATGCCATGAAATTGAAACATGCTGGGTGTGCTCGTGGGAGACAAGAGCAGATGAATATTCCTACGACTGTGGCAACAAAGTTAACAATTATAGACCTCACTCCTGCGATCGCCAACCAGATCAATATGACTATCCTCATTCTCTCCTGCAATCATTAGTATCATAAACAAATAAAGACGAATGCTAATTCAGTTTAATATTGGATGTACAGATAAGTTTTGAGTGATATATGGATCATGTTAAACCAAAAGGAACCAAGCGACAGTATCAATGTTCTGAGAAAATTATCCTTTAAGTTACAATATCACAGAGATTCAGTTAATTAATATTATAATATATAATTAATATTAATTTTCAAGTATTTTGTCGAAAAACTATACAATATTCCAAAAACTATTTTCATGGTGTTTCTATTTAGGATAACATTTCTGACAACTAGATAGCTGAAAGAAAATAACACTTGATTTTTTCAAAATAAGGCTCTTGGTTCCTTTCTGATTAACATGTTCCATATGTACTTTCTGTTGAGTGTTAGTAACTTGAAACCAAGTTTTTTTCTATATTGATGTCCTTCGAGTGTGCACGGTGGCCATGTACAAACATAAATATGCTTTAACAATGACTAAACTGAAAAAAAACCTTACAAAAAAGTGTCACACGCCTGCTGGCGTTTGTGCATGCGCATTGGCCATGTATGAAACCGTGGCGTTCGTGCATGCGCAGTAGCCCAGTACAAAACTGCTGGCGGTGGCCGTGTACGAACATAAATATGCTTTAACGATGAATAAACTTAAAAAAAAAAAAAACCTTACAAAACGTGTCCGCTGGCCATGTACGAAACCCTGGTGGGTGGAGCTAAAGCATATTTATGCTCTGAATTTAAGCAGAAGGCTCTAAACAAATTTTCTATATTGATCTTGAAACTGTAAAAGGCTTAGATTTAACTTAACTCCTTCACATAAAATATAAAAAGAAATTTATATATTTAAGGTATGTTTTGAGATAGGTTTCCGAAATATTTAAATTGATGGCAAGGAAATTCAATAATTTTGACTTCAAATGTTTCTCAAGAATGTTGAAGATGTAAATCTTACCTTAATGACTGGGATGATCATTACTAAGTATGCAGCCAAATAAATATGTATGGTAACTCCTCGAACTAATATTATTGCAAATATAACTGAAAAAGAAATAGTACAATTTAGATCATGAATAAAATATTTTAAATAAGAATAAGTTTATTTTAAAATATTTACCATTGATTTGACTTTAGTCCTCTGTTTGAAAAATTAACTTTTTTTTTTATTCACTAGACTTACCCAGTTATTTATCTGATTGGGGATTTCTCTAAGGGGACGTCGTTCCTTCTGTGTTGTTCCCTTTTCTTTAGCTAAAGAAATGATTAACCCTCGAGCAAGGAGGAAGTTTAGCCTGGACTGGGATAAGCACAAAGCAAGCCACTCGAAGCTGTTCATCACTAGCCTCAATAGTAAGTGCACTTCAAGTATTAGAATCGAAACTACAAGAATGTCAATGGTAGACATCACGGGAATTAAATGAAATTATAACTAAGGAAAACAAACTTAGGACAAACATACACTGCCTTGGAATGGCACATTACCCTCAGTATTGATGGCGTGAGATTGAAGAAGAAACCCCCAGGGCATGCTCTCATTGAATGTGAGGTACCTAGAAGGAATACAGCCCTCAGACTTGGACTGTCAGTATTGAGGAAATAATGAAACTGCATGAAATATGTAAAATTCTTTTGGGAATTGGACTTGTGGGGTTGCACCAGCAGTGGCCAGATTAAGCATTAGAAGGTGGGCGGAAGCTGAGCACAGGAGGAAGTGGTGTAGCAGCTCCACCCAGAGTCAGGGGAAGCTGTTCCTTTCCTTTGTGGACAAGAAGAGGACGGAGACTCTCCTTAATCTGTACAGGTCCAAGGTAAGACTAGTAACAGCTCTTCTTACAGGTCACTGCAGAATGCACCGGCACCTCTACTCTATGGGAAGACCAGGACATCATGGTGCAGACTATGCCTCGAGGATGATGAGACTCTGTATCACATTATGTGCAGATGTCCAGCACATGCAGCTAAGAGATATAGGCATTTTGGTGCATACTTCATCGTTGATCCTAGAAGGTTACCTGAGTTGAACCTTAATATTATCCTAAGGTTCATGACTGATACGGGTCTGATGGTTTAACAGTCCGGCACGTCGGGTAGCACAATAGGCCTTTAGGCTTCGGTGCAGTTCTTTCCGGGTTTTCTCCGGGCACCCGTTTCTAATTCTTTGGGAATTGGACTTCCTCTAGTGAGCTCTAGGACCGAAAGTGCTAAATAACTTCACAGGTCGAGGTGTACACCTCGTAGCCATTATCTTTGGCAATAATAACAAATAATACCTAATTTTTTTAGGATTATCTTGATAAACAGACAAGATTTAACACTGATGTTTCATTTATCGGATCTCCCCCTTCGTATAGAGAGAAAAATCCACTTATGTCGACTGATGACTTATTCCAGCAGGGCTGACAAAAAATGTCAATGTTTCATAGCCGAATTTAAAAAAACGCATTTTTCATTTTCAATCTACACTGATTGCTGTTAGACTGATGTACATTGTGGAAAACTCTTCAAAATTAAAGAAAAATAATTATCAATTACAGAAAATCCATCTAACGAATGTGCATTGAGTCTAATTAAAATATACAATAAGATAAAATTTATATAGATTCATCTATAAGGTACCAAACCACTTTTCACATTCGATACTTTCCATTACCGACGATATAATTGATTACGTGAGGGCGTGGTTAACTCAGTTGTAGAGCACTGGAATAATAAGTTGGAGGACCTGAGTTCAAATCCCGAGTAAGCACTAAAGATTTTTTCTTCTTGTGTCTTGGTTCATGGGTTGGATTCGGGCTCCCTGACTGTCCCTAGGCCAACCCAGCCTTTAATTAATATAATAATGGGTCCCTTGGTACTAATGACTCTAGCAGTCGAAGCAGCCAAGGGGAAAATGGGGGGGGGCCGGAGCATAGAACTAACCACACTATCTCCCTAAGTGTGCCGTATGGTCATAAATCAGATACCTCTATAGTATCTGCTCCTCAGGGCCCTCGTGGCCTGTTATGGGACTGATTTTGAGTTTGATAATTGATTACATAATAAACAAAATATTGTACTTCATAAAGAAATATGTGCTCCTCTAAATTTGAAACTCAAGATTTAATTCTTCCTGAGAGATGTTGTCATGTAGAGGAAATCCATAACTCTCTTGTTGGGCATATATTAAAATTTAAAATCATTTATTTCAGATTAAAACAAACATTTTTTGTTTAAGTAAATAAATGAGGAAGTAATTGTTTGCTCAATTATGCTTCTTGATTTTAGTGCTACTTACTTGTCTTGAGGAGGTTTTCGAAGGCGCTCGAATAGAGACCATGTGGAACATCCAGCCTCCAAGCCTCTGTAAGACCCTTCTTTAAGTTGAAGTTCATAGCTTCTTGCACTGTGAATACCTGAATTATAAAAAAAAAATAAAATATTATTTTGAAAAAAAAAAAACAACGCATGTGCATAAAATATATAGTGATGGTGTTTGAATTTCTTAGTAACCTGTACACCTGAGGAATCACCTATTTTGATTTTGAAATCTAGCCTGCCCTACCAAACATCATCACCTGCTTCCTAACAGACAGAAATTGCCTTTTGCTTGGACTGCAGTTTTATCTACAAAAGTCACCAATCTGCACAATTTCTTTCGTCATTCTAAAAGTTGCTTCCTTTAGCTTGGACACCTAATGAAAGAATAGCAAGTGAAACCTACCGAGCGAAAGTAGAGGGGAAGTGAGAAAGAAGTCGACCCAGAACCAAATGGAATGATAACGCGAAAAAAGATTTTCAGGAAAGAGGGCTCGATTGAAGTCCTAATTAATGTCCTGGTAATAAGAATCAGGTGTGAATTCTATAGGAATACCTGAATCAGAGAAAACAGTGCTTAAAATTTCAGATCTGTTCCATCTGAATATTAGGTATTTTTATTTATTCTAACCTTTCCTAATCAAGAGGATGTCAAACTTTGTCTATAACATATAACTTATGTGATAGAGGTCTTTGAAATTGTGAGGGAAAACAAACAAAATGGGATTACCTGAACCACACTCCAAGCTAAATTTAAATACCTGTGGTTATAATTTTTGTTCTTGCTTAACCCTTGAGTGGTCACGTCGGGTCGTAGTGACCCGATACTGTCTTCTTTCCTGTAGATTCATGTAAAATCCTGCAAGTAGATGCTTCAGCCTTTAGCTTACCTCCCACTTCCTCCGCTACTTTACACCAATTTATATTTGGCAGTTCTATTGATAGGTGTTCCTATTATTTTACCCGAGGTAACCACTTGTGTAACTCTGTAATTGTGAAATTGCCAAGAAACTAATAGATGTCCCCTTGCTGTATTTCTTCATTTGATTTATGTTATGGACATCAAGTCATATAAAAAAAAATAAATTACAAAAAAAAAAAAAAACACCTTGGGCATCACTTCTCCGAAGTCATCTAATTGTCGAGTCAGTATGCAAAAACCTACCAAGGATATTGAAAACTAGTTTAGAAGATCAGGGGATTGTTTGTTTGCTTATGACATTGTCCAACAAGCAGCAACCAGCAGGGAAGGTAAAAGGGAAAAGTGTTCTGTGTGCCCGAGTACGAAAGACACAAAATATTCCAAATTTGTACTAAGTCTAATAATTGTGTGTGGACAAAATTTCCTATGGCACTTCATCCTCACCCATTTTCCCCCAAGTTGCAGGTGTACCTCAAGGCGGAATCCTGAATCCTGTCCTATACCTTACTTATACGGCTGATATCCCAACTCACCCCGGTACATCCCTCCATAGGTTTGCCGATGATACAGCTATGTTTTAATGCAGTGACCCAGTCCTCACATCCAAGTCCCTTCAGAAACACCTTGGACTAATCGAACCCTGGCTCATCAAAGTTAACCCTCAAAAATCCTGCCACACAACTTTCACAAAAATCCCAAATTCACTATCTAGGACTAATATTTAACAAACGTCTAACATGGAAGCCACATATTACCCAGAGTTTTGATGGTTGATAAAGATATATTTACTATGTCTTTCATAGTCATAACTACAACGGTGTGAATAAAACTGATTTTTGAGTTGTGTCAGTTTAGAAACACTTGTGTGATATGTTATATAAAACTACATTTTATAACTAAAAGGAGTAATATTTATTTGTCAATGTTTTGGCATGAATTACTAGCCATCTTCATGGATAATTAGGAGAAAGAAAGAGAACAGTTCCATATTGCAGTGGCTACATTTCTGTAGGAGAAATTGAGCTTCCACGATACAGAGCTGTTCTCTCTCTCCTCCATAGCTCTCAAGATGCCTTGTAATTCAAGCCTATACTTTGGCAAACATATATTACTCATTTTAGTTATAAAATGTAGTTTTATTTAACATATGACCGAACCTCGATCAACACCTTCTCAATATACGACAGATGAATATCGCTTCACTATTAAAGTTTTTGTATTGAAGTATAGTCAAAAATTTTACTTACCACACCTGCCAGAAGGGCAATGAGGACTTGTGTATTTATACTTATCCATCCTCCCATTAATCTTTTGGTTTTCTAGAGGAAAAAAAGAAATAATTAAATCGATATTTTTTCCTGGGGAAAAATAAAGATCTGCAGTTTTTAAAATACTTAAATCCTACGAATTTCGGTACTTAAGTATTAGCGTCAAAGCAGGTTAAAGAGGCGGGTCAAGTTCAGAGATCTGGATCATGGATAACATGATGCATTTCTATTGGTCAATCACTATCAGAGATTTCATTGGCTATTGTGTTTATAGTAACCATCTTGTCCCTTTGTCTTTATACTGCAATTCATTTGTGTTTTATTTACCCACGAAATTGTTGTTTATTATTTAGATTCATATTTAGCAGAGTTTATACGGCGACAACAGAATAGCAAGGATGAAAGAGACAGTTTTGAAGCGATGCTAAATTGAATATCAGTCCATTATCCAGCGAAAAACCATTCTTGATCGATATTATCAACGAGTTGGATTGACTAGAGTATCGATATAACCTTGAGCGAGCGTAGCGAGCGGAAACGCATAGCAATTATGCTATTAATATAAGTGCTACGCGTTTTCGATCGCTAAAGGTTATATCAAAACTCTAGTTAACCCAAATCGTTGATAATCCCGTCTCCATATTGGCAAAAACTGATTTGACTCCTTGATCCAGCTCTCTCACCCGGTGATGATCCAGTTCTCTGAGACCCGACTCTTTAACCTGCTTTGGCGCTAATACCGAATTTCTTATTAGTGGTTCTTAATTTTTATTGGTATTGTTATTACTTCAACAATTTTTATGTTTTAACTATTCTTAGTACTCAATTGATATGAAATAAATGATAAAAAACAACAAAAAACAGATGACCATCAATCTCAAATAATTCAATTTGTTTTTTTTCTAGCCATTAAAGAGTCACCATTTACTTTTGTTCACGTCGGAAACCAAGACATCTATTGTAAAGACTTTAGAAGAAGAAAAATTTTATTTGTGGTAAATAAAGAATGCTGGCCAAATAAATAATGTGTCTGAAGAGGTTTGTATTTCGAAGCTATACACCAATTGATTTGAAACTTGTATGGCAGGATTTAAGGAAAAATTAAATGGGAAAACATGAGTACACAACAACTTCCAATGCAAAATTTTTACGACTTATTAATTAAGAAATAATTCAATAAAGTGGTAAAAAGAACTTTAGCAGCGCTTAAAGTGTCAGAAATAATGAGATACACAACTTTACCTGAATACATGCTTTATGTTTCCTAGTCTGCTTAAAACTACAATGACTTTCTGCCTTTTAATTGGAAGAAAATAAATTTTATATATGTTGGTAGGTAGATTTCACAAAGATAGAACCATGAAATTTAAATGGTCATATCACAATAGTATTTCTAAAGTGGTACAATTCGAAATAAAACTCAAAGGAAAATGAGTCACTCTTGCCTATGTAGGGGGAATAGCATTAAGGCAGGAAGGGTGACAGGAGTAAGTACCATTTATATATATGGTACTTACGTATTAGCTTCAACGCAGTTTAAAGATTTGGGTCTCGTTCAAAGATCTGGATCATGGACAATGCATTTCTATTAGTCTATTCCTTTGAACAATTCTATTGGTCATTGTGTTTATAGTAACCGTCGTATTCCCTTTCTTTTTAGAACGAAATTCATTTATATATTGGTGTTTTGTACGCGATTGATGTTTCTTTGTTTGTTGTTACGCGATTCCCTAGTTTGTTGTTTATTTTACCGAAACAAAGGAAGCACTGTTAAATTGCATATAGGTCCATTATCCACCGAAAAACCATCCTTGGTCTATATTATCAACGAGTTGGATTGACTAGGGTTTCAATATAACCTTTAGCGAGCGGAAACGCATAGAAATTGTGCTGTTAACATAAGTGGTATGAGTTTTCGCTCGCTCATGGTTATATTGAAATTTTAGTCAAGCCAAACCGTTGATAATCCCGTCGACATATTGGCATAAACTCAATTGATGCCTTGATCCAGATCTCTGAGAGCCCGTTCTTTAACCTGCGTTGAAGCTATGATTGTTTACAATCATATTAAAAAATTCACCTTTTCGCGCGCCACAAGTCACACTGGCATGGCCGATTTTAGGCATACACTTTTTTAGCATCAGAAGATAGAAAACACTCCTTCCACTATCTACTAGCACAATGGTTTCACTAGTCCAAAGTCTATAGGTACATTCCTTCGTAATATGCAAAACGTTGACCAAATGGCCACATATTGACAGGAACAGAGAGGATGATGTCAGCAGATGACGGCATGGGTCACTCCTACACGAGTGGATATCGCCTACGCAGATGCTTACAATTAGATTCTAGTCGGTCAGAAGAGCCTGCTAAACTACAATGACGATGAAAAAAAAAAAGTTTTCTTTTTAAAACATTTTTTGAAAATCTTTTCGAGCGTTTGACATTCATCCAAAGTGGATTGGAGCAACTTGAGAATTTTCGCCTCATATCTTGCAGTTTATAAGTTCTTTTTATTTAATTTAATTCTTAAAGCTTCCGCTTTTACATAATACAGACTTTTGGGGCGGTTCATCTTCCATCTAACCATCCTTTTCTAGAAATGTTGAAGCCTTTTCTTTTTTCGAAACAAAATGTTTTCATCCCTAAATAGAATCGAACCCAAGATCTCAGGTATGAAGTGCTCACGCTTTAACACTTATTCTCAATTTTTATTTTTAAATTTTAACGTCCATTTATTAATAACTACGAATTTTAGGACGGGTTACCTATAGGTTACCACCCTTTTCTAGCCAGGATAGGGGTGATGCCTTTTCTTTTTTCTAAAAAAAAAGCCACCACCCCTAGTGGGAATCGAACCCGTGACCTTTGGCGCGGAGTGTTAAGTGCTCACGCCTTAACGCGCACGGCCACCGGGCCTTCTCAATATTTAAATAAATAAATAAAAAATATTGAACTTGCCGGACCTGGCCTTTTACTAAAATATTCATTTTTCTGTGAAATGCTATTTAAAAAAAAACAACCACTTAAAGAGTAGGGTAAACAGAGAAAAAAAAATAAAAAAAAACCCAACCAATAGCAGTACATTAGTAGCACCATACAGTAGTAGTACCGTACATATAAACGATATCAACAACTTCAAAATGTCAAGCACTTCTTTCTCCGAACGTCACTGTCCCATCGAAAATGACTTCAGAAACGTTTTTTTAGGACATTTATTAAGCTTTTGAATGGTTACAGTCCCATTTATCACGATTTCCTAACCGTTTCAGAGGTGGGTAAGGAAATCCTAAATCTACTCATGTCTTATAATACAAATATTATCTTTTAGCACTTTCCTCCGAAGGAAAGTAGCTAATTGAGGTTGGACTCATGACGGAATTTTTGAAAAATTTCTTCAAATCTTTATCGATCCTACCTAGTAGACACCGAAAATGACCCCCGTTCAAATTTATATATATATATATATATATATATATATATATATATATATATATATATATATATATATATATATATATATATATATATATATGTCTGTTAACACGATAGCGGCCAGAGTTTTTGTTTTTTCGTTACGAAACTTGGTACATAGCATTCAATTAGCAAACGATTGAACGAGTTCGTTAACCACCAAAGTCGGTCCACCGGAAGGGGGGGTTTACCCCGAACCCAAAACACTAATTTGACTATGTCAGCCGTAATATTTGTTATATTTCAACGAAACTTGGTATTCGTAGTGGCAATATAGAGAGAAAAGTGAGATATAAAAATGAACTAAATCGGTTCATTAGAAGGGGGGGGGGGGTTACTCCGGACCCACAATACCAATTCGCCACTACCAGCCGTGATTTTTGGTATATTTCGACGAAACTCGGTATTCGTAGTGGTAATCCACAGGTAAATAACTGTTGTAAAAATAAACTTAATCGGTTCATTAGGAGGGGGGGTTTACTCCGGACCCACAATACCAATTCGCCACTACCAGCAGTGATTTTTGGTATATTTCGACGAAACTCGGCATTCATAGTGGTAATCTACAGGTAAATATGTGTTGTAAAAATAAACTAAATCGGTATAAAATAAACTCATACCGGTCGTAATTTCTGCTGTATTGTAACGAAACGCGGTATACGTCGTGGGTAACTCATGAGAAAGAAGTGTTGTAGAAATGAGCTGAATCGGTCAATCGGAAAGCGGGGGTTTAATTTGTAATATATTTCAATAGAAAAGCCCGTCAGACGTAGGTTCACAAAGCCGCCGCAAGGAGCGCTTTCTACCACTAGAGTGATTGTATCCTGTTCCTGCGTTAGATCAAAATACGATAATATGAGGTTTTTTGTATTTATTACGAAGTGTAATAGGTACCATGTGTAAACATAACTCTGGAAGCAAATTATTAATTGATCAGTTACTCATTACAAATTTAAAAGAGAAATATTCATGTTTCTATTTTATTTATGTAGGATATTTTAAGCAAATTGTTCTGGAAAGCAATCTACACTACCCAAATTCTGAGGAAAGTGCTTAGTTATGCAGCTCCTGCGTGACGGACTTTTTTAACTTCGAATGTAACAAAAACTTAAATATTTTAGTTCGGATGAATTTCTAGCCTACATAAATATATCGACTGATTCCAACGATCCTAAGTTAAATTAAACAAGCTAATAATTAGTTAGAAAACCGAGTTTTATCCACTTTTATCGACAACGGTTACAAATATCGCCTTGAAAATAGTTTCATTCGTTTTCTACGCTAGAGAACCTACATAAATATATCGACTGATTCCAACGATCCTAAGTAAACAAACTGATAATTAGTTAGAGAACCTACATAAATATATCGACTGATTCCAACGATCCTAAGTAAACAAGCTGATAATTAGTTAGAAAACCGAGTTTTATCCACTTTTATCGACAACGGTTACAAATATCGCCTTGAAAATAGTTTCATTCGTTTTCTACGCTAGAGAACCTACATAAATATATCGACTGATTCCAACGATCCTAAGTAAACAAACTGATAATTAGTTAGAGAACCTACATAAATATATCGACTGATTCCAACGATCCTAAGTAAACAAGCTGATAATTAGTTAGAAAACCGAGTTTTATCCACTTTTATCGACAACGGTTACAAATATCGCCTTGAAAATAGTTTCATTCGTTTTCTACGCTAGAGAACCTACATAAATATATCGACTGATTCCAACGATCCTAAGTAAACAAACTGATAATTAGTTAGAGAACCTACATAAATATATCGACTGATTCCAACGATCCTAAGTAAACAAACTGATAATTAGTAAGAAAACCGAGTTTTATCCACTTTTATCGACAACCGTTACAAATATCGCCTTGAAAATGGTTTCATTCCTTTTCTACGTTAGAGAACCTACATAAATTGTACCTGGGAGCCTATAGACGAATAACCGTAAGCGCAATGATTTTTTGGCGTGACTTTCGCCCATAAAACACTTTTGAGGTGGGCGGATTCTGCTGATCTGTAATCTTTTAAATTAGACAAAGTTTATTACCAAATTTCATCAAAGTCGGACTGTGTATATATATATATATATATATATATATATATATATATATATATATATATATATATATATATATATATATATATAATATATATGTAAAGGAAATAGGAAACGCGCTTAAAGTATAGGCTTTAAATTTATGCAAAAATATTTAGCAGAACGAAAGTCAAGACAAAATTCGTGAAATCCAAATCCTTAAAGAGTTTATTTTAATTATTGCGAAATATTAACTTCCATAAGCCCCTAAAATTTGTTTTCACTTCCTTCGGGATTTATCTGTAGAATTTGGATTTCACTCAGTACCTGGTTGATTGTGAACAATTTGGCAACCGATTCGTAATAAGCGTTTTGAAGAAGAAAAACAGTCATGTCCAACTGATGGCTCACGAAATTTGGCGACAGCTTTCTTATCATTCCAAGGAAAATCTTCTTTTGTATTTGTTTTTTTGTATACACTTTATTCTCCTTGGAATATTAATAAGCTTCCGGCCTATATATCGTCGCTACAAATGCAAAGTATCGAATATGAAAATCACCACTTTTCAGAGTGGAAAAGCATTTATCCATAACTTTTTTTTGGACCGTCAAATATTCGGCAGATTTGACCTTTTGATAATGGAATACTTTCCCTTTAATAGAGTGATCTAAGATTCAACTATTTGCCGTACATATGTCCAGCAGAAATTAGTAAAGATTGACAACGAAAGATGCATTTTTTCACATTCGTTACTCTGCATTTGTATCGACGATATAAGCCATCAGTTGGTTACATGTGCTTTATGTTATTGCATTATTTTGCTTTTCTCAATGGAATTCTAAATTCATTACTTAAACAAATTAGTAAGTTTTTATGTGTCGGTCAGAGTGTACCAATTTATTTTCTTACCTCCAGTCATAAGACATTCATTGCAGAAATAGATTCTGAATTATTCGTTACAAACCCTTCAAGAAGGGTAATTCAGCTAGAGGTAAATATTGATTAAGCTTTAAGTCGCTAGAAAATAATTATTATTTCGATCAGCTGTTTAATTGAAACATCTGTCCAGTTGGTTTTGTGAGATAGCACGCTCTTGAGGTTAGTTCAAAATTTTATTTTCATTATGTCTTCAGATATCGAAGATAATTTCATGAACCTCGACGACGAAGATTACGGTTTAGTGTATTCAGAAGAAAGCAATTCTGAGCCCGATGTGAACTTGGAGAATCAGTATTATAATTCTAAGGCACTGAAGACAGAAGATCCTGATCTGGCACTTCAGTCGTTTCAGAAGGTCGTCGATCTTGAAGCTGGAGAGAAGGGTGAGTGGGGTTTCAAAGCTCTTAAACAGATGATCAAAGTCAACTTCAGTTTGAACCGCTTTCATGAAATGATTGATAAGTATAGACTTCTTTTAACCTATATCAAAAGTGCAGTTACTAAAAATCATGGCGAGAAATCGATTAATTCCATATTGGACTACATTTCGAACTCTAAGGACATGGAGATTTTACAAAAGTTTTACGAAACCACTTTAGAAGCGCTAAAGGATGCCAAAAATGATCGTTTGTGGTTTAAAACAAATTCTAAATTGGGGAAGCTATATTTTGATCGTGAAGATTATACGAAACTCGAAAAGATTTTGAAGCAATTGAGGGAATCATGTACAACGGACGATGACGAAGAAGATTTAAAAAAGGGTACACAACTTTTGGAAATATATGCTCTAGAAATTCAGATGTACACCGCACAGAAGAACAACAAAAAACTGAAAACACTTTACGAACAGTCATTGCACGTCAAATCCGCCATTCCGCACCCCCTGATAATGGGCGTCATCAGAGAATGCGGCGGGAAGATGCACCTGCGAGAAGGAGAATTCGAAAAGGCACACACGGACTTCTTCGAAGCTTTCAAGAACTACGACGAATCAGGAAGCCCGCGCAGGACGACCTGCCTGAAGTATCTAGTTCTCGCTAACATGCTCACCAAGTCCGGAATCAATCCGTTCGACTCGCAAGAAGCCAAACCCTACAAGAACGATCCGGACATCCTGGCGATGACGAACCTCGTCACTTCCTATCAGAACAACGACATCAACGAGTTCGAGAGGATCCTGAGGGCCAACAGGGTCAAGATCATGGACGACCCCTTCATCAGGGAACACATGGAGGAACTCCTTCGGAACGTCAGGACTCAAGTTCTCTGCAGGCTGATCAAACCTTACACACGGATAACCATCCCGACGATCGCCAAGGAACTCAACATAGATGAGTCTGAAGTAGAAAGCTTACTGGTGTCTTGTATCCTCGATGGAACTATCAAAGGCAAGATAGATCAGGTGAATCAAGTTCTGGAGTTACAGAAAGAAACAAGTTCTTGTTCGAGGTACTCAGCTCTTGACAGATGGGCCGATCAGCTGTCTTTGCTCCAAGTTTCAATCATAAACAAGATGGTATAAGTGTTTGTTTCATTCAAGCTCTGAATGATTTTATATTTTATTGTTATTAATCATTCAATAAATGAAGTTTTATGTTTCCATTTCACTATGTTGTAAACTATTTCAAAGTGTTTAAATAAAGAATTCGAAATAATAAGTGTTTCCAATGAAGTAATGTTTAATTAACCTAATATTTTGTACATATGGTACTAGTATTTCTTAAATGACACAACTCAAAAATCGGTGTTTTTCAGTTAAGACTATGAAAGACATGGTAAATATCTCTTTATCAACCATCAAAACTGTATGTACACCAGAACTTGTGCACCTTCAGAGCTTGTACACCAGAGGGTTCTTGTATCCATTGGCGTATATGAGGGGGGCTGCAGTACCCCCTCCCGAAATTTTGATTTGATCAGTAAATATTTGTCATAAACCCCATAAAAATAAATTAAATAAGATCACTTAGTTCATACAAAATATTATATTTTGGGTGTAATAGCGTTTTAGTTGGCTAAGACTGTTTCAAGTTCTAGATTGTTAGTATTCCACACCCCGGAAATAGTAGCAGCCCTCCACCCGAAATTATTTCCTATATACGCCCATGATTGTGTCACTCTTCGTGATTTACGCTATGCCCCCTACATATGCAGGAATGACAGATTTTCAGTTGAGTTTTATTTTAGTTGTGTAACTTTAGAAATACTAGTGCGATATTGTTTTTTAAATGTGTTTTATAGCGCAAGTATTTCTAAACTGACAGAACTCAAAAATCAGCGTTTTTTAGTTATGACTATGAAAGAGGAAAGAATTGCCAGAAAGACATAAATATCTCCTTATTAACCATCAAAACTGTATGACCTACCTTCAGAGCTTGTCCACCAGAGGGCACTCTCTTCATGTCATAATGCTATTCCACCCACATAAGCAAGAGTGACACATTTTCAGTAGATTTTTTTTAGTTGTGTCACTTTAGAAATACTAGTGTGATATGGTTCTTTAAATGTATTTTTGGAGGCCCGGTGGCCGTGAGTGTTAAGGCGTAAGCACTTAGGCCGTCAGCCCTATCCTGGCTAGAAAAGGGTGATAACCTGTAAATAACCCGTCCCAAAATTCCTAGTTAATAATAATGGACGTTAAAATTTAAATTTAAATAATATTTTGAGTTGTGCCACTTTAGAAATACTAGTGCGTGGTGGTTTTTTAAATGTACATATTGCACTAGTATTTCTAAAGTGACACAACTCAAAAATCGGTGTTTTTTAGTTATGACTATGAAAGAGATTGATAGAAAGACATAAATATCTCTTTATCAACCATCGAAACTGTATGTACCTAGCTTCAGAGCTTGTACACCAGAGGGCACTTGTAGGGCACTCTATTAATGCTATTCCCCCTACATAGGCAAGAGGGACACATTTTCAGTAGGTTTTTTTTTTTTTTTTTTTTTTTTTTTTTTTTTTTTTTTAAGTTGTGTCACTATAGAAATACTAGTGTGACATGTTTTAGTCATTTTTTTTTCTTTCCATTTATAATAAAGTTTGTACTAATTATTTATGCTTTTCTTTTCAATATTTGATAGTGTTTTAGGTATTTTTTTACTACATTTTTTCAAATTTTTATTACATATTTCATTATAAATAGTTCAATATATATGGACATATTTTGAATTTTATTTTACATAAACATCCGTTCCCTAGTCATCAAAAAGTTGGTCTGTAAGTCCCAATATTTATGAAGACATTATTTCCCACATAAAATGTTTTGCTAAGAACATATCTGATCTGAGAGACGAATCAGCGCTGAGACAGGAACAGATATGGAATACTAAATGCATCTTCTAATGATATAATTAACATAAATACACAAATCACCGCTAAAAATATTGCTGACATAAATCTAACGACCGCCAAGAGTCCCATATCGTTCTAATCAAATTAATAGCTTTACATATTACACAGACAAAATATAAATATCGATTCATAGATATGGTCCAAAATAAAAATATCTCTCTATTAGATAATAAATCAGTAAACAAGGACAGTAAAAACATCTCAGCCAGTGACAACAGGTTTTCTATTATCAGTTGGGAATAGTTTTAGCTCCAGACATGATGGTCCTTCTATATATGCTGTCCATTTATATCGGCCCGGTGAGTACCTTCATGTATTCTTTCATAATGAATAGCATCAATCAACAAAAAAACGTTTCTTCCAAGTCAAAGCTTTCCAAATGACACTAGGGATAAGAACGGAACCGCGTAAGATGACGCAGTTCCTGCGAGTCGGACTTTTTTTATTTGTAATAGTGCTTTCCGAGTGGATATTGAAGACAAGGACGTATATAGAAAATAATTTGGGGGGGGGAGAGCATTTGGGGAGTATGGAATATTAGCAATATAGAACTTGGAATAGGTAGCCGTTTTAATTAGCCAATTAAAACGCTATTACATCCATAAACATTTATTTTCCCGAACTAAATGATCTTATTTCATTTATTTTTAAGGTTTTTATGACACATTTTTAGCAATTTCGGGGAGGGGGGACTGCAGCCCCCCTTAAATACGCCAATGATCGAAGGATCTGAGTTACCAATTTCCGCTACTGCATGTTTTCTGTGCATTATACCGCCATAAAGCAGGGTTGGGCAAAATCATTAAGAATAATGAATAAATCAGATATTTCATTCTGAATAATGAATAATTTTTCATTCAATTCAATGAATAACGTAACTTTTTATATTTATTCATTATTGAATTACAATGATTTTTTGAATGACAATTTTTATTGAATAAAAATGATTTATTGAATGAAAATGTTTCTTGAATAAAAATCATTTATATTTATTCATTACTGAATTACAAAGATTTATTGAATGACAATTTTTATTGAATAAAAATGATTTATTGAATGAAAATGTTTATTGAATAAAAATCATTTATATTTATTCATTATTGAATTACAATGATTTATTGAATGACAATTTTTATTGAATAAAAATGATTTATTGAATGAAAATGTTTATTGAATAAAAATCATTTATATTTATTCATTATTGAATTACAATTATTTATTGAATGACAATTTTTATTGAATAAAAATTATTTATTGAATGAAAATGTTTATTGAATAAAAATCATTTATATTTATTCATTACTGAATTACAATGATTTATTGAATGACAATTTTTATTGAATAAAAATCATTTATTGAATGAAAATGTTTATTGAATAAAAATCATTTATTGAATGAAAATGTTTATTGAATAAAAATCATTTATATTTATTCATTATTGAATTACAATTACACAGGTCTACAAAAATAATCTTTCAGAAAATTTGATTTGATGATTTTGGTCAATCTCTATGCTCCTTGGCGTGCTGCAGCCGAAAATGAGGTCAGTCCCTCTCTATCACGTAAGGAAATTGTTCAATCTCAAGTAAGGGCAGAGGTACTACCATTAAAAGAAAACAGAATTGGCGAATAAGAGTTTTCATTTATTTCCATGATCTTTTAGTTATTTCAATGTTGTTTACTGTACAAAATACATAAATGTGTAGAAATAACAGCTTCAGAATTAACAGTGGCATATTTAGTTATTATTTTTATGAAAACGTATTTTTTTCTCTTGAAAATTTCTCCGTGTTCGTTTCCGGCTGTAGGACTCTTCAGATGATTCACGCTGCAGCATCCAACAATAGTCAGCCATCATGTTTACGTTCCATTTGCCCTGATACCTACGTTCCATTTCCTGGATGTCCTGATGGAACCTTTCCCCTTGTTCTTCACTTACTTCCCCTAAGTTTTCCGGAAAATAGTCCACATGCGAATGTAAGAAGTGAACCTTCAAACTCATGTTGCAACCTTGAAATTGAAATGCCTTCAACATGCGTTCCACGATACTTCTGTAGTTGGGATCCTTCACGTTACCAAGGAACTTCTCAACAACATCTTTAAAAGAATCCCAAGCTTCCTTCTCCTTCTCATTCATGGTCTGAATGAAATGTGGATCTGTGAAAAGTTTCCGAATATCTGGGCCTACAAAGATCCCCTCTTTTAGCTTTGCATCACTTAATCGTGGGAACTTGGAGCATAAGTACTTAAAACATTCACCTTCTTACGAATTGTTTTATCAGCCCTAGCTTTATGTGTAGAGGAGGTAGCAGGATTTTGTCAGAAGGAACGAAACTTCTCCTAATTACATTTTTTTGGCCTGGCGACAGAGCTCCTCGTGATGGCCAGTCTTTGTTGTTCCAATGGGAATTTCTGTCTCGGCTATCCCATAAACATAAAAAACAAGGGAACTTGGTGTACCCTGATTGCTGACCTAAGAGCATAGTAAGTACTTTCAAGTCTCCACATATCAACCAGTTATGCTCATTATAATGAATTCGTTCGAGAACTAATGACTAATTTTCGTATGTTTCTTTTAACTGTACCGAATGGCCAACTGGAACTGAAGCATAAGTATTGCCATTGTGCAACAAAACAGCCTTTAGACTTCGCTTTGATGAGTCTATGAATAGAAGCCAATGAATCGGGTCATATTGTATACCAAATTGACCCATCAGACCAAGAATGTCTTTGAAATAAATAAGATTCTCATCCAGAGCAAAGTAAGGAACAAAAACTGCTTCACGGTTTCGATACCATGAAAAAGAAGTGCCTGGCTGTAATAAATTTTTGTTTTTAAGACGGGAGCCAAGTAACTGAGCTGCATCTTTTGGAAGTCCAAGATCTCTCACTAAGTCGTTCAACTCCTGTTGAGAAATAAGCTGAGGTTCATCTTCTGAACTGCTTGCTTTGAACTCACTGTGTACTTCATCGCTCTCCGACATACAGTCTTCTCTATTAGCTTCCCTATCTATACTGCCCAAGTCACGAGGGGGCTGAGGAACTGTCAATCCAGGACCGTGTGGTACCGGACGACTAGCAGATTCCACATTCGGGTAGTTAATGAGCTTATGATTTTTGGAATTATAGCCTTGAACATGACAATTACAAAAGTAACAGTCATTAACGTGGTTTTTTTGCTCCCTCCACATCATTGGGATAGCAAATCCGAAAGATTTTAACTCTCTTTTGTACCATAAGCGAAGTTTTTCTACGCAGCTATGGCATACTTTGTGAGGAGCCCACACTTCATCTTGATCTCTTATTCTCAAGCCAAAATATGCATAATATACATTTTTGACAAAACCTGTTATATTTTGTTGGTATTTCTTAACTGTGTACTCACCACAGATAAAACAGAAGTAGTCTGGACTGGTAACATGACATTTGTCTAAATGCACTTTCAAACCTTAAAATACGTTCTTAATCACTTTGACACAACTAAGAGACCTCAGTGAATGTGTTAACTTCAGTTGATACTACTGAACTGAGAGAATGAACAGAAATTTAGCTCCAAGTTCCTGATACAACAGGTTCAATCTCGTTTAGCTTCAGACGGTGACATCTGAGACCAAACAAGTACGTTCCTGTCTGAACAGGTCGTGCCTAGACACCCTCAGGCCTACAACATCTACTGAGGGAGTCATTGCCTACACCACCTAGTGAAAGATGTCTGTTTATAAAAAGAGAAATCGTTTGGAAAAAAAACCTACTTCTTACCAAATTTATGTGTATAGCAGGTATATTATGTTCTATGGATTTAAAAAAATTCTGTACGTGATAGAGAAAAACGGACTTCATTCTCGGCCTCAGCACACCGAGAAACACAGAGATTAGCCAAAATCATCAAATCAAATTTTTGGTTGTAGACCTGTGTTATTTATTCCATGACAATTTTATTGAATAAAAATAATTTATTGAATGAAAATGTTTATTGAATAAAAATCATTTATATTTATTCATTACTGAATTACAATGATTTATTGAATGACAATTTTTATTGAATAAAAATGATTTATTGAATGAAAATGTTTATTGAATAAAAATCATTTATATTTATTCATTACTGAATTACAATGATTTATTGAATGACAATTTTTATTGAATAAAAATGATTTATTGAATGAAAATGTTTATTGAATAAAAATCATTTATTGAATTAAAATTATTTATTGAATGAAATACATTATTTGACTTTGATTTATTTGACTGAAATTTTTCTTTAAAGTCATTTATTCTAACAATCTTTTCTAATAAAAATGACTAAGCTCATTAAACTTTTTCTTACTTTTAATGAAAATTATTTATTTAAGTGATATTGTTTACTGAACTTAAAGAATCTTAGCTTGTTGTTCCATGAACCACATTATTTTAAATGTATAAAAATAATGAATGAAGAATGAGAAGTAATTAATTATTCATTAAATAAACAAAAAATCAGTCAATGGATATATGAAAAAAATCTTATTAAATAAGAATTTATTGAATAATGAGCCAGCCCTGATATTCATAGAATAAAAAATTAATCAGTGGATGAATAACATAATCAATGAATAAATTCTTATTCAATAAAAAAATTATTTGAATGATTATTGAATAAAAAAATTATTGAATAATGGCCTACTCTACCATAAAGCTCCCCTTTATTCCTAATTTTATTGGAGTAGGTTTGAAATTTTCTCAAAATATTAACTATCTCTACTCCGAGCTTTCCAAGAATTATGTAAAGGGCCCAAAGATGAAGCAGTTTCTGGGAGTCGGACGTTCTAGGACGGTTTCTCCATGGGGAGGAAACCCGCTTATGAGTTTGACCTCATGACGCAATCCGGAAGTGAACTATTGAAAATGTTACGTTTCACATCCCATAGATCACGAACATAACGTTTGTTCGTATTTGCATTTGCCCAAATCTCCCAATCCATATTCCTGGATAACGTTCATTCAGCCAGTTCATTATAACTCGTCCATTGTGAGCTGGACACCCGTCCATTTTCCACCAGACCTTCTTTACGTGGCAAGGTTTCGCGCAACGATACTTATATCGTTTTGAAGGTCATAAAACGCACTTGAATTTATCCGTCCAGGTATGAAAACGGTCTGTGTCATATACTGTCGACAGATTACTAACCACACGTTCAGACTGAACTGATACTGGAAGTGGTGTTCCCTTATACCGTGTGGATTACCTTATTATGTATAACGAACAGGCTCAATGAACATTATCCTGGAATATAGATTGGGTGATTATAGGAGAAGAAGGCAGGAAAATGAGAAACTTATTGGCAAGAGTGGTTTCCTGGAGCGAACATTGAGAAGGCGAGGGAGTCATTTTCAGTTAGGATTCTGTCAGTTTTCTGATGAGACGGCTTAAACTTCCTTCTCATCGAGATTTTATTTTATATTTTTCACGAAAGATCAAAACCTACCAATAACTGATTCTATTCCTTTATTAATAGCACTAGGTATAAGAACGGAACCACGCTAAAATGACGCAGTTCCCGCAAGCCGGACTTCACTGTTTGCCTTGGTTTTTAATTGGTTGTTGTTATTTTGATTGCATTTTTTTTTTCAATAAACATGATAAGTTTATGAGAAGCGTTTTTGTATTGCGTAATTTCTGCTTCAGTGAAAGTTGGCTACTGTCAGTTTCCTGTGCCTTAATATCCCTTTTAATCGAAATGTTCGAATGGGTGTTGACAATGTTGACGAAATTTCCACAAAAAAAAGTTAATTTCTATTCTAAGCTTTCCAAATGACACTAGGGATAAAAGCGGAACCGCTAAGATGAAACAGTTCCTGCGAGTCGGGCTTTTTGTTACTGACAGAATAGAGAGGGAACCCAATCCGAAGTTCCCAATGAGCAATGTCCACCTTTCAGACCACATACGTCACCAAAATACTAGTGGTTACAATTTGTATATTCATAAATATACATGAGTCTGTTAGCGTTATAGCAGTCTTAACCCCTTCAGTTCCTTTGTCCAGCCGGCTGGAGATAACTAACCCCTTCAGTTCCTTTGTCCAGCCGGCTGGACATGACTTCTTTACTTTGTATCAAACTGCCTATGGCCGATAGATGTTTACTACCACTTTGGTTTGAAGCTCTATGTATTGTTCTTCCACTTGACATCTAATATAAAATGATTCCATTCGATTTTGAAAGGTTATGTGTAAAATCTTCTCTGCTCCACCACGGGCAGTCATGGATTCTAAAAGTTATTGACTTTTCTTTACATATTTAGTCCAAATGGTTTCTTTTTAGTGAATAAAACTCCTCCGAATTTAATGTACGTGATCTTTTTAAAGGTTGGAAGTTCAGTTTTATCAATAAAGTTTGTAATAAGGTGTCTACGAATTTTTGAAAATCCATGTCCAGTATACTGTACATGGGAAGTCAACCCTCATATTTGATGTAACAATATTTTTTATCTATTTTTCAAATATTTAATATTATATTTTGTTTTTATGTTGTCAGAATTGTTTTTTTGAGTACCATAATAATCAATAACTTTTTCTGAATGGTATGGGCTAGAAGGCGCCCAAACCATTCAAAAATATCATCTGTCCGTTCACATGATTTTCAAGAAATATATTCTTATTAGTTTTTTTTTTTTTTTTTTTAAATAATCAAATATCTCTTTTTGAGTCTAGACTGTAAATATTTCAATTTCATTAATTTTCATTATTACTGTACGCTGACAACAATTTCATGTCTAAAATTCTAATCTATTTTTACAATACCTTATTATATTTGAGCTTTTACAATAATATTTACTAATAATTTTTCAAATTTATTTTTTCTGAATTAATTTCTATTAAATTGTTAGTAAATTGCTGCTTTAATTATATATTTTTTTAATATTTCGAAATTGTGAATCTCGGTTTTCATCCACAAATCGCATTACTTGAGAACCAATGTCCAGTATACTGGACATTACATAAATCATGTCAGGTAAACCATAAAATTCTGAAAAAAATCAGGAATCTTCACAAGAGCAATACACAACTATGGCAGGAAAATAAATTTTTTTTATCAAGAAATAAAAATTCGGACCTGAAGGGGTTAAAAATGTTCTGATTTTGATGGCATTTAGTAAAAAAAGACTTTGTCTGATTTTAAATAACAATTTAATTACTCAGCAGAATCCATCCAACGGAATACGCTTGATTGGACGAAATTTGTGCAAAAAAATCGTTGTTAATGCGCTTGCTTGTACACTATTTATATAACTTCTGACGTAAAGAAACGAATGAAACTACTTTTAAGGCGATATATGTAACGACTTTCGAGAAACGATGAACTAGGTTTTCTAACTAATTAATGACTTAATATCTAATTTATATTTGTATGATTTCAGGTTATTTGTACAACGAAGACTGGAGATGTCAATGGTCGCAACTCCACACTCCATAGCTACGAATCTAATCACTATGAACTAATTGATAATTTCCATTCGAATATCCACGATTTGCTCATGTCAGCAAATAAGTACAATATGAACTTAAGCCGCTACGTTCAGAAAGAAATATCACAAGAAAATGCATATTCTGCAGTTGAACAATTGCACTTAATTTCCAAGAGTCTAGAAAAACACTTCAAGCCGAAGTTATTCAGCGTGAAAATCGTTACCTCCTGTAAGGTTAAGTCCAATTACGGTGACACGCATTTCTCTAAGGAAAGGAAGTTTGAATCCGAATACGTTTTTGCAGACGTTTGGAGTATCCCGAGGAATTTTTCTCTGAATTTAGAAGGTTACGCTCCCGATTTCCGTTCTGAAGAAACTCTCGTCAGACTTTTTAAGAATGGCAAATTACCAGAATATGACCGAAGGCTGCGTTCAACGCTTTTGCACAAATCCGCCATCTGTGGTTCCTTCAGGGCGATCATACCTCTGATTGAATGTGGATTAGAAGTAAACGATGAAGATAGAAATGGCCGAACACCGTTGCACTATGCAGTATTCTCTAAGGACGAATACACTCTTAAACATTTGCTCGAAAGGGGAGCAAAAAATGAGCCTGACACTGAAGGACTCACTCCTCTCCATTGGGCAATTATTCTTAGCCAGCCTGATTTTGCTAAAGAAATTATCAATAAGGGAATGAACTTGAATTTGAAAAGCAAAACAGGACTTTCACCTTTGCATTTATCAGTTTGGCTTGATGATTTTAGAACGTTTAACGATCTGGTGTCTGCTAAAGCTTATGTTACAGTATCTGATGATTTAGGACGAACGCCATTACATTTGGCAATGCTGAGAGGTGATCTTAAAATGGCGAGGAAGTTGATACTTTTTGGAGCCAATGATGGAGCAAAGGATTATGAAGGGAATATGGGTTTACACTATGCTGCGGCAGGCGGTACATTGAATTTGGACAATTTATTCATAAAACAGAAAAATTTTAAAAACAAAGCGGGCATGACTCCGCTGCACGTAGCAGCTGCGTTCGGAAACATCAATGAAATCAGTTCTCTCATTGATTCTGGTGCAAATGTAAATATCACAGATAATTATGGCAACACTGCATTGCACTGGTCTGTTTACAAAGGTTACACAAATTCTGTGAATCTTCTCCTAAACTTGGGTGCTAACCATAAAATTAGCAACGATGATCGAATGACGCCTTTGCATCTTGCTGCGTGGACGGGTGATGTCAATATTTCAAATTTATTGATCAGAAAAGAAGCGCAGATAAACACAGAAGACCATTTGGGAAACACGCCATTGCATCTGGCAGCAGCTAAAGACAACGCCGGTGTCGTACAGCTACTGACTGAATTTTGTGCAAAATTAAACGTCAGAAACGATATCGGAAGAACTGCACTTCACGAAGCTGTCTGGCATAATAGCAGTGATTCGGTTGAAATATTGATATCTGCAGGAACAAATTTGACCATAAAGGACATTGCTGGCTTGAATGCACTTCATTTAGCTGCATATAAAGGCAATAGTGCAGTTATGCAGTTATTGCTTGGCGGCGGCATTGACTTGTCAGCTAAAAATAATGACGGCTGGACAGCGTTACACCTCGCAGCCTTGGCTGGTCATGTATCAGCAGTCAAATTACTTCTTGAAGCTGGATCTGATGTGAATGCTGAAGACAACGATGGTTGGTCACCACTTCATCTTGGAGTAATGGCGAATCATTACGAAGTCGTCAGAGTATTAATCGAAAATGGTGGCAATGTTAGTCTACACGACATGGACAGAAGGACTCCTTTACACATAGCAGCTGCCAAGGGTAATTTGAGGATCATACATTTCATGGTTTCTAAAGGAGCTGACATCAATGCGCAAGACAGCCTGGGCGAGACTCCATTGCATATGGCAGTGAGGAATCACATGGTTGTGAAATTTTTATTAGATCTTGGTGCTAATATGAAAGCAAGAGACGAAGCGGGGTTTACACCAATGCACGTATCAGCTCTGAAAGGTTACAATGAAGTTCTAGGACTGTTTCTACTTCGAGGGATGGATCCAAATTTAATAACGAATAACGCATCTACAGCTTCGCACCTCGCTGCGCATAGAGGACATTCAGCATGCGTCGCAGAATTAATCAAAAGGAATGCTGATGTGAATTTCAGGGATGTTTACAACAGGACACCATTACACCTTGCTGCAATGAAAGGTCACTTTGAAACAGTCAAGCTACTTGTCGAAGGAAACGCTCAAGTAAACATTTGGGACAAGTTAGGGCTAACGCCTCTGGATTTAGCAGATGAAAACAACCATAAAACTATTGCGGAATTCTTGACTTCAAGAGGTGGAAAGCGAGGAATAAAATCATTATTTAATGTTTATAGATTTTAGGGTTGCCGTGTTTGTGATTAATATTTGGAAGTTAAAGGGTCTACTTCTTATTCATGTTTTGTACAAACTGAATCCATTTGCTCAAAGGATAAACTTTTAGTGAAGATTCTCTACTAACGCCAATGTTTGAGAAAAATGTGAAATTAATAAAACGTAAGTGCTCGCCTAAGATAAAATTTTCTCCATGACATTGGCATAAAAAACTGTTACTCTTTCTTTAAATGTTATAACGAACCTGAATTATATTTTCAAGGTAGCTTGGCATATCAACTCCTATGGATATGAAAGAATGGAATACGCCCGATTAAACCTGTTTATTTATTTATTTATTTGTTTCAATTAACAAGTACATGAGTGTTAACGATGTACCTGTTGGAGTAACAACGCTTTGAGAACATTTGTCGTGGTGACAAACGTTGAATATCGCCCCTTTGAATATTTTCCTAGAGCGCAATGTTGTTTTCCTGGAATTAATAATATCGTCTCAGGGATACTGTTGGAAATTTCGACGACTACATCATCACACTTGACAAAACTAGGATTTTTGGAGTGGCACTTCTCCGGAAACCACAACTCTGTTCAGCTGGAAGTAATAACTATATTTTCGGAACTCTTAACGTAATCATCAAGGATTCCAGGTCGATTTACGGTGCACTTGGCACTTCCATCTGGTCATGACAGTGTCAAGCCATGGATACTTGTGGAATCGTCTACGTCAACATTAGGGGTTTCCTGGTCAAGGTTTTTATTTCAAAATCCCCTCCCCCAAAAAACGGATTTCAGTTGGATCTTATAAAATTGTCGCATATTTTAGGGACTCTCAACATATTCATCAACATTCTTCTGTAGAAGTTCGATACCGTGATGCTAGCCACAATGCTCGTCGGTGTTCTTCTGAAAAAAAACAAGATTGTTCCATGGATACTTGTGGAATCGTCGACGCTCACATTAAGCTTTTCTTAAGGTTTTTGTTGGCCGGTGTTCAGTTGGCTGTTTTATAATTATCCCAAATATACTTTTCGAAATACGCTGCCATGACAGTTCTCAGAAGGCTTTTGGATTCTATTGGACCTCTCCACTTCTTAAGACACCGACATTCAGCTATTCAGATCGGGAACGTTCATCAATACAGCTCTGATGGCACTTCATTAAAGCAAGACGATTTTATCTGAAACTATGCTGTTGAATGAAAAACACTTTAGCTTCTGACCGATATGCGCAACTCCACATAGTCCCAAAAAACTGTCAGAAACACATCCATTCATTATTATTTATTATTTTTTTAAAAGTTAATCTCTCAATTAATTTAATGAAGATGGCTGTGAATACTTTTAACGCTAAGTTTTTATATTCATAAACGTTGTAATATTTATTAACAAAAAATAAAAATATGTATATATTTAAGAGAATTTATTTCCCAGCCTATTTTCAATAAATAATTTTTTACTTCATAATGTTATTGGCTCTCATGTTACTTACAAAGTTTCTTGTTATCACCTTGTAGGTAAAATTCGATATATTATATTAAATAAAGTAATATTTGTAATATTGCAAAAGAAATTCAGTCAAAGGCTTCATTGTAAATAGATTTTGACCGGACCAGAGAGCAATGCTCTTCCATGGAGGATAATTTTGATAACTCGATTTAAGAGTTCATACTTTATTTATTTATTCATACTTTATTTATTTGTTGAGAACTTTTGGCGATTTACTCTATAGCAATATATCATAAAAGTAAATTATTTTTTAAAAAACAAAACAAAGATGGCTGTGCAATATATCGGGTTGCTAAAACACCTTACTTATCAATCTTTCAATTTGTTAAAATATTGTGTGTTGTTTTTTTAAAAAATTAATTAGGAGTTTTGACGGGAAAATAAATTTTATTGTGGAATTTAATAAAAAATAAATTTGAATGAAATCTTATATTTATACAATTACTTTCATAGGTCTGGACGTAAATTTGGTGATATGAATTCCGAAAGATTGATAAGTATGTTTTAAACTGCCCTTTGTATGGTATCCCCAGGGAATCTATCAAGATTGATTCCGCAAGGAGAATATAATATTCCAAAAAGGATAATATATTATAAATATTACAAAATACTTTTTACAAACAGATTAATGTGTATACATTATACAGATGATGATTTTTTTTCCTTATTAGGCTAGAAAAAGTTATTCTAAATTTTATAAGCTTTCTTAAAAAAAAAAAAAAAAAAAAAAAAAAAAAAAAAAAAAAAAAAAAAAAAAAAAAAAAAAAAAAAAAAAAAAAAATCATTGAAATCGGTTAAGATTTAGAGGCTGTAGCCTTTTTTTTTAAACACAAAATGTCTTTTGGCCACACCGTGCGGCAGCTATCTGTCTCGAATATGTTGATACCGACAATAAAGAAATTTGGGGTCTTTTGGCGAAGACCACATCCAGTTACTTTTGAAGTAGCAGTAGTGATTGTATCAGTGATTCAGCGCATGCGCATAACTCCTTTGCCTTCCTATTGGAGGATTCCGATGACCAATTGCTTTGGTTCTTGCTGGGAGTAAAGTAACCTTCAACAGTGAATTAGCTTTTGTGTATGAAAAAGCTCTGTTTATGTTAGTGAGAAAAATGAGTCTTTTACAATTAGTTCGCGATGTTCCTGACAAAGAAAAAGGGATTGGTTTCTTACTCGGAAAAATTAATGTAATTCTATTAATTGCGAGTTGGATTGACTAGGGTTTTGATATCTTCTTGAGCGAGCGGAGCGTAGCGTAGCGAGCGGACACGCATAGAATGTAATACCTAATAAATGTAAAATATCCAAAAAAGAGAGTGAAAACGATTAAAATATGTTTGTTCACAAATAACTTGTTTGTTATCCTTCATAACCTGCAAAACGGTCAACTTTAATGCTTAATAACTTATTTCATAGTTGAGAGAATTGATTTTGATCATATTAACCTTTTTATTAATAAATATTGCTTGCCATTATCTAATATGAATTATAACCGAAGATAACGAGTCAAGAAGTAGTAGGTAACCAGCAAAGAACCTATAAGCTAATCAGTAAGCTTATCAGCGAGTACGAGTAACTGTTATAAATCACTACTGCTACTTCAAAAGTAACTGGATGTGGTCTTCGCAAAAAGACCCGAAATTTGTAATAAATTTTATATTTTTTTACAAGCTTCTAAATAAATAAATAGAATTAACCTTCTCACTGCAAGAGTAGTAACGCCGTATAAAATGACAGAAGCTGCTACAGTCCGTCAGATCAACACGGATGTAGTGAAAGAAGTGGAGAAGTGGGGACACTGAGGTAGGCCAGTCTCTCAGCTACCTTCAAACCACAAGGATCTCTCTCTCTCTTCCTGCATCTCTGTGGATATCCAATAACACAGGTACACAAATATACTACAAACAACGCCTAATCATCAACATAATACATAAAATAATACATTACAACATACTTAATAAAATATATATCTAAATAAATTTAAAAAAAGCGTTTTGAAAACTTAATGCGCATTTAAAGGAGATTCGTGTTGTACAATATAAGTATATCATTAAAATATTTATAACAAACATATTTCGCAAAAAATTGTAGAAATATTAAATTAAATTAGTTTATTATTAACTACAGTTAATCTTTAATTTAAAATTATATTAAGTTATCAAAAAAATGAACGACAGACGTCTGCAAATATATAGAAGATATGTGTTTTTATTCCTTAAAAACACAAAAACAAAACATTGCTAACATCTAACACACTTTTTTTTTTTAGAAATTAATATTATTAAGTGATCCTCTTTACACACACGTCCTCGCAGTCTTTGCTTACTTATTATTAATTACTTTAAACATTGAATATGTTTATAATTTATTATTCATGCATATTTCTATTTATTCTTTATAATACTTTTTTTACTAATAGCTTCAGTTGCCAAAAACTAATAATAAAAATAAGACTATAATAAATTAGTTTATCCATTTGGTTCAGCAGCGTCAACTAAATACATGTTTGTAGTTGAATTGGTATTGTCTCAAAATTGTTAATTAGCGTAAAAAGTTTAAATAATAGGACTAAGTTGTTTAATTTCCATAATACAATAAATGCGATTAAACTCCGGGATAAAAAATAAATAAATAGAGAAATCGTTTTGTTTTTATTTGAATAAATTCAATTCTTTTATTTATACAGGTAAGAAATAGTTTTAAATTATTCAAGCAGTAGAATATATACAAAATTTTTACAGGAACAACCCCCCCCCCAAAAAAAAAAACCCAAAACACTGTGACATTAAGCATTAGTTTGATTTTAATCACATTAGTTTTCACTAAATTTTTGACAAGAATTATTTCATTTTTGAAAAAAAGTAAAGGGTTAAACCTCCCTGAGTGAAATTTGTACGGAAAACTATAATTTTTAAAATTGTGAGCTTGAAAGATGCAAACCTTTCGAAAAAGAGAGCCAATTATACATACTCCTAGTTAAGTTTTAAATAATTTTACAAAGTCATTGATTTTAATTTTAACCAAGTCGATTGAGTAAACCTGAAAATATCTGGTAAATCTTTTTGAAAAAAAAAAGCTTAGAAAATATTTTTTTATTTTTTATTATTTTATGGACTTGTTCCCTTTTACTATGTTTTAAAATTTTTAGAGAATATAATAATTTATTAAAAAACTTCCTCAAGATCACATATATATTGATCATGTTACTAGAGTAACAAATACTTTAGGATTGTATTTTTTAGCACTTTCCTCCGAAGGAAAGTAGCTATTGAGGTTGGACTCATGACGGAATTTTTGAAAAATTTCTTCAAATCTTTATCGATCCTACCTAGTAGACACCGAAAATGACCCCCGTTAAAATTTATATATATATATATATATATATATATATATATATATATATATATATATGCATATATATATATATATGTGTCTGTTAACCCGATAGCGGCCAGAGTTTTTGTTTTTTCGTCACGAAACTTGGTATATAGCATTCAATTAGCAAACGATTGAACGAGTTCGTTAACCACCAAAGTCGGTCCACCGGAAGGGGGGGTTTACCCCGAACCCATAACACTAATTTGACTATGTCAGCCGTAATATTTGTTATATTTCAACGAAACTTGGTAATCGTAGTGTTAATATAGATAGAAAAGTGAGATATAAAAATGAACTAAATCGTTTTCATTAGAAGGGGGGGTTTACTCCGGACCCACAATACCAATTCGCCACTACCAGCCGTGATTTTTGGTATATTTCGACGAAACTCGGTATTCGTAGTGGTAATCTACAGGTAAATATGTGTTGTAAAAAGAAACTATATCGGTTCATTAGAAGGGGGGGTTTACTCCGGACCCAAATTCCTAATATACTCATACCGGTCGTAATTTCTGCTGTATTGTAACGAAACGCTGTATACGTCGTGGGTAACTCATGAGAAAGAAGTGTTGTAAAAATGAGCTGAATCGGTCAATCGGAAAGCGGGGGTTTAATTTGTAATATATTTGAATAGAAAAGCCGGCAGACGTAGGTTCACAAAGCCGCCGCAAGGAGCGCTTTCTACCACTAGAGTGACTGTATCCTGTTCCTGCGTTAGATCAAAATACGATAATATGAGGATTTTTGTATTTATTACGTAGTGTAGTAGGTACCATGTGTAAACATAACTCTGGCTGCAAATTAATAATTGATCAGTTACTCATTACAAAATGAGAACTATTCACGTTTTTATTTTATTTATGTAAAATATTTTAAGCAAATTGTTCTGGAAAGCATTCTACACTACCCAAATTCTGAGGAAAGTGCTTAGTTATGCAGCTCCTGCGTGACGGACTTTTATTATTTATTTTTATTGCTGGACCTCAATGAAGGTACATAGAAAATTTTACCTCTTAAGGGAAATTCCAGCTTTAACCAAATTATATAAGCAATTAATAAATTATAATAGGTTATGATAACATCCTGAAAATATAATTTTGGAAAATGTGGAAATATTTATTTATTTACAGCGCAAAAAATAGTTTTTGAATACCGTTTTTAATTTGGGTACTTAGAATCATGGGATTCAGTTGAAACATTTTCTGCATGTTCTACTTTCATTAAAACTAATATGTTGAAATTTTGGTTACGTTTGGAGTTAAGGAAGGGTTAGAATAAAATATTTTATTAACAGACATAAAAAGTTTTGGTAACTTTGTATATTTTCCTTAATATCTCGAAAAAGGTCAAGAATTTGGTAAACGAAAGAATACCATTAGAAAGCTTACTAAATGCTCTACAAAAAAGGTTCTGATGAAAGTTTTGATTAGGCGATGTCAATCGGAGAAATAAGTGCTTAAAACATTAAAGTAATTGATTTTGCTTATTCGAACTGTTCTTTTTGTCTGTTTTTATTCCTTGTTATTTTTTAATTGCTTATAGTTGGATAATGTATTTTACAATAAAACAGATTAGGCAAAATAAGAAAAACAATTCATTGTTAGAAATATAGCTTGCCAAGAGAAAAAGATTCGTTGACGTCTTTTGAATATTTTCAATTGCCTTTATGCTGTTGGTTTTTTTATTTTATTTTTTAATTGATTTTATCTGTAGAATTATTACTATAGTAAAAGAACACAGGAATGTGTGAAAATATTTGATATTTTCCAATTCATTGAAACGTATGAAATGAAGTATCGGTAGAAGAGGATTCTAGGGTCTTGCGGACCTGACCCCAGGTATAGCCAGCCATAAAACCCTTTGAACAAAGGCCGAGGAAAATATTATCTGTTTCTATTCTATGCTTTTCAAATGAGAATAGGGATATGAACAGGAACCGGGGTCTCCCGTGGTCTAATGGCTAGCGCCTTGGATTCATAAGCGGGAGATGGTGGGTTCGATTCCCAACCTCCGGCAGGAATTTTATCATCCCACGGCTCGCTGGTGAAATTCCTCGCTACACCCTGGATGTCGGCGCTAATGACCTAGATGTAGATGTGCCGTAAAAAAAAAAAAAAAAAAAAAAAAAAAAAAAAAAAAAAAAAAAAAAAAACTGGAACCGCGCTAAGATGACGCAGTTCCTGCGAGTCGGACTTTTTTTTTGGCGTAGAAAAAAAAGCGGTACTTAGCTATCCTCTCTGCTTAGTTTTACCTAAAAATGCATGTTTATAAATGTTCTTATAAATTTCTTTGCCGTACTCGGCTATATGTATGCACACCATAATAAAATGAAGATGTTAATTAGCGATGCGATTATTATACCAAAAACGAATTTGCCATTATTATTTTTACTATAATATTGTTAATATTAACAGTGCGGTCCATCCAATATCTCGTGGTAAACTGTCAACATTTATTCGTTATAAGTGAAAAGTTAAATAAAGTGGAATACGTCGAGATCAGTTTACAGAATTAGATTGGTTGTTAATTTATTCAACAATCAGCACTCGAAAATATATTTGGAAATATACGTGCCTCTTCCAATTGAGTAAAATATGACTTTATTAAATTGAATGTTTTTTGCGGTTTTCGTAATATAAACCCCGTTTATCATCCATTATTCTATCCAATTGGTATAGGTCTCATTCGACTCAGCACAAAAAATACTTCAAAAATGATACCGAAACCACAAAGATTCGAGTACCTATAAGTTTATTTCCCAAAATCGGGCGTTTGGCACCACTGTGCGCCGCAATGTGCAGTGGTATTATTGGTAATAGCAATAACTGTTACATATTAATGTAAATATTAATTTTGATTTTTTTTTCGGTCGGTGACACCATAACTAATACGTGTTTGCGGACCTTATGACTCACCGCCACTGGTTTAGACAAAACCTAATTATTGTTTGTCCGTTTAGAGAAAACAAGATACAAAATTTATAAATTTTAAGAAGTTCGTTTTATTTTTGACACCGATTTTTGAGTTGTATCACTTTAGAAATACTAGTGCGATATGGTTTCTCTTCATCTGTCCAGTAGCGTCTGACATGTGACATTCTTGAAAAAAAAAAAAAAAAAAAAAAAAACAGTTCTGAAACATATACATACAAACGGCGGATCGTCACTACTTGCCTACATAGATTAAAAAAATAGCCAGTTTTTGATGATGCCGAGTGAGGTAATTGTATCATTTGATTCAAAATTTGAAAATAATAAAATAAAATTTGTTTATTTTTTTTTAATTTGGCACTAAGCCAAACTTAGCCTTGCCAATTGCCAAACTCTCAAGGTTACGAGATAATGTGAAGGCTGCTCGTTTAGATTGGGATCAAGTCCAGGGACTTCACAAGTTTAGAAAAACAAACCCGTCCCGCGACACCTGCGTAACCTAAGCACATTCCTAAGAAAAACAATTAGCGAGTAGGATTTCAAGTCCCAGGTAACTCTAAGCAGCAATTCTAATTGTGTTAATAAGTTTAGACATTTTCGTATAAATAAAGTTTGTATGTCTGTTCCGTTTAAATTTGCGGCCCAATAGAATGCCATATATTAAACAGTGTCGAAAAAATGTGTTGATAAGTATGACATTTAATTGAGGAATTTGTATTTTTTTTTGAGAAAATGATTAAAAAAAAAAAAATCCTGTTTCTTATAGCAAATATCTTACTCAGTCGATGCCACATCTTACTTTCTCAAAATCCCTAAGGGCAGTGGTAACTACATAAATTTATATACTATCAAATGATTCGTCAAAATCAAATTAGATCATTATTTAATAAATTTTTTATTCAATAATCATTCATATAAATTTTTATTGAATAAGAATTTATTCATTGATTAAATTATTCATCCACTGATTAATTTGTAGTCAATGAATAACAGTGTTGGGTCATTATTCAATAAATTTTTATTGAATAAGTATTTACTCAGTTATTCATGGACTGATTATGTTTTACTTAATGAATAATTAATTATTTTTCATTCTTCATCCATTATTTTTATATATTTGAAATAATGAATATAAATAAATAATTTTCATTAAAAGTAAGACAAAGTTTAATGAACTTGGTCATTTTTATTAGAAAAGATTGTTAAAATAAATCACTTGTTTTAACGAAAAATTTCAGTCAAATAAATCAATTTTATTTAAAAAATTGGTTCATTCGAATAAATAAATTTTATTGAATAAATAACTTTTATTCAATAAAAATTTACATTCAATAAATCATTTTGATTTTTCATTCACATTTTTATTGAATAAAAATTATTTATTGAATGACAATTTTCATTGAATAAAAGTTATTCATTATAATGAATAAAAATAAAAAGTTACGTTATTCATCGAATTGGCTGAATAATGAATGAAACATTATTCATTATTCAAAATAAAATAGCAGATTTATTCATTATTCTTAATTATTTTTTCCCAAAACTGATCAATATCCAGAAATCCTTGCTGATTCAATTTTTCTCTAATTTTTTTTTACCCAACTTAGAGGATCCTTAGCGAGTTTCATTGCAAGAAAGAGATTCCCCACTAAAGGCTAGATGGGCCTAGAAATAGTGATAATAAGACAAGTAAGTTATGTTATGTAAGTCTCTCAGTCTACAGTCTATCAGTATGCGTTTCACTGTAAGATCCTCGTAGCAATATGCAAATTTTTGTCTGTATGTCTTTTGAATGAGATAACCGTGAGCAGTGGAAATTAGCTAGCGTGGAAATATTACTTCTTCCCGTCTTGTGAGGATTTCGTTCAACCATGCTCTTGTCTTGTTTTTAATCTGTCTTAACTTGTCCATTATTTTTGCCAGTCGTCCAATATGAAGCTTTGTACTAGGTTACATAAATCTGGTGAAGTTTTTGCACCTGTTGATGGTTTCTGTGCCGCTAATTTTGCTGGTACTTATGTACTTTGTGGGATACCAACATGACCACGAGCCACATTGCAAATAAATGTACAAAAGGGAATATGAGGTATTTGTAATGTAATGACTAGATCCCGGAAGATAGGCATTTGTTTTTGGTTAAAATAGGCCGGCAAAAAGGCACTTGAAATACTGAAAATAGGCAGTACTGTAATTAAAATAGGCATTTATTAGGAGTGAAGGCAAAGAGGAATCTCACTCATTATTAATGAAAACATGTATTTTAAATACTCATTCATTTCTTTATTATCAATTTATCACAGAATTAGTGTACTTACTCTTACTTTCCCTTCTTACAAGCAACAACAAGATGCTTTATCAAAGTATCAACTCTCATAGACCTAAGAAAAAATGTTTTTCATTTTGGAAAAACTTCCTCTGCATTATCTTATCATTTCTAAATCCGAAATAGCAGGTAACTACACCATTGTCACAGCAAAAGGGGTGTGAGGAAGGAGACGTACTTCTCTCATCCTCTCTCTTTCCTGCTATTCATTATGCCTGTGCATTCCTTCTACCAAGGAAGGTTCTGTTATTTACAGAGGGTCAATCCAGGGGTTGGGAAAATAAGCTTTCGAATTGATATTTGTGACGGCAAAATGTAATTTAATTTGTGAAACCATTTTTGTTTTCGACGAACTGAAATTCGAAATTCGTTATGTTCTTTTTGAAATGTTTAAATCGCAGAAAAAAATTGCATAACGAGCAAAAAAGGCTTTAAATCTTAAAATCGCCAAAATAGGCAAAAAAGGCAAAATAAAAATTGTCTCTACACTTCCTAAATGCACGGAAACATATTTATTTCTATCTGATTCTTCAATATATCCATTCAGATAAAAAAGGCATTTTGCCTAACTTCCGGGCTCTAGTAATGACTTTTGGCGAAAAAAAATGACTAATAGCTGAATATGACTATTGTGGACTAATTGCATTACAAACTGACCATAAATATTCTTTATTCAACAACAACCCAATCTAAGAGTTACTGTTTCCTAGAAACATTACTCATTGTATGAAATATCTGTGCAGCTCTTCTGATAAAGGATTCATTCATTCATAAAAAGAATTATGAATGAACTGCTTCTTCCTTATGTGTACGTCTTTTTTGACGTTTTTATCACAATTTTTCAATGCCACCCTTCAGAATACTGTATTTTTTGTGTCAAATCGCCCTAATAAGCTTGTAGCACTTATGATTCTGCATTGATGATCTTCCAGATTCAAAAGTTTTCACATTTGTGCAAACAAAGGTACATTTAGATAGATGCTAATAGACTGACAGAAAAAATATTGTGGCTTATCAGGTTTGATAGGCGCAAATCATTTAATTGTTAAATTGTAAAAATTACAAACAAAACATTAAAAATTAAATTACTATTATTATACGGTGAAATATATTGTGAGGCTGGCCTTTATTTCGGGAATCTGTATGAAAGAAATATTTTCTGGCAAGGAATATGGATGACTCAAAGTTTTATATACGCCCCGTTGTTCATAGCCTCGGAATCAAGCTTTGAACTCCTATGATTATTTAATGTATGTTCAATAATATTTAATTTCTAGATAAAGAAAGTACATAAAAACGTCTGCATTATTAATATGCCCGACTCGATGGAACTTCGTCATTTTAGCGCGATTCCTTTCTTATACCTAGTGACATTTGAGGGCCTTGGAAGTGTAAGGGCGAATCAGAAAAATCTACTTTTTTTTAATTTTATTTTCTGATTCAGAAAGATGTAGGTAACATCTTCGCCTTGTTTCTCTGGTTCGCCTTTAGTTCTCTCACAGTTTCCAGTTAAAGTGAATAGCAGCATCATCATGAGAAATTCAATGTCCTATTTCAAGGGCGAATCCCGGGTCTGAAACGTCCCTCCTAGCATTTTGTTACCCATAAATCACTCGTAAATATTATAATTAAAACATTGAATTTCAATTGCATAATTTACCGATAAGGTTTATGAATCAGCATTCTGTAGAGTAAACATTCGCCCTTGTAAAGCGCTTCTAGAATTTTAACTTCGATTTCTAAAGAAAAACTGAACTGTTCTGAGGGTCGTTCAGGATAAATATGTCTATTTAGCAAAAAAGGCAGATTCATTTTAGCGCGGTTCCTCCCTCCCCCATAGGGAGGAACCCCGCTTATAGGGTTGATACAATGAAACAATCCGGAAGTGCCGACTAGAAAATTTCGCGTTTCAGAACCCCTAGAGACCGAAAATAACGTTGGTTAAAATTTGTATATATATATATATATATATATATATATATATATATATATATGTATATATATATATATATATATATATATATATATATATATTTGTCTGTTCGCTCATTTCTGGCTTCCCTGATGGTCCGATTTTGATGAAATTTGGTACAAAAATCCGTCGTCCAATTTGAAAGGTCAAGTTCGTTAACCAGCAGAATCCCCCCACTGGAAGATGGCGTTTGGGGCGAAATTCGCGCCAAAAAAATCGTAACGCTTACGTTTTTGAGTTCATAAGCTTGTAAGTACTCGTTTTATAGGCTTCTTGGGCTAGGAAAACGAATGAAACCATTTTCAAGGCGATAGCTTTAACTGTTTTCGAGAAAATTGGAAAAATAGTTTTTGAATACCGTTTTTGGTTTGGGTACTTAGGATCATGGGATTCAGTTGAAACATTTTCTGCATGTTCTACTTTCATTAAAACTAATATGTTGAAATTTTTGTTACGTTTGGAGTTAAGGAAGGGTTAGAATAAAATATTTTATTAACAGACATAAAAAGTTTTGGTAACTTTGTATACTTTCCTTAATATCTCGAAAAAGGTTGAGAATCTTGGTAAACGGAAGAATACCATTAGAAAGCTTACTAAATGCTCTACAAAAAAGGTTCTGATGAAAGTTTTGATTATACGATGTCAATCGGAGAAATAAGTGCTTAAAACTTTAAAGTAATTGATTTCGCTTATTCGAACTGTTCTTTTTGTCTGTTTTTATTCCTTGTTATTTTTTAACTGCTTATAGTTGGATACATATATTTGATAATAAATCAGGTTAAGAAAAATAAGAAAAACAATTTAATCTTAGAGATATGGATTTTCAAGATATAGCTTTTCAAATGCTTAGCGGGGTCCTTCCTAGGGCGGGAACCCATCCAGGTAAGATTGTAAATAAGACCTTTCTTGAAAGTAAAGATCCTCCTCTGCCTCCCGGCACTTTCATTGCTGACGAAGGCTACCAATGAGTAGCCAAAACGTCCTAAATATAGATTTTTTAACAAAAATCGTATTGAGGTTTCTTTAGCCGAATCCCAACCATTCCAGCTTTACTTATCACCTCGACGGCTAACTATCTAATCTTCATGCTTTCTAGAAATGTGGATCCAAAATAATAACAGCTTCTATTTTAATCATTTTAAATGAGTATAGAGGTAAGAACGGAACCGCGCTAAGATGATGCAGTTCCTGCGAGTCGGACTTTTTTTCAGTTGAATTTCATTTTTTACAATCAAACAAATTTTATCTCCAAATCAGCTTCAAACTGAACCCGGCTTCGAAGTTAGCGACGCCAGAACTTATTAATGTAATATTTTAGTTCAATGAAGCCACATAGTCGAATTTTTGCATTTTGTATGGGAACATACAGTGACCTTGAGGCCTATAATAGAAAAAAATTCATATCTCGACGTAAAATCCGTTCTTTCAGAATCCGCAGTCAAAAATTCATTTTGTGAAATATAAACATATTTGTCCTTGAAATTAATAACCTTGATTTTGCGCCGATGTCGTGAAACAGACCTCGGATTCGAATTTAGCGACCCTCTACTATGGAAGCTCTAGTTATTTCTCCTTTAACGACTTCATACGAAATTTGACCTTCAAATTCCCTTAAACCTGACATGATGGAGTGAAACAGACCTCGGATTCGAATTTAGCGACCCTCTACTATGGAAGCTCTAGTTATTTCTCCTTTAACGACTTCATACGAAATTTGACCTTCAAATTCCCTTAAACCTGACATGATGGAGTGAAACAGACCTCGGATTCGAATTTAGCGACCCTCTACTATGGAAGCTCTAGTTATTTCTCCTTTAACGACTTCATACGAAATTTGACCTTCAAATTCCCTTAAACCTGACATGATGGAGTGAAACAGACTCCGGATTCGGATTCAGCTTGTCGAAATACATAAGAATATATGTATGGCGTCTTTGGAAATTACCACTTTTTTTTTAGCGTGGCTGTGTTATCAGCGCCATATTTAAAGCTGGTTGTCCCATACAAGGGTTTATTTATAACAGATGTAGCGACGCTACTACTTGAATGGTAAATAATCGCGACTCCTAACTCCCTACCTCTCTGGATAGCCCCCAATAATCTGAGTCTTGAAACCAATGGGAGGTTGATATGAAAAACGTGGTGTCAGTTGTGGAAGACTGGGGAATTTTCTATTCACATGTTAGTGATGTGAAAGTGCGTTCCTCTGTTAATTTAGACCCTAAATAGTAAATGCAGGCCTGCAGGTAACGTAGTTATTAATTATGGTGCACCAATGATAGTATTGTGAGTACTCACTTAATTTATGATTTTGTAGGATTGTTATTTTTTGGAATGATATGTTGAATGATTATTATTATTATTATCAATTAAATTACTATTATTATCATTACAGTTTCTTATAAGTTCGTAGTGCATGCTCAGTAGAGTTGACATGTTTGTTTGTTTATTTATTGCTAGCAGAATGGAATGCCAAATTATTTATTTTTTGCATCAGTTTTATTGTTTATTATGTTATTTATTAGTATAAAAGAAATATATATTTTTATAAACATTTACTCGATGAAATAATTTCAACCTCAGAGTCCGTAAAGTAAACAACCTCCAAAGAGGTTATACAGATATACCTGGATTAAAATAGAAATTTTGCTTATACTTGTCGTGATTTGCATAGCACTTTCCCAAGGTAAACATGTTATAAGTAAGCATTGCTAACAAACTATAATAAATTAGGTTTATCATCTCCTTATCAGAATGACAAGTGTAGACTTACATAGCTTGATGTAAGTAGAACAAGGCCATGTATGGAGCGGTGGAGAAGATGGTGACAGGCTTCATTATCAAGGGAGTCCCCCAAGATAACCAGCTAGGCCCTGCTCTAATCACTGGATATTGTTATGCATGGTTCTGTCACGTAAACAAATTGATGACATTAAATAGTCACCTTTCAGAAAATCCGCGTGTGTCATAAAACCAAGTCGAAATCCGGAGGTGCCGACGAGAAATGTCAAAATTTCATAAACCTCAGATGACAAAAGGACGGGATGTTCAAATTTGTAAATTTTTGTGTTTTTATATATATATATATATATATATATATATATAAATATATATATATATATGTATATATATATATATATATATACATAGAGAGAGAGAGAGAGAGAGAGCTTTGCTCTATGGCGATGAGTCGTAATACAGATTATAAAATATATATACATCCTTTACATTATGTTGAAACATATCCAATTTACATTTAAACATAAATAAGATATACATGGATGCATATAAACAGGATGCAACTGAATAAAAATAATATACAAATATAAAACACAAATCATTTACATTTACAATACAGTACAAAAGAAATATAAAAGTCAAAATAAGTAAAATAAAGAACGTTAGCGTAATTAAATCAGATCAATAGGTTATTAAAATAAACAATTTAAATTGAAAGCAGAAAGAGTAGAAGGGAGATTGGCTAGATTTTTTTGTATAAATTAGTGTTCTTTAAATAATGTAATATAGTGTTGATGTGAGGGCTACCTTCTGCGAGTAATGTGTGTAAGTCGTGTGGCATGAGTAAATTGTCTTGTCTTCTGGAGTCTGTCAGTATGTGTTTTATCGTCAGGGCAACATTACACAATGAGCACACCGGTCTTCTTAGGCAACATTACACAGTGTCCGATTCTTAGTCTGTTTAAGACAACTTGGTCTGTTTGGTTTAAAGACAGCTGATTATCATAAAAGACTTTGATTGAGTTTTTAATTTCTCTTAATTTGTTGTCTTTCCGTAACCAGTGATTTAGCCAATCTTGTGATATGTGTGTTTGTGCTATGTTACATAAGTCCTCTGTAGTTACTTGTCTAATGGTAATGCTTTCTTTTAAGGTAGCCTCTTTAGCGTGGTTGTCCACGTCTGTATTTAGGCCTATGTCTTTAAGCCCCGGTATCCAAGGCATTGTAATTTTGCAAAAAATAAAAAAAAACACCTAAAAAATAAATTTAATAAGATCAATTATTTCAGAAAAAAATATTTTTTTGTTGGAGTAATAGCGTTTTTATTGGCTAACTATTTTAAGTTTTAGATTGTTAGTATTACATACCCCCCCCCCAAATGCACCCATGGGCTGTACGTTATTATGTTTATAACAGGTTCTCCTGAAGAGGCATGAAAATGGAGGGAAACAAATGCTCCCAGACCCCGAAATTATTTTCTGTATACGCCCATGTAATGTTGTGTTGTTTTAATCTGTTTAATTGCATGTATATTTGTGTGTATATATTAAAACCACCGAAAATCGTCATTAGCTTTCCGTTGATAAAAACATTAGGGCCTTTCTTTTCTTTGACATTTCGTATCCTGGCAGACATTTAATTAGTTTCACGTAACAATGTTGAAATAATAATTTCAAACATTCAGCGATAATTGCAAAACTTTGGAGAGCGAAGAAATAATAATAGTTTCTAGGCTCAAGATGGCGCAGCTCTTGTTAGTTTGAGTTCTTATAGATCCCACTAATACCTAACCCACTGAAAACTATCTTAGAATCAGCTTGCGTGTTCCGATGAGAAGGAGAAAGCGAGATGTGATCAGGTTCCGAACAAGGTTTCGAAGCGATACCAAGAAGCTAGGAGGCTGAAGGCTGCCTACGCAGAACCTGCAATTCGATGCTTCGTGTAGGACGTCTGTCTTCCGCTCTAGCCTTACAAGGTAACCCAGTCCAGATTCCGGGGGTTCATCAACTCTTCCAGGATTCGGAGATGATTGACAACATACCAAGAAGACAGTGAGTGGGTATTAGTGACCTCCACTATCTGTAGATCCATAACGGAATAAAAATGGTACAAAATGTAAGTAGGAAAATGGTGTGTTTTAAGCCCAGCAAGGAACGTTAGTGGGGAAAATTGCTAGTCTACCCAATTTTTAAAAATAAATATGGAATTTCTGCTACTTAATTTACGCTTGGCAATCCCTACGTTTGCTCACAGAATCAGGGTACAGTTGTCCCGGGCTGGGCCTCGCTAATTGGAAAACAAAAATGTATAGGTTATGAGCTTGTAAAAAGAATGGGTTTTTTAAATATAGACGGGCGTAGCCTATATTTATTGGAATGGGATCTATATTTTTTTTTTATGTACATAAACGACAGAACAAGTGCAGTCCCAGAATAGTATATGTCATTAGGAGTCGTAATAAAACTACAAGTACATACCGAAAGTGATCTTTGCTGCACTGATTGTCGGTTTTTATTCCCATTTAGCTCAAAACTCAAGATGAAAATAATTTTAAACTGTCCAAAGTCCTATAGCAAAGTACTAGAATTTTCAGTCTGGCTCTGAGAAATGAGGGCCCGTGATCTGGTCCTCCTGGGCCCGGCTCTGAGATGTGGCGGCCCTGTATATATATATATGTTGTAGATCCTAAGTTGAAAACTAAGATGTTTTAGGTAGTTGGTAACAGCTTATTAAGTCTTCAATAGTTTTGTATTTTAATTACATTTTTGTCGTGGAAAAAAAAATTGAGACATGAACCATACAATTTTATATATAAAAAACGAACTTTCGTCCTCAAATTAAATAATATAAAATTTACAAGCACATAACCTGAAGATATCATGTATATATAACAAAATAATACAAAATCATACAGACAATTGGATTGAAAATGGCTTATAGCCGAAACGTTTCCACGACAAAAATGTAATTAAAATACAAAACTATTGAAGACTTAATAAGCTGTTACCAACTACCTAGAAATATAGACGGGCGTAGCCTATATTTATTGGAATGGGATCTATTTTTTTTTTTTTAATGTACATAAGCGACAGAACAAGTATAGAAGTAGAATAGTATATGTCATTAGGAGTCGTAATAAAATTACAAGTACCGAAAGTTACCTTTACTGCACCGATTGTCGGCTTTTATATATCCAAAGTCCTATAGCAAAGTACTAGAAATTCCAAAGTCCTATAGCAAAGTACTAGAAATTCCAAAGTCCTATAACAAAGTACTAAAAGAATTTTCAGCCTGGCGCTGAGAAATGGGGGCCCGGCTTTGAGGTGTGGCGGCCCTGCACAGAATACAGTTCATTTCTTTAGAATACTTTTCGTTTCTTTGACACTGCGGTAGTCAAAAATGTTTATTGCAGAGAAGTAATAAAAGATTCCTAAAAAACTTAAATTCATTACTTTTTACATCTTTGAGCCGTTTCCGGGACATTGATTAAACACACCGGGACATTGATTAGGACACCGGGACAAGAGCAAAATGCGGGGACTGTCCCGGTCAAACCGGGACATATGGCAAGCCTATCTAGAGATAACCCGTCCCAAAATTCTTATTTAATAATAATGACCGTTAAAATTTAAATAAATAAATTGAGTAATAACTAATTATATAAACTAACAATAATTTATTAATAAATGTGTGTGTGTATATATATATATATATATATATATATATATATATATATATATAGAGAGAGAGAGAGAGAGAGAGAGAGAGAGAGAGTGAATAGAATGACAGAACTGTAAGAATATAAGTTTCTTAAGACGACAGTGATCTGAGAGCGGAAGGCCACTGTAAGCAGATACGCCCACTTGAAACAGTTTCTACCTGTTTATGACGTAACCATTAAACAAACTACAGGGGTTTTTATATCACATACAAGGTTTCAAAAGAGATTCCTATGTTATATGTTTTTTTTAGTATTCAATTATATGGTAATTTTGTGCCGTTGTGGTGGTCATTACTGTATATTTGGCAATATTTCTTTAGTGCCTCACAATGATAATCGTGTTGTGTGGGTTGAAAGTAAGGCGTTGCGATATCTTATAGGTATTAAAGATTGCTTATTTTAAGCCTATTAGCTCTCTTGTCGAGCGATAATTAATTAAAATAGAAACTGTTTTGTATCATCGCGTTTTCATATAATCGGTATTACTAGAGCCCGGAAGTTAGGCAAAATGCCTTTTTTTTATCTAAATGGATATATTGAAGAATCAGATAGAAATAAATATGTTTCCGTGCATTTAGGAAGTGTAGAGACAATTTTTATTTTGCCTATTTTGGCTATTTTAAGATTTAAAGCCTTTTTTTCTCGTTATGCAATTTTTTTCTGCGATTTAAACATTTTAAAAAGCACATAACGAATTTCGAATTTCAGCTCGTCGAAAACAAAAAAGGTTTCACAAATTAAATTACATTTTGCCGTCACAAATATCAATTCGAAAGCTTATTTTCCCAACCCGTGGATTGACCCTCTGTAAATAACAGAGCCTTCCTTGGTAGATGGAAGGCCCCCTTGTAAGAAGGGAAAGTAAGAGTAAGTACACTAATTCTGTGATAAATTCATAATAAAGAAATGAATGAGTATTTAAAATACATATTTTCATTAATAATGAGTGAGATTCCTCTTTGCCTTCACTCCGAATAAATGCCTATTTTAATTATAGTACTGCTTATTTTCAGTATTTCAAGTGCCTTTTTGCCTGCCTATTTTAACCAAAAATAAATGCCTAACTTCCGGGCTCTAATTATTACTGTTCTGATTTGGAAAGCTCGGAATAGGACGTTTTAATATTTTGCCTCCAATGGAACGATATCAAGACTTCTGAAATATCAAGCACCGTTTTCTCCGGCTGGGATCTGCGTCAGAATCTTCTCTGTACAGTGATGGGCAATACTCGAATATCAATCTTTTGAAACGATTCGAATCGAAATCAAAAGATCGAGCCAGAAAAAAGGTCAGCGAGTTCAGATCGATCTTCTAGGCTCAGAAGATCGATTTACGATATGGACCTATGTTCGATTTGGATCGATTTCACGATTAATCACAAATACACAAGAAAATAATATTTCTATTCGATTCACATTCAAGAATGGCCCATCACTATTACGAATCATCCTAAAGAAGTCGATTTGAATGTTATTTTTCTAATATATTTAGTGAGTTGCTTTATGTTTAATTCTGTAGTATTGACTCCTCTGCTTCCTGGAGCTTATCTCCCTAGAGGATGCCAATAGATCATATTATTAGTATTATACATAGGGCAGCCCCAAAGCAGTGTTTAAGCTTTGAGGTGTTTTTTTTTTCTACGGCGCATCGACATCACGGCTATTAGCCTCATCTCAGAGCCGGGCCCGGGACCAGATCACGGGCCCCTTTCTCAAAGCCGGGCCCCCACTTCTCAGAGCCAGACTGAAAATTCTAGTACTTTGCTATAGGACTTTGGACATAAAAGCCAAGGTCTTTGCTATAGGACTTTGGACATAAAAGCCAAGGACTTTGCTATAGGACTTTGGACATAAAAGCCAAGGACTTTGCTATAGGACTTTGGACATAAACGCCAAGGACTTTGCTATAGGACTTTGGAATTTCTAGTACTTTGCTATAGGACTTTGGATATATAAAAGCCGTCAATCGGTGCAGCAAAGGTCACTTTCGGTACTTGTAATTTTATTACGACTCCTAATGAAATATACTATTCTGGGACTGCACTTGTTTTGTCGTTTATGTACATTAAAAAAAAAATAGATCCCATTCCAATAAATATAGGCTACGCCCGTCTATATTTCTAAACCCCATTCTTTTTACAGGCCCATTACCTATACATTTTTCCCCCACGGCGCCCGGGCCCGGGACAACTGTACCCGGCTGTCCCCCCCCCCCATGTGGCGGCCCTGATTAGCGCCGACATACTGGTGCAGCGGTAATTTTCTCAACGAGCCGTGAGATGAGAAAATTCGTTGGCCACTAGACCACGAGGAGACACGACAGTGTTTAAGATTTAAGGTACTTATAAGAAGTTGCCGGGATTTGGACTCTGAAAGACGTGGTTTTAGCAGGTTTTTTTGACTCCAGTTCCTCCAGGACTCATTTCCTGACCAATGTTAATAGGAACGTTTTCGCACAGAATCGAATTTCCTACACTACTTTGGGCCACCCTGTGAAGCGTGAATATTACTTGTTAGGACTTCTTGATTGTATAATCAGCATTTCACGAATGAATTTTCTTTCATATAGGAATGCTAAGAGATTAGTCCAAGAGCCGGAAACCGCACGTTTCATGAAATGTTTTATGCACCTTGAAATTTTGCTATAATGTCACATAAGAAAACGTTGTCGGAAAGGATATAGTAACAAACAATGCTAGCCAACACCTGATATATAAAATCAAGGTCAGCCATTTTGACACATCAAACCATCAGTTCACCTCGAGATTGACATACAAGTGTGGTCTATGACCATGAACACAGGAGAAAACTACACAACTTCGACCTTCACCAGTGGCATTTAACATATTGAATTAATTCAATTAACATCTCAAAATAACTAGATTCAATGAACGAACAAACATGTCTAAATCACATCCAAAATTAATGGCCATTTCAACAAAAAGAAAGCCCGTCACGCAGGAGCGGCATGACTAGACACATTCCTCAAAAGATGGGTAGTGTGCCGTGCATTCCTGAATAATTTTCATAAAATAAACTATAAAAAAAGAATACTTTTGACCTTTTACATTTGAGCCTAATGAGCAGCTGACTCGATTTTGCGAGCTACCATGGGCGTATATAAGGAGGGCTGCAGTCCCCGAAATTTTGATTTGATCGGTAAAAATGTGTCATAAACCTTTTAAAAATAAATTAAAAAAAGATTACTTAGTTCTTAAAGGGTATTTTATTTTGGGTATAATAGTGTTTTAGTTGGCTAAAACTATTCCAACTTCTAGCTGGTTAGTATACACCTATATACGCTTGTGTGAGGTACTATGCTCTTACTTCGTAGTAAATACACAAAATCTTAAAAATTTTGATTTCTTATCTTGGTGAATAATAAAAACGTCCACATGTAAAAAGAGAACATCCCGGAATCATAACAACGCAGAAACTGTATACAGCTGTTCAGCCCATCTAGCGGTGGAAGAATCAATGCCAATGTCCGGTTTTAATTAGAATTATTGTTTAAAATTTAATCAACATTTAGACCGTAGAGCATGATAAACAAATATTGTAGTCGGAGAGCTAGTAACCCATTTTTCAAGAAGTGTTTTATGCACATTGAAATTTTACTATAATGTACCTCTTGGGTAGATAATAAGGTATGTGTCTCCTGGACATACCTTGGAACACCAGCTACTGCGCATAGAGGAAAGGTGCAAAACAATATTGCTCAAAAATAGTGTTTTAATCAGAAACCAGCTATCATTAAAGTAAAAATATTGCAAATTAAGGTAATTTTTCAATGAAAAATAAATAAGGCAGACACTTTTAAGGGAGTTTAAATGTAAAAAAACAAACAAAAAAAAAACAAAGTACCTAGTTTTTATTTTTAATATTAAATGAAGTGCTTTATTCACGCTGCAATTTGAACAGGGTCATCAATAAACATATTTGAAAATAATTACAATAGGTCAGAGACTTTTGTGCGGCTTAATTATCAGGAAACTCAAAAATAAATGTTTCCTAACATAGACTGCAATACACTGCATGTAACCGTAAGATTGATTGAGAGAACCGCGCAGTTGTGGTTTTCTCTGCGCTCTCATTGCCTTAATTGTACGTTAAAGATTATTGGCTTCTGAATAAAACACTATTTTTAGGCAATATTATGTTTTTACACCTTTCCCCTATACGCAGTACCTGGTGTTCCATGGTAAGCCTAGCTATATACCTTCTTATATACCCAAGAGGTACATTATAGCAAAATTTCAAGGTGCATAAAACACTTAATGCGACTTGCGGTTACTGGCTCTCGGACTATTGGTGGTCGTGACAATACAAAGTCTTGCTTTTCTGTGTCACAAGCTGATCCCAAATTGTAAATATTCCATTTGCTAGTTACGAACCTTTAAGCGCTAGACCTCTAAGTTCAGACAAGGACTATGTTTGTGAAGTGAAAGCTGTCAAGGACCGAGGTTCTGGATATGGTAATGGTTTCAGCAAGTGCTTCGGGTTTTGACTTGAGGTCGGATTATCCATCAGCAGGATATGGGTGAAGGGCGTCAACAGGTCATATCTACAACAAGGTCTACTACCTTACAGTTAGAGCGAATTTTATTCTTCATAGAACAAATTAAGTCCTTTCTAGGTACATAATTTATGGTCGAAACTTCTTTAATAGCCGATTTCGCATGTACATCAGCTATTTCATTCCCTGTTATTCCGCAATGGCTTGGTATCCATGTGAATATAATATGCGTTTTATTTTTCCAAGAAGTAACTAAGGTAGATCGAAGTTCAACTATTAATGGATTTGTGGAAACCAGCTTAGATATTGACAGTAATGTTGAAAGGGAGTCAGAGATTAAATACACAGTTTTGTACAGTTTGGAATCAATATATATAGTGATTTTAGAATGGCGAGCAATTTAGAAGTATAGATGGAGCATCATGCTACAAACAAAATTTATTAATTCTTGATTCGCAAACTACATCTGCTCCTAAACCGTCTTCGGGTTTAGAGCCGTCAGTATAAACCTGACTAGCTAGTGGAATAAAATCTTTCCACGCTATCTTTCCTCCATTCTTCTAAACACGTGGGATACACTCCCTACCTGATTGCACCCACTGCCTGCATGTTTAGATGCCTTCATGATATAGTCCTAGAGTGAACGAACGTTATATATATATATATATATATATATATATATATATATATATATATATATATATATACACACACACACACACACACACAATTCCTTTATCCGTTGCACTCTCTAATCCTGCGGTCTCCGAGAGGAATGAGTGACGGACCTCGGAACTTACCGGCGCCTAGACCTGCTAGAGGGTTTCTACAAAACATTCCCTTCCTACCTAGCCAAACATTTGTTTCGTGGTTTTTCATTGAATGCAAGTGGAAAAAGTATTATATGTTTCGTTTTAGAGGCAGTAACTTGTATTTCTACTAAGGAAATAAATGTTTCTACAGAAGAACCTGCGGCTGGAACGCCTGATTTTCCATGTAACTAGTTTTTGATATTTTAATAATATATCCATAGTGTACATATATTATTACAATATCAAAAACTCACATATGTATGCATTGCATTGTCTACATATTTTTATTCCTCGAAACGTTTACTCGAATATGCACTTGTAAATAATAAACCAGGACAGTCTTACATATTTTGAATTTATTTTTAAATTCGGTACCTAAATTTTACTTAAATATACAATATTAAAAATGGTACATAATATTATATGGTCAAATAATAAGGTTTTTCAAATAAATTAGTAACCACTCCTAACTGAATTCCCTAATCAGGCGTTTTCTCTAATCCGACTGTACCCCGGTCCCTATTTATTTAAGAGAGTCTACTATTTATATGTCTATGTTTGTGCAAAGGTGGGTGATTTTTGGTATCTAGTAGGTAGGACGAAGGTTTAAAGAAATGTTCTTTCATGAGTGCAACCTCAGTAGCTACATTTTTTTCGGAAGGTGCTAACAACGAACCCGGATGAAAATTTCCCAAACGTCAAACCATCATGAAAAAGTAATTAAAATTCCAAATATTGCTTCATAGTTACACGGACATCTTAAAAAAAGACTTGTATGAGGGCACCTACATTGCTACATTTGACCCGATCCGATCCGATCCGATGGATACATACCTCCAACATTCAACCTAATCGAAGGATTTTATGCTTATTAGGTAGTATTTGTAAATTAATGACGAGCTGAGACTAAATCGGATCGGATCGGATCGGGTCGGGACCAATGTAGGCACTCACGTCGGCAATGTAGGTGGAGCCTAAAGGAACTATTTTCCCGAACATGGTAATCTTGAATCAAACTACAAGCACGGACTACAAATACTACAGAAACTTGCGAAGGATTTCTTGGGAAACCGCTTCCGGCTGTTCTCTCCGCCGTAATTACCTTCTGGAAGACATCCCTAGAAAGGCTTATACATTTGACGCGTTTATCATAAATTTAAATTATTTGAATATTACTAAATATGTAGCACCTTCAATGAAAGGTTCTTTCTCACCATGCAACATTTGATTGTGTTCGACGTCAATTCCATCAAAATTAACGCAACTATAGAATTTTGTGCAATAATAATTATTATAGCACGGTTTCCGTCGTACTATATGTTATTCATCAATTGATAAGTAATCGAAGTATAATGTTTCTTGACACTGAGGAGCTACGGACCAGTGTCAACAAACAGGTAACATTGGGATGACCCGTTATCTACAGGTTACCAGTAACAGGAGTTTAACAGCTTAAAACACCCATTATATTGCAAGGGTTCGGAATATTATTATCTTGGATGGACAATCACAAGGTATAGCGTAAACTCTATGAGGGACAAAATCACTGTTCATTTGTAGTAATTCAAGGTCTGCCATCATAGTTGAAATTAACCTCAATTAGAGATAATACTATGAAATATGTAGATACAGTACGGTAACAGCTGGCGATGATAGGTCAGTGAGTCAGTGAGTGGTATTTGACAAATATATAGTAGAGTTTTTACCCTAAATAGGAGTAGAATGATGATTTACGGCGTCCAAAATAACATAAAACTATATATATATATATATATATATATATATATATATATATATATATATATATATATATCAATGTATTGGCTCATTCATTCCAAATTAAATATGAATTACAAATTTCGTTGCATCGTGTTACTTCTAAACTTTGTTTCTACATTAGTTATTCCCATAATAATTAAAGAAAATACACCATATTCTTCCATTGAATGCAAGCCTGTTGTTCTGTAATGATATAATTCCTTGCACTGTTAAATTCCAACCTTGAACTAAATAAATTAAAAATCTCATCGCTGATAAGGAGCATAAATCCTTAATGATAATAATATTTATCATTTCAGTTTATGAGCAAGAAGAATGCACATAAATAAATTACACATGAATCAAGACAGAAAGTGAAAGTTATGCTAGCAATGTTGGCATGCTCAAAGAACATTTTCCAGGGCTCGAAAATAATATTTAACTTTATTAGGAGTTCCTAAATAACTTTTACTCTTAAAATTTTTATATAATAGTTTTTTTAACAGTTAAATTTTAAGTTATTCAATAAAAAGAAAAAAAAAAAAAACTATTTTGATCCCTGATAGCACGAGATTTGAGGTCCATGTATGAATCCCGACTCAGGTGGACATGAAATTCCGCCATTGGATATACGTGACGGACGGTAACGTAAACACCATTCATCCAGAGCTCCAACTCCCGGCCTTCACAATCCTAGCCTTACAAAGAATTATTCATGAGATATTACAGAGTCGTTTACTTACTGACAGTGCACTTGCACATGAATTACCTACGAAGAGTCCTTGCTCTTCAGTGTCAGCTACCTCTTTTATTTGTAAATAAAGATAGTTCCAATCGTTTTTCTACGTCAGACAACCTACAAAGATCTATGGGTTACAAAGAAACATGAAATTTTCGGCACTTGCGGATTGCGTATTGAGGTCAGCGTCATAAGCGGGTTACCTCCCTATAGAGCGAGGGAGGAACCACGCTAGAAGAGTACCTGGCAGCTTACAAACGAAGAGACGTACAGGTAAGCACAACGATTTTTTTACACGTGACTTTTGTCCATAAAAACGTGTTCCGTTAGACGTATTCTGCTGGTGAACGAACTAGAACTTTTATATTAGACCAAATATTTTTGTACCAAAGATCATAAAAATCGGACAGAAACAGAAATATACGTGTATATATATATATACTAGCTGTTACCCGGCGTGCCATTCTAAACCTACTTTTTGAATCTAGATAAGAAAAAATAAATTAGAAACCAAATAAGTAATATTAACATCTAATGCCAACGGCCATAGCCACGTTGAATACACCGGTTCCCATAGATCACCGAAGTTAAGCAAGGTCGGGCGTGGTCAGTACCTGAATGGGTGACCGACCACGTGCTGTTGGCATTATAAAAGGGCGGCAACCTATAGACAGCCCGGCGCTAATGGCCAAGATGTAGATGCGCCGTAAAAACAAAAAAAAAAAAAAAAAAAAAAAAAAAATTAACATCTAATAATGCAGTTCTGTAACTAGTTGGATTCATATTTTCGAACCCGTGAAATCCAAACTGTGAGTCCTAGAGAATTTTGACCTAGCCGGTCAAACGGTGTGGATTCATATAAGGAACAAACAGATGGACAAACAGACATTTGTGCATACATATATATATATATATATATATATATATATATATATATATATATATATATATATATATATATTTATTTATTATAAATATGGCACAGGTCGAAATAATAGTACTGCATTTTATGTACTATTATTTCGACCTGTGCCATATTTATAAAAAATAAATAAATATACATAAATAAAGGTCAGAAATCGTGGAATTGAATATATATATATATATATATATATATATATATATATATATATATATATATATATATATATATATATGCACACACACAAATTTGAACCACCGTTCTTTCCGTTGAACTTCCGTTCTTATGGGTTCTGAAACGTAAAATTTTCTAGTCGGAACTTTCGGATTTCGTAATGAGGTCCGGAATGTGTTTATCTATTGACGTCCAATATTTCAATGGGCATATTAATTGATTTTAATAGCCGCAAAAATGCAATATATATTTCAACTGAATCAGCAGATATAATAAGAAATTCTATTTTTGGCATTAAATTAAATCACAAAAAATCCGGGGTTTTCAGCAGAATTACAGGGAATACTTTTGGCTTTAAGAAATAAAACTATTGTTCCAAATAAGACAATCATTATATGTTCATATTCACTAAGTTCTCTACTCTTTCTTATCAACATATTCGAGACACACACACTATCGGCAAAGATTTTTCAACTAATACAAGACCTACAAACTTACGGATTAAGTTGTTCTTCTGTGGCTACCCGGACACATGGAAATCTCAGGGAACGCAGAAGCCGACTCATATGCTAAACAAGAAACAAAAAAATGTACAGTAGACGCTACAAGACTTACAAATGATCATAAAACATACTTACAACATGAATGGCAAAAAATTTGGACTAACACAAAAGTATGTGTTTGGCCATCGATCAACAGACCAACCCAAAAAGAAGAAGTAGTCATTACGATATTGCGTATCGGACATTCGTTGCTGACACATCGCTAATTAATGACAAGACAAGACAGACCAGTTTGTGCTATATGAAACGCAAACTTGACTATTAAACACATACTGACTGATTGCAAAGAACGAGACAGACTAAATCTACCGCATGACATGAACCAACTCTAGACAGATAACAGCCCTCACATACGCACAATACTCACTCACCAAAAAAACCCATATTTACAATTTCATTTAGCACATGCAAGCTTTGTAAAATTTATTGAAACAAGTATGACTTAATGTAGTAATGGGCACAGTGCTTAAACCTTTGAGATCAGATGGTGCGTAAAATGTGGAAAAGTTTCACAGAATATCAATGTATTTATGTTTATATATCTATATATATATATATATATATATATATATATATATATATATATATATTACCCTTTCTTTTTACAATAATTTCTCAAAAACGTAAAAGTTCATTTTTCATTTACTATAACATGAGAGTGGTGTCTACCGTTAACATTAACAAGGAGAAAATCGCTACGTGTGTGAGCTCTCAATATGAATAAATAACAATTATAGGCACTGGACACTCCGATCTTTGCTTTGGGAACTGATCAAATCAATGTGAAGACCTGAAGTTATACGTACAAAAAAAGAAAAAAAAAAGTATCGAAAATAAGTTGGCTAGTTTATATGATTTCAAAGGTAATATTTAAATCAAAATGAGCGTTGGTAGTTCATGTGACGAATTCGTCAGAACAAGAAAACCACAGAGACCAAATAAAAACCATCTGGCCGGTGAGTGGGATGACAGCTGTCCTAGATATGCGTCGACAGTGACGTCATGACAAGACTCCTTGGGCGTGCTGGCAAAGATCTCTATGGCTGCGAGGTTGAAAGACCTCTATGCGCCTGAAAGGCTGGGTTGTCCCCGAGTACGTGACATTAACCAAACTACCTCCTTCTAATCTCCGTTTAACCATCTGCAGTCGGAATAAGGGACTCTTTCTTTTGCTCATTTAACCCGAAGGTTTTTAATTCCAAGAAAATTATTACAGATTTTTTTTTTTTTAGCTTTTACATTCTATTTAAACTCCAATTAAAATGATACAAGCAAACTTCACAACTGAAGGAACAAATTGACCTATAACCCGTTCAGTTAGATGGAATAGCTCTAATTCTGCATGCGCGAAATTCTGAGGGAAATATTCCCGACAATTCCGCCATTTGCATTTCCATTACAACGAACAACGAGCTACTCCATAAAAACTGATTATGTCTCGTTTAGGACCAGGGAAGGCTTTGAGAGGTCAGGCAAGGTAGAAAGTGTTTAATATTTATTAATACTTAGCCAAAGCTAAGGCTAAAGAAAAATTTAAGCTATAGCCTGTTGAAATGTAGATGCTATAGTTGGAAGAAAAAAAGGCTTGTCTTATGTTAACCGTAAAACAAATTTGCGGTAAGAATTCTCTCTGTTGTAATGGTATCACAAGGAGGTTTAAATCGTTTTTAGTCTTAGCTTTGACTAAGTATTGATAAATATTAGACACTATTTCATTTGTCTGACTTCTCAAAGCCCATGGTAGTCTAAAACGAGACATAATCAGTTTTTATAATGTTTCACGTATGGCGTTGTTCTTTGAAATGGGCGTTTGCAAATGGTAGAACCGGCGGAATTTTTCCCTCAAACTTTTGCGCATGCGGAATTGAACTTTTCCTTCTATCTGAACAGGCTATAAAGTAATAAATCAACTGTTTAATTTTGTTTTAAATAGCGTTTATTTTTTGGGATGGCTTCTTAATGATACTAATGCCACCTTATTTACTAAAATTTGACAAATACTTTCATAGCTCTACTTATTACATACAACAATATTTTGTTAATATGATGCATGGCAACTTTAGGACACTTTCAAGTCAAATGGAATATCGAAACATTTGGATCACTGATATATATATATATATATATATATATATATATATATATATATATATATATATATATATATATATATCTTCCCTCTCTGCCAGGTGAAATTTGTTAAGTACCTGAATCTGTCAACCGGAACATTTTTCATGGCGATATTCGCGGTTAAAATCATGGAAATGTAAAGAGACCATTCGAAAGTTTACAAAATTCTCTACAGAAAAGGTTTAAAGGTAATTTCGAAGAGACTATCTCAGTCGGAGACATAATTACTTAAATCTTCCAACTTATCTGTTTCGGTACTTTGTATGGATCTTCATTTTGTCTTCCTCAGTCTATTATTAATTTCATTTGGCAGTAAAATTATATTCCAAGTAAATAAGAAGTATGTTTGTAAAAAGTTATTCTCACAAACTCACAGTTTCCTGTGCTTTGAGAAGCCTAAACTATCGCTTTTAGGCTGCGCCTACGTTGGACCCGTATTTCTCCCGATACGATCCGATCCGATTTCGTTTGACCGTCAACGTACAACAGTTAATATTTAACTGTTACTCTACGATAAGAGAAGCATTAGTATTCATATTTTAAAATTATTAATAAGAAATGTAGCTAGAAGGTTATAAGCATTGGAATGTTTTAAACATTGGAAGGTTATAGACATTGGATGGTTATAAACATCTTTCCACGTAATTTAATAAACAAGATAAACAAAAAACAAAAATTTGATTTGACAAAGTTGTTCTAACTTTTGCTGTTTTTTAATCACAATTCTATTGGCTAGGGAAGGGTTGTAACTTGTTGTCAATCCGAGTTTTCGATAAGAGGGCGTTAAAATTTGAATACCTAATTAAATATGTAAAAGAAAAAAAGTTATTTATTTATAGGCCAGTGCCATAGGTTAGGGAAAAGTAGATTTGTATGAGAGTGGTTTAATTAAAGAGAAGAGGTTCTTACTATGTTGTTAAAATACAATCACATAAAAGTCTAATAAAGATACCAATTTATAGGAAAGCACTTTTTGCTGATGAAGACAGCGTTCGTGAACGATTAAAGTAAGGGTATCTTGATGAGATGACGTCACGAAAGGTGAGGCGTGGCAGATTATGAGACCTTGACCTACGAAAGAGTCGATCGTTCTGTCCCACTGACCTATCTCCCCTCCTGCCATCTTCCTATTAGCTCTATGGCTATATCCTTCCTACCTCTTTGCCAACCTGCCAACTAGATTCAATTCTATCATATCTCACTGCCTCTCTGATGAATACTAAAATATTGCATTCTTTAATTTGTTATTCCAATTACTAAGTATCTACGTGATGGTTTTTCTAACTACTTTTAAATGGATCGTTTCCATTCAGCTACAATACAGTAATAACAATTACAAGGTGGTTAATGTTGTTGATCACTTAGATCCATTTTAGCACATTCCGATGAAATTCGCCTATTCAGGTTGAACTCATGAATGACTTTTTGAAAAATGTCTTCAAATATTTATCGTTTCTAACTAATAGGTCCCGAAAATTTAAACTATATATATATATTGACATACGTGTAGGTGGAGACCGTCGTCACTGGTATCGGTGAGAGTACTATGGGCAAGCGCTTTCGACGTAAGTGCGACATTAACAAGTTACTGTTGAGGTATTCCAAGAACCGCACGAAAAACCGCGGTTACGGTTGCAGCCGCACGTTTCATGAAGTGTTTTATGCACGTTGAAATTTTGCTATAATGTGCCTCTTGGGTAGATGTGAAGGCAAATATGAGTTGGCTAGACTTACCGCGGAACACCAGGTACTGCGGATAGGTGAAAGGGGCAACAAAAATATTGCCCAAAAATAGGGTTTTATTCAGAAGCCTGCTATCTTTAATGTAAAATTAAGGTAATTTTACAATGAATAATAAAAAAGGCGTCTTTTAAGGGGGGTAACATAAATAATGAGAAAGATATATTGTGAAAATAAGCGAAATAGGTCCACCAATAGTGAAAAAATATTAATTTGCCTGAAATTGTCGTAATTTTGCTTCCTTGTAATGTTTGTTTGTTAGTGTTTAACGGCGTATCAACATTAGGGCTATTAACGCCGGCCTTGTAATGAAACTCCAAATATCTCGTACAGAACTTATTGTAAAGGTTTTTTGAGAAATTAAACAAAATCGATCCATTATGAGTGGGACTACATACCACACATTTTCGGGCCGGGGTTGTCCACAGTTGCCACCAATTCTTTCCATGATAGGGGTCTTTATTATAGCCTTTCTTTTTTCGAAAGATAAACCAATACCTTCTTCTGGGAATCCAACCTACCACCTTAGGCTCATTTTCTTCATGAATTGGAGGAAAATAGCATTTTGTCTCCGGGTACTTCTTGACTTAGAATTAAATCTTAATAAACCTTCAAATTAAATGACCAGCAAAAATAAAATGTTCTCCAAGGTGATACAGTTACTACAATCCAGAATTTTTAAATCTGAGTTACATGGATAATATTTAGTTAAATGCTTGCGGAGTGAAGGCAGAACAGATCAAATAGAATTATCAAGAAAAATGGTACTAACAATTCGAAATGTATGGTTACGATATAAATATTTCATTGCCATTTTTATAGGCACTAAAGTAAGATCACTGTTATTAGGAACTAAAAGAAGCCATGTTGTGTGTAATTATGCAGGGACGGATGCAATGGTAGTCCATTAAAGCTATGACTCAACCCTTCCACTGCAGTCCATCTTGGGATTAGCCGATGCACTTAGGCAATGGATGATTGGTGTGCAGTTTATATTGCACATACCGCAATTAATGCAGCTGCACGGGGTGATCTTTGCAGCTAAACCACAGGCAGCGCACAATGTCAAAGCAGTCAAGACCAGATCGGACAAGAGTAAAATTCACAGGAACTGTGTTATCGTAGTAGTCCAAGAGCCGGTAACCGCAAGATTCATTCAGTGTTTTATGCACCTTTTTTTTTTTTTCTTAAGGCAAATTCAACCACACGGGTCATTGTTGCCTTCTGAAATTTAAAGCCTTATTTAATTATATTATATATATATATATATATATATATATATATATATATATACACATACATATACATACACATACATATACATATATATATATACACATATACATATACATACACACATACATATACACACACATACATACATATATAAATCTGAAATTGTTGCCTAAGTAAATCAAAATGTATTAGAGGAAAAAACAATAAAGAGAGCAAAAAAAAAAGTTGTGGAAAGCAAAATACACTAATATTGAAACTAATGATCTGAAATGTTTTATATTTTAATATTTAAATTATTATTATTATTTTTTTTTTTTGTAAATAATTGCTTATTATATTTTATTAAATAGCTCAGTGGCTCTCAAAAAACTCAACGCTCTCTGGCTTGATTCATGGTCGTCTCCAAGTATATCAGAGAGAGGACCATGAATGTCCATTTGGTTCCGAGCGGATTCGTAGGCTCTACATTCAGTAAAAATGTGTTTGATAGTAAGATATTCGCCACAAGCTCTGCATTCAGGCCTTAATTCTTTTTTAAATAAATATGCGTGAGTGAGATTAGTATGTCCAATTCTAATCCTCGACAGAACCACCTCATCTCGCCTAGTGTCTTGAGATGAGGTTTTCCATGCCGAGGTAATAGATTTAATCTCCCTCAACTTATTTTCTCTACTTTGGAACCATTCATATTGCCACTATGAGAAAATATTTTATTTTATGAAAATATTTATTATTTTATGCACCTTGAAATGATGCTATAATGTCCCTCTTGGGTAGATAATAAGGTAAATATGTGTTTCCTGGACATACCTTGGAACACCAGGTACTGAGCATAGGGAAAAGGTGCAAAAAAATATTTCCTAAACATAGAGTTTTATTCAAAAGCCAATTATCTTTAATGTAAAATCAAGACAATTTTACAATGAATAATAAATATGGCAGACACTTTTAAGGGGTATAACACGTAAAAAAAAAATGTTTTATTCTAATATTAAATGAGAGTTTTATACGCGCTGCCATTTAAACCGGAACAGCTGTACAAGAGCATGTGAGCAAGAACCAATGAGAGCGCTGAGAGTAACCACAACTGCGCGGTTCTCTCATTCACTCTTACGGTTACGCGCAGTGTATTGCAGTCTATCATAGCCAACATATATTTTTATGTTTCCTGATAATTAAACCCCACAAAAGTGTCTGCCCTTTTGTAATTATTTTCAAATATGTTTATTGCAGACGCTGTTTAAATTGCAGCGTGAATAAAGCACTTCATTTAATATCAAAAATTAAAACGGTACTTTTTTTTTTTTTTTTTTTTTTTTTTTTTTTTTTTTTTTATTTACATTTTAACCCCCCTAAAAGTACCTGCCTTAATTATTATTAATTTTAAAATTGCCTTAATTTGCAATTGTTTCATTAATAATAGCTGACTTCTGAATAAAACACTATTTTTGGGCAATATTGTTTTGCACCTTTCCTCTATGCGCAGTACCTGGTGTTCCAAGAAATGTTCGGGAAACATATGCTTACCTTCTTATCTACCCTACAGGTACATTATAGCAAAATTTCAGGGTGCATAAAACACTTCATGAAAAGTGCGTTGCCAGCTCTCCGACTATAGCGTGATTCCATGTAATGCTGGTGTAATATGGATACCTCAGAATGGAACAAAATAGTTTTTAATCTTCAAGCACCGTTTCCTAGGTCTACTGTCCTATTCAAATACACGCTCAACGATTTTCTGTAGGCAGTTTCCTAGGTCTAATGTCCTAGTCAAATACACGCTCAACGATTTTCTGTAGGCAGTTTCCTAGGTCTAATGTCCTAGTCAAATACACGCTCAACGATTTCCTTTAGGTAGTTTCCTAGGTCTAATGTCCTAGTCAAATACACGCTCAACGATTTTCTGTAGGCAGTTTCCTAGGTCTAATGTCCTATTCAAATACACGCTCAACGATTTTCTGTAGGCAGTTTCCTAGGTCTAATGTCCTAGTCAAATACACGCTCAACGATTTTCTGTAGGCAGTTTCCTAGGTCTAATGTCCTAGTCAAATATACGCTCAACGATTTTCTGTAGGCAGTTTCCTAGGTCTAATGTCCTAGTCAAATACACGCTCAACGATTTTCTGTAGGCAGTTTCCTAGGTCTAATGTCCTAGTCAAATACACGCTCAACGATTTTCTGTAGGCAGTTTCCTAGGTCTAATGTCCTAGTCAAATACACGCTCAACGATTTTCTGTAGGCAGTTTCCTAGGTCTAATGTCCTAGTCAAATACACGCTCAACGATTTTCTGTAGGCAGTTTCCTAGGTCTAATGTCCTAGTCAAATACACGATCAACGATTTTTTGTAGGCAGTTTCCTAGGTCTAATGTCCTAGTCAAATACACGCTCAACGATTTCCTTTAGGTAGTTTTATTAGCCTTTCTAATGTCTGCCAGTATTTTGCTACCGTTTTGGTAATTTTTCAGAAATCATACAAAAAAATAAACTACTACTCTGGACTGCGATTTTGAATATCCGAGAGAAAACCACTTTTCTCGGAATCAGTAGAAGATAACCGATAAGAGGCGGCAACCCGCACAACCTTAGATGCTCGTTTCATAGCCCTGTTTCCACGGGTCGCCATTAACACGTTCGGGGCCATCGTTGTGACGTGTGCGTCAGCAGATAGCTTGGGTTTCTTTCTACCTCCGCTACTCCGAGCGTTGTCCTATGTATGCCCTTCGTATTTGGTTTAAGACCTCACTGCATTATTCCCTGTTAGATTTGCGGGTCTGGTATCGTATGGTACTGAATCCGCCCGAAAAACTCCTTCAGCGGGCCCACTCTCGTGGCTTATTTGATACTTTAATAAATTTTAATTAATCCACTAAAAGTACATAATTTCAAAAATTTATTCACTTATTTTTTTTAAAAAAGGCTTGCCGAAATAAATATACAAAAGGAAGAATTGGGCCTTGATGGAAATGTTTTTCGAAGCCATCGGTCCTGAAAGTATTGAAATCGTGGAACGTCGCTAAGCCTTCACCGAATCGACCTTCGCACCACTGTAATACTGCAGATATTGAAAATTAAAAAGTTATATGTTTTATTACATTTCTTTTGTTTGTTTAACGGCGTTTCAACAATTGGGCTATTAACTCCGGGCTATCTACAGGTTGCCACCCTCTTACAATGCCAACGGCACGTAGTCGGTCACCCATTCAGGTACTGACCACGCCTGACGTTGCTTAACTTCAATGATCAACGGGAACCGGTGCATTCAACTTAATGATTATTTCATAAATACAATTTCTATTTACAATATAATCAGCAAAATATGAATGTGAAGCCATCAATTACCAATGTTTTCTGGACCTAAAAGAATGCGCGTAAACGTCACGATCAACAGATACCGTATATTTCAATACTAATGTCAAGGTTTGCGGCGTGCCCCTCACTGTAAAGCATATCCTGACGGAGTGTAGGGCATATGAAGATGAGCGAGTTCGACTGAGTCTCCCGATACATCTTAGAGAGCTACTTGGAAATAATTCAGTTCATCTGTCTAACATTTTTTCTTTCCTTGATAAAACCAATTTAAAAAACAAAATTTAGCGCTGGCTTTAGCGATTCTTCATTGTAAATTAAAATCTTTTCCAATTATCACCTATTATAAGCAGTATGGGGGCGAGGTTAGCTCAGTGGTAGAGCACTCGACTAATGAACTGGAGGACCAGGTTCAAAACCCGAGCGCGCACTAAAGATTTTTTCTTCTAGTGCTGCCGTTCGAGGGTTGGATTTGGGGTCCCAGATCGTCCCTAGGCTAACCCAGCCTTTAATTAATTTAATTAATAATGGGTACCTTGGGTGCTAATGACTCCAGCAGTCGAAGCAGCCAAGGGGAAAATCAGGCGGCCGGAGCATAGTGTTGACCACACTATCTCCCTAGTGTGCCGTACGGGCAAGAATCAGATACCTCTACAGTATCTGCCCCTCTGGGCCCTTGTGGCCTGTTACGGGACTGATTTTTTTGATAAGCAGTATTGGCCTCTAGAATATATTTCGACAAAAATTTCATCTAAACTCATTTAACAGCAAACGTAAAACATATTAGTCCCTTTTAAAAATGTATAACCATCATTAATTGATATAATTTAAATTATTAAGACGTTTACTAACTAAAATTTCGTTACAATTACTTTTTTTACCGTTGGTGGCGTTCGGAACGGAGGTGGGGCGCGTGGGTCGGCGGGAGCGATGGGCTTGGTTAGGGTTGAGGACGACCCCCCCCCCCCATGCGGTCTGTGAAGGTTTGGTTGCCCTGGCACCAGCAAGCACGCCTTCTATCATAGACCTGGCAGCCAGTCACCAGATGCGGGCCACTAAGGTAGAACTGGCACGGGGGACTCTACTCAACCTTGGCTGGGTCCGCCTCCCGCTGGCCGTCTGTCTCTGCTTTCGATGCTACCAACGGACCGACCAAGAGGCATAAATGACCTAATAGTGGTTGAATGGCCTTTTAACACCAAGGAAAAAAAATACTAATGTTAATGTACGAATAACATTCCATGAACCAAGGAGGAAAGGTGAACTGCAGCGGTATGAATAATAAATACCGAGTCTGTTTACTAATAGCGACATTTTTTAAATGACAACGGCACAAACAAGACATTGGGAACAACAGGACCTACGAAAATAAATATAAAATCTTTTACATCTTTTAGTTTTGTGATATACACTGATTCGCATCATGTTGTACCCCTCCATCTCTCCATAAGGACGAAAACTGACCTTCTGACGTAAATGTCTATGCTTCCTCAATTCTAAACGTAATCAAAATGTCTATATTGTAGTTTGGACGAATTCCAAAGTCCGAAAAACGATTCAATTGAGTCCGTCGTGACCAAATCTGATATCTCTGCATTTGGTTCTTGAGTGACCAAATGTCTGCATTTGGTTTCTCAAGAACAACAACCATAACAAGTGCAATTGGATGCCATTAGCGCAAACCCGGAAGCGCTTTTGTATTTCATTCAAGATAATTTATTAAAAAAAAAAAAAAAAAAAAAAAAAAAAAAAAAAAAAAAAAAAAAAAAAAAAATTCGGTGTTCCTTTGGCCAGATTCTGCTCATTAGAAACTTTTATATTTTATTTTAGACTTACATATGGTTTCTGTTGTAAACTTCGAAAGGACCACATCAGAAAAAACTGTGCTTGAAGTTCTGAAAGTAGGTTCCATTCCGTTGAATTCTATTCTGAGCTTTCCAAATCTTAACAGCTTGCAATCTCTTAGCTCATCAGTCATCCTTAAAATGCTTTAATTATATTGTATTTTTAGTGAATGACTAAAGGATATAGTTGTTACCTTTTTTCAGGCCGGTTTTGCTGGCTAAAGAAAACCCAGGGTCAGAGCATGGGAATGCCAACGGAAGCTTGAAGGTGTTTGGTCACACTTTTTCATGATTCGGTTCCTCTTTGTCATCTCCTTCCTTCTAGTCATGGTTCCTTCTCAATGGAAGATGGCGTTCTCCTTATTTCCAAGCAAGGTTTGGCCTTTCTGGATTCCCGTTTTGCTTAGCTTGGTCTATCATCCGTGCGCCACTTTCTTCTATGACGGAAACCATTTTTTCGAAGAAGCCGTCCATGGTTTTGCATCAATGAATCAATTCCTTTCATCTCAATAGCAGACATACTTTATCTTCCTAGTTGTGGATGAACCCTAGGTTTCTCCGATAATCCAATTAAGTGGTACTGGTCTTAAATTAAATCATATCGTGAATTAAGTAAATCGTGTTACTGTTAAGATGATTATGTAAATTTGGTCCACCATTGGTATTTCGATGCTTATATTTTTGCAAGGTGGTAACCGTAGAATCCACTGGGGAACTGCACTTCACTAACCTGCTCAGTATTCTTACTATAATAGTTTAATCTGAACTCATTCAGTAAAGTATTTATAACGAGTGTTTGCCAATAAGACAATCCTTGTTTGAACTACTCGGACCACCTCGGGAGAGTTGGGTGGTCCATGAAGCTTCCCCTTGCTAATTATAAAGTCAATCAAGAGGTCCTTGGATAGAACAAGAGGGTCCTGTACCGTATCCTGCGGCTGAATCCTCGCGGAGTCCTTGGCCTCGGAGATCCAGGACCTTTTATAGAACATGAGCTATCCTTGACGACATTCAGATACGCTGAATCAGTACGGGGGTCCTTCCTGTCGGCCTTAATACTACATCTGGATTTTAGGATCTTCTTAAATCGTTCTCAAATATGCTGATTGGGGAATCAGCATATTTATTTATCTACTATATATTTGTCAAATACCACTCACTCACTCATCTATCAACGCCCAGCCCAAACCGCTCGACAGAAAATTTTGAAATTTTGCATGGACACTCCCTACATAACGTAGGCACTCGCTAAGAAAGGATTTTTTGATATTCGTATTTTTAAGCATTTTTAGGGGGGTTTAAAGTTTGAGTTGGTTAGAGAAGGCAAGCCTAGGCAGCCTGCGTTGCTAGGACGATAAAGAACAGCTGTTACCGTACATTATCTGTTTCATAGTATTATTTTTAATTGAGGTTAATTTCAACTATGATGGCAGACCATGAATTACTAGAAATTAACTGTTCCTCATAGAGTTTTATTTGCGTTTCGTTTCTGCCTGTCCCCGTCAGATAGGCTTGCCATATTTTTGGAGAGTTAAACCGAGACACATTAATATGGGATGGGCATACCAGGGCGGGGGGGATAAAAAGAGTACAAATTATAAGCAAAATGGTTGGTGAGTTTTAAGCCTAGCAACTAACGGGAAGGGGGAATCCTAAACTGTTAGTCTACCCAAACCTTAAAAATAAGAAGGGAACTTTTTTTGCTACTTGATTTTCTTAAAACAATCTCTCAGCCAAATAGTAGTGTCTGGCAGCTGGCAGCGCTGTGCAGGTAGTTCCAGCGTTTTACAGTTAGATTACTTCTCATTTCTTTGACACTGTGAGCAGTAGTAAAAATGTTAATTGTAGAAAAGTAACCGATTTAAAAAAGATTCTTATAAACATGAATTCATTACTTTTTACATCTTACAGCCTTTTCCGGGACATTGATAAAACTGGGCGGGACACCAAAACAATTGCAAAATACCGGGACAATCCCGGTCAAACCGTGATGTATGGCATATCCTTAGGTTTTCCAGGTGAGGTAATAATATCCGGAACCCTTGCACAGCCTCCTCGCCTATGACCTTGGTAATACTCGTAAATATATTGGGTGTTATCATATGACTTCTTGGAAACATAAACTTTTAAATTTTAACGCCCATTGAATAAAATATAGTATGACGGGAACCGTGCTGTAATAAACTGCACAGAATTGTATAGTAACGTAATTTTAATGAAACATTATTTAACGCAATAAAATAACTACATATCTGCCGTGACGAAGCACGGGTATTCAGCTAGTATTGTTATAATTAGTGGAATCCGATGGAGTGCAGCTAAATAGACAGAAATCACGAAAATATATTTATAAAATGTATTCAGATCTCAGACCGGAGGAAATAAGTCTGTACCCGGGAAGTGAAGTACACCAAATCCCTTTTTAGCATAAAGATGCTTTAGCGGTGACTAAAAAGGAAAAAAATGTTACAAAAAAGTGTCCGCTGGCGTTCTCGCGTGTGCAATAGTGTTCTCGCATGCACAATAGTGATAGTGCATGCGGAGTAGTGTTCTCGCATGTGCAGTGGCTTTAGTGCATGCGGAGTGGCCATGTACGAAAAAGAAGACTGTATGTGTAAAAAAAAGTGTCCACTTGCGTTCGCGCATGGGCAGTGGCGTGGCCATGTACGAAAAAGAAGACTATATGTTATACAGTACATTACATAGGTTTGTCGGGGGGTATGTTCCTGAATTTTAGCATAAGGCTCTAAACGCAATAATTTTTTTTTTTTTTTTATTAAATTCACTTAACAACATGTTCGTAATGTTGGATTTTTCGATCCACATAATAGTATAGGGCACTATCTCCTGCTCCGATAAATAACGAAGATAACACAGTGGAAAATAAAATCGTGTCCATTTTCATTAGATGTAAAAGACACCATGTGGAGGACTTGGTTTCGTTTGACCATGATCAATACTTACAATTAATTATCAAAATTACATTGTGAAGAATTTTCTTTAAGCTGTTTCTATTAGCATCGAGGAAACAAATTTTAATACTTCAAAGTTATGGAAAATTGGCTCTCCTGAACAATTAGAAATATGTGACCTATAAAATGCTAAAACTTCCTATGTTTATTTGTTTGCTTATTTGACACATCTCCTGGACTTTTAGTTCTCGACACTATCTTTTGACATTAACGTTTTCACTAATTACTTAAAGCTACGACTTTTCGAAAAGGCCAAAATGACTTGCTTCGAGCCAGTACCATAAAAGATCACAGCTTTTAAGAAGATAAATACTAGTAACACGAAATTACCATAACTCCTCTGGAAAGAAGATAAATGGATGCTCTTTAGTTTCTAGAAATTACCTTAAAGACAGTTATTAGTAACCATCCATTATCTTCTCGACTGCTTCAGATTGTCTTAATTACTAGACGGTGTATATTAGTGTTTTGCTTGCCTGATGTCAGTAGTTAGGTCTCATTTTCAGATAATTAACTAACAAACTGGATGGAATAGCTATCAAACTGGGTGGATTATTCCGATTGACGTCAATGTAAGTTTATCGTTTTTACAAGCTATAAGCACTAGAGACAGTACAGTTTAACCCATTCGAGACCGACTGCACACCGTGTATGCAATTGATTTCCGAGGCTTGCAGGCCGCTTGTGCAATAACAGTAATGAGCAAATATCAGTTATTCTGAGTAAACTAGTTGTCGAAATATGATTTTTCTTGGACTAATGAAATCTGTAAAGTACAGGAAAACGAAATTAAACATTGGTTATATTGTGTTTAAAAAAATTCCAAAAATTATATATGTTTTCATTTTACCTTACATAGCACACGTGCCCAATAAGCTGTCAAAGAATTTTTTCAACCTGGTGTGCAATGATCTTATTTATGTGAATTCACTTACGAATGTGGTGATTTTTCATAGTAAACATGTTTTGTTTTTTTTTTATTAAAAACTAGCTGTTACCCAGTGTGCCATGCTACACCTACTTTCTGCCTATGACTCTCCCCGAATCAAATCTACTTGTATAACCAGTTACGTCAAAATCGGTCAAACGGTGTGAATTTGTTTATATCTGTCTAGTAATTCATAACGCAGCCGGCAGAGGCCAGCACTACAGCAATTCATGAAACAGCCGACACAGGCCAGCACCACAGCATGCGAGTAGATAGCTCTTATCAAAGAAAGGCCAGCACTCCTTAGTTAGGCAGTGACTGTTGAAATAAAATTGAAATAAACTGCATTACATGATTATATAATGATGTAAAGTCATCAATGAGGTCGAGTTATTCTAATTATCAAGAATATCAACAAATAAATTTGAGACATTATTCAAAAAAGCTATCGATTCAAAATGGCCGTCAGAATCTGAATGGTTCAGTGTAGCTAATTTTTTTTTTTTTTTTAAATTTGACTATTTTGACCTAACCTAGGAGATTTCCCTTATCAATACCTACCTGTGTGCCAAGTGTGGTCAAAATCGGTCAAACGGTGTAGATTTGTATAAGGAACAAACTGACAGACAAGTGATTTTTATATATTTAGATGAACAATATAAAGAACCAAAAATAATTGGCTCCTGCGGACCATTTTCGAAAAAAATCGTCGTTTCGAATGGGTTAATGCATTGTCTGTAATGGTTTTTATGGAAATGACCGTACGTAGTTCCATCACATCCTGAACGGACTCTAGACTTGCACAAAGATAAAAGACTCTTCCTATATCTGACTCGAACAAATTCTGAAAAAAAAAAAAAAGTATTTATACCATAAACTAATTAAGAAGTCGATGATCATCAGGGTTCAGCCACAAGTTGAATAAAACTACATTTTATATCTAAAATGAGTTATGTTTTCGCCGTTTTGGCTTGACATGCAAGCCTTAGGGGTGCACCTACATTAGACCTTTATACTTCCGGATAATGGTATAACAAACTAATAGGTGTAAAAGTTTTTATATTTATTTTAGTGAGGGGGTCTCCCGTGGTCTAGTGGCTAGCGCTTTGGATTCGTATGCGGGAGATGGTGGGTTCGATTCCCACCTCCGCAAAGTGTAACGTCCAATGGACAAAAACCTAAATTTTTGTTTTCTTATATTTAATTTTTAATCCTCTAGCTAAGTTTAGAAACTATTCAAGGAATTAAAATCGTATAAACTAATAAATATTAGTTTTATTTTGATCAACAAACAAATTAGCAGTATTATAAACAAGGCAAAGTCTTTAAAACCTGCTTTATACCAACAATCAGTTTGAACCTCTCTCGTTGAAGATAGGACTGTGTTTTTATTAAGTCATCCAAAGGAAATTACGTCAAAACTATTCCTTTTTTATCTTATATAATTGATTATGGGTAATTACTCCCTTATTATTTATCCTGAATTATTCTTCATTGATCTTTGAAATGTTTTTTAAGTACAATACTTTGATAGACCATAGCAAAAAAACTTCACACATCCCAAGTTTTTCAGAGCTTAAAGTTTACCTCAAGTATAATGTACTGAGGGCAATTTAGTTTGCCGAAATTTGCCGATTCCAAAGATTTTTATTTTTAGATCCATCCTCATTTTTTCTTACAAATTTGAAAAAAAATGTGGATAAATCGAAGAAGAAGGTATTAATCCTTGTGCAAATGCTTCAATTTAATCTGCAGGATGCTCCTAAAGAAATATTAAGCAATACTAAAAAAACTGCCAGTTTAGTACTAGTATATTATATGTAAAAAATGTGGGACCGCAGAGAAGAAAACTCTTATATATAGAAAATGGTAAAATATTATTATTCTATGGCAATATTACTATAAGAATAATTTACTACTATACTATTACTACATTATATGTTACAGTTATAATATATTTTATTATATTGTTATTAATAATATTATTACCTGCTATATTATTTCTATTATTATTACAATTAATATTATTATTATTATTAAGTATAGTATGCATTATTATACTATTGTTACCTTGTTTTGAGTTGATTTCAATTAATAAAACTGTTTATTTGAAAATAACTAGTGGTTAATGATTTTTGTCCATAATCCTCACTACTTCCTTACACTGTGCTCCGGCAGGAATTTTCTCATCTCAGGGCTCGCTGGGCAAATTCCTCGCTACACCCTGGATGTCGGCGCTAATGGCCAAGATGTAGATGCAACGAAAAAAAAACAAAAAAAAAACATTATAATCGTGCCTCCTGTAGTTCGGAATATCTTGTTTGTTTTGTGCCGTTGTCATTTATAAAAGTCCGTCACGCAGGAGCTGCATAACTAAGCACTTTCCTCAGAATTTGGGTAGTGTAGACTGCTTTCCAGAAAAATTTGCTTAAAATATCCTACATAAATAAAATAAAAACATGAATAGTTCTCTTTTAAATTTGTAATGAGTAACTGATCAATTATTAATTTGCTTCCAGAGTTATGTTTACACATGGTACCTACTACACTACGTAATAAATACAAAAATCCTCATATTATCGTATTTTGATCTAACGCAGGAACAGGATACAGTCACTCTAGTGGTAGAAAGCGCTCCTTGCGGCGGCTTTGTGAACCTACGTCTGCCGGCTTTTCTATTCAAATATATTACAAATTAAACCCCCGCTTTCCGATTGACCGATTCAGCTCATTTTTACAACACTTCTTTCTCATGAGTTACCCACGACGTATACCGCGTTTCGTTACAATACAGCAGAAATTACGACCGGTATGAGTATATTAGGAATTTGGGTCCGGAGTAAACCCCCCCTTCTAATGAACCGATTTAGTTTATTTTTACAACACATATTTACCTGTGGATTAGCACTAAGAATACAGAGTTTCGTCGAAATATACCAAAAATCACGGCTGGTAGTGGCGAATTGGTATTGTGGGTCCGGAGTAAACCCCCCCCCCCCCCCCCGAACCGATTTAGTTCATTTTTATATCTCACTTTTCTCTCTATATTACCACTACGAATACCAAGTTTCGTTGAAATATAACAAATATTACGGCTGACATAGTCAAATAAGTGTTTTGGGTTCGGGGTAAACCCCCCCTTCCGGTGGACCAACTTTAGTGGTTAACGAACTCGTTCAATCGTTTGCTAATTGAATGCTATATACCAAGTTTCGTGACGAAAAAACAAAAACTCTGGCCGCTATCGTGTTAACAGACATATATATATATATATATATATATATATATATATATATATATATATATATATATATATATAGATATATATAAATTTTAACGGGGGTCATTTTCGGTGTCTACTAGGTAGGATCGATAAAGATTTGAAGAAATTTTTCAAAAATTCCGTCATGAGTCCAACCTCAATAGCTACTTTCCTTCGGAGGAAAGTGCTAAAATACAGCTATTAATAAACAGACTCTGTATTTATTATTCATACCGCTGCAGTTCACCTTTCCTCCTTGGTTCATGGAATGTTATTCGTACATTGACATCAGTATTGAAATATACGGTATCTGTTGATCGTGACGTTTACGCGCATTCTTTTAGTACAGGAATCGTTGGTAATTGATGGTTTAACAATTATATTTTGCTGTTTATATTGTAAATAGAAATTGTATTTATGTAATAATCATCAAGTTGAATGCACTGCTGCACAGTGGGGCTAAACGACATTTCGTGTTTAAAAAATGCTACAGCCTCTAAATCTTAACGGATTTCAATGCACTTTCTTTTAAATGAAAGCTAATAAAATTTAGAACAAGTTTGTCTAGCCAGAATTTTCATTAAATTACGTGTAAATAATTCACGAACATTTACAATTGAACATGAAATAATATTTTATGTTTCATCTAACCTAATATCAGCACTGATATCGTTAAAATTAAACATTCAAATCCTGATTAGGCTTGGAATAAATCAGACTGACATCTTCAAAACCTAAATTCATCTTTATAACAATTAGATTGATTGATTTCTGAATGATTTGAATGAAGATTTTGATTTTTTTCCAAGTCTAATCAGGATTTGAATGTTTGATTTCAACGATGTCAGTGCTGATATTAAGTTAGATGAAAGATGACATATTATTTTATATTCAATTGTAAAAGTTAGTGAATTATTTACAGTAATTTAATAAACAGGGGATACAAAAAACAAGAATCTGGCTTGACAAAGTTGTTCTAAATTTTATTAGCTCTCATTTAAAATAAAATTCATTGAAATCGATTAAGATTTAGAGGCTGTAGCATTTTTTGAAACACGAAATGTCGTTTGGTCCCACTGTGCGGTCTTCTTTGATCACCGAAGTTATGCAAAGTCGGGTGTGGCCAGTACCTGAATGGGTGTCCGACCCAGGGCCTCCACATGGGGGGAACAACCGGGTACAGTTGTCCCGGGCCCGGGCCGATCCTCGCTAATTGGAAAAAGTCCGACTCGCAGGAACTGCCTCATCTTAGCGCGGTTCCGTTCTTATCCCTAGTCTAATTTCGAATGATTAAAATAGAAGCAGTTATTATTTTGTTGACAGGAGATCGTTGACCGTTGATGATGCAAGGTAGGGATTGTCCGGGTTCGGTCACTGCTACTTAATAATACATACCCCATATGTGTATGTATGTGGGCATATATATGTACATATGTGTGCATGTGTATGTGTATATGCTTATATATAAATATATATATATTATATATATATATATATATATATATATATGTTTGGTATATTTACATAGATATGTGCATATATTAGTGTTAAATATGTCCTACTTGTATTTACAGCCCTGATGAAGGGTGACCGAAGTAGCAGTGACCGAACCCCGACAGCTATTATTTTGGTTCCACCAGTCTTGAAAGGTAGGATTTACAATCTTACCTGGAAGGGTCGGCAACACTAGAAACCGTCCCGCTAGTTACAAGGTCTTGGAATCTTGGAACCTGTTTTATTTTCGAATACATTATCCAACTATAAGCAATTAAAAAATAACAAGGAATTAAAAACAGACAAAAAGAACAGTTCGAATAAGCGAAATCAATTACTTTAAAGCTTTAAGCTCGTATTTCTCCGATTGTCATCGCCTAATCAAAACTTTCATTAGAACCTTTTATGTAGAGAATTTAATAAGCTTTCTAATGGTATTCTTCCGTTTCCCAAGATTTTCAACCGTTTTCGAGATATTAATGAAAGTTCCCAAAATTTACATTATTTCTAGCAACAGAAAATTGGTCTTATTTTTCATATCCTGTTTTACACACAAAATTTTCCCAACATAAGAAATTACAAAAATAAAAAGCAATAAAAAACGAAGGGAAGGAGACAAAAATTACAAAAAGAACGACAAAAACCCGTTCATAAGAACAAAACAGACGTATTTGAAGTTTTAAGCACTTATTTCTCCTATTGACATTACCTAATCAAAAATAGTTTTAGAATCTTTTTTGTAGAGAATTTAGTAAGCTTTCAAATAGTTTCTATCCACTTACCACGATATCCCAGCCGTGTTCGAGATATTAATGAAAGTATACGAAGTTCCCAAAACTTTTCATGTCTGTTCATAAAATATTTTATTCTAACCCTTCCTTAACTCCAAACGTAACAAAACTTTCAACATATTAGTTTTAATGAAAGTAGAACATGCAGATAATGTTTCAACTGAATCCCGTAATTCTAAGTACACAAACCAAAAACGGTATTCAAAAATTATTTTTCCAATTTTCTCGAAAACGGTTAAAGCTATCACCTTGAAAATGGTTCCATTTGTTTTCCCAGCCCAAGAAGCCTATAAAAAGAGTACTTACAAGCTTATGAACTCAAAAACGTAAGCGTTACGATTTTTTTTGCGCGAATTTCGCCCCAAATGCCATCTTCCAGTGGGCGGATTTTGCTGGTTAACGAACTTGACCTTTCAAATTGGACGACGGATTTTTGTACGAAATTTCATCAAAATCGGACCATTCGTCTTCTACTTAGAGAGCGAACAGACAAATATATATATATATATATATATATATATATATATATATATATATATATATACAAATTTGAACCACCGTTATTTTCGGTCTCTAGGGGTTCTGAAACGCGAAATTTTCTAGTCGGCACTTCCGGATTGTTTCATTGTATCAACCTTATAAGCGTGGTTCCTCCCTATGGGGGGAGGGAGGAACCGCGCTAAAAAGTACCGAAAGTGACCTTTGCAGCACCGATTGTCGGCTTTTATTCTCATTTTGCTCAAAACTCAAGATGAAAATAATTTTAAAATGCCCAAAGTCCTATAAAAAAAGTACTAGAATTTTCATTCTGCCTCTGAGAAGTGGGGGCCCGTGATCTGGTCCTGGACCCGGCTCTGAGATATGGCGGCCCTGGTCCGACCACTTGCTATTGGCATTATAAAACCGTAGCAACCTGTACATTTTTGATACGCCGTTAAACAAATATAATAAAAAATAAAATAAATATAAATGTAGCATTATTCAACACATGAAATCTAAGGAAAATGAGTCGGGGAGTTTGGTCCTTTAAGAAGTCTGGATAAAATGAGTTCTTCAATCAATCTGCTGGATGTATCTCTTCATTTCAGCTAGTATGCTCAGCTCTGGAAGTGCAATTTCCTTTTGTGCAAAAGTTATTTGATGTTTTGTAGATGATGTAGAAATTAACTCTGGATGGGGTATGTTGTTGTAAATCCTGACAAAAACAGTGTCTACGGAAGAATTCTTTGATGACGAAGTCAAAGGGAACCATCCAGTTGATAAGAAAATGGCACAGGAACCCAATTTGCTTCAAGTTGGGGATGGTCTACTATCAAACTAAAAATACCAGGACCACCTTTCTTTCCGTCCGGAATTAAGAAGTAGGCCATGGAGACTAGCCAACATCGGTGTTAAACATTCATCTAGTTTTTAAACGGTTCAGAATCAAAACAGTTCCAGAAATACCGGATGACCTATTGGGGAAATGGTTTTGTCGATGATCCCAACAAAGCCATCTGGAGCCTTCTGGATCGTTTGTTGAAACTTATTATCTTTAGAACAGAAATAGATTGTTACTAAACATATTTGAAATGTTTTCCTATACATATGATTCTTCGTATCAGTTTTTTGGATAAAAAAATATGTTATCCATATAAAGGGAAATCATTTTGATGATGAAAATAGTCATTTGTGAAGTAAATGAAGACCAGTTACTCACTTCTTGTAATAAATTGTACATTTATTACATATACCCATTAATTAACATTTTTCTTTTAAATCTTTTCCAAAAACACCATAGATGTATTCTTATGCATTTCGACACGCTGAATCCAAATCCGGAGTCCATTTCACCCCATCACGTTAGGTTTAAGAGCATTTGAAGGTCAAATTTTGTATGAAATCGTTTACGAAGAAATAACTAGAGCTTCCATGGTTTTGAGGGTCGCTGAATTCGAATCCGGGGTCTGTTTCACCCCATCGGCACAAAATCGAGATAATTTTCAGAAAAAATATGTCTATTTTGAAAAAAAAAAGATTTTGACTGCAGATTCATTTCTTTCAAAATAAACATATTTGTCCATTAAATCACCTGTGCTGCTATTTTTCCACCTTAAATGTGGTGAAACAGACCTCGGATTTGAATTCAGTGACCCTCAAAACCATGGAAGCTCTAGTTATTTCTTCTTTAACGTGAGAGGTATTGAATGCTCTTCGCATTAGATGCGGAGCATTATCAATAAATAAATTTAACGTGAGAATTTGGTTTGAGACTTTTTTGCACAAGGTACATGAGATCTTATAGGAATTTTGATGCAGAATTTGAAAATTTCATTAGAATTAAATTTTCCCTATGGCGTGAACGACAAATGACCCAATAATGGTAAAAAACTGACATTTAGACAAAAGACATGGAAACGCCCACCTCTAGAAAAATAATTTAAGTAAAAATTTCTCCTTGGTGGCATTCAACTACACTTTAGTCGGAGTATACACCCCTCAAGTATGGCGATTTCCTTCGGGCCACCCTGTATATATATATATATATATATATATATATATATATATATATATATACATATATATATATTTATTTATATAAATTTTAAAGGCCTTTCTTCTTTTACAGGGGACCCTAACCCCTCCTAGTGCTATCCGCGCGCACTAAAGATTTTTTCTTCTAGTACCGTCGTTCGAGGGTTGGATTTGGGGTCCCAGATCGTCCCTAGGCCAACCCAGCCTTTAATTAAATTATCAATGGGTACCTTGGTGCTAATGACTCTAGCAGTCAAAGCAGCAAGGGGAAAATCAGGCGGCCGGAGCATAGTATTGACCACACTATCTCCCTAGTGTGCCGTATGGTCAAGAATCAGATACCTCTACAGTATCTGCCCCTCTGGGTCCTTGTGGCCTGTTATGGGACTGATTTTTTCTTTTTTTTTTTTCTTCTTCTTTTACATTTCTTCGGAATGTGCTAAACATAAGTCGAATGTTTCAGTTTAGTTAAATGATATTTTTTACATTAAACTGTCATATGGCTGGTAGTCTCCAGAATTTGGGTCACGTGTGAATCGAAATGTAACGAAAGTGTCGCCATCAGTCATGTGGCGCGAAATTGAATTTTGGCGACGAAATTTGGCGGGAATCGATGTTTAAACATTGCGTACATTACATGGTTATTTTTAATTTACAATTTATCACAACAAATAAATAACTGATTTTTATTCACTTTCCAAATATTTTCATGATGAAAGTTATTTCCTCTTGCAGGTAAGGGGTTCGTAAAGAAAATGACAAACTACGTTTACCCATAATAACAAGTAATTTTTTAATTTATTTAATTAATTTAAATATAACCACAGTATATATAATACAATCTCAGAAGCGCGGAGTTATATTTGTGGGACAGAGTTTTGTTTGAGATGGTCAAGGCCTGTAGCGCCCAAGCTAAAAATATTCCCGCCAAACAGGCGGCCTTCATGTTTCTTTAAAGAACCTATAAAAGGTTGTTAGTGTTGGCTTTATCTTCAATGACGTGATAAAGGAAAGGGATTCAAATAAGTTCAAACAAACGTTTAGAATTAGCTGGAAACAGAAGATCACTCTTCGCAATAAATCAAAAATGTCTAATAAAGCTAGGCATATTTATATTTTCGTCTAGAACAAGGACTCAAATACTTGTTTATATATATATATATATATATATATATATATATATATATATATATATATATATATATATATATATATGTGTGTGTGTGTTTTACCGGCAAAGTATATAATCAGGCATTCTATAGCCGGTAATGTATGAAATAAAGCTTATTTCATACTTTGCCTAGGCATTCTATAGAATGCCTGCTGTGCTTTAGGCAAAGTATGAAAGACAGGATTTGTAGCTTGTAGGAGTAACTACCGGCGGTGCGATTGCGGATTTATATCCGTGAAGATCGCGTCTGATGATGTCTAGGAGAATTAAAAGAATGCCTAGGATGACTTTTGGGCATACTTGCTATGCGTTTCCACTCACTACGCTCGCTCAAGAAGATATCAAAACCCTAGTTAATCCAACTCGTAGAAATTAATAGAATTCTATTAAATTCTGCGAGTTGGATTGACTAGGGTTTTGATATCTTCTTGAGTGAGCGTAGCGAGCGGAAAAGCATAGCACGTATGCCAAAAAGCGACAGCTTACGACAGATTAGCTACGACAGGTGAGTCTAAATTCTAATTATACTTCTTCATTAAGGATGCGCTGTTTACGCCATCTTTTATAGCCTCCATAACAGTGAATTTTAGTGCTTAATAACTTCTTTCCTAGTTGAGAGGAAGTTTTTTTTTTAACGGATTCGTGTTTAGAGCATCAAAATACGTTATAGTGCAAACTTTGAAGAACATCGGGGCTGAAAACGCTTTATTTTAATGATTTGCATTGATTCTGAACACTCAAATTCTACCTGTCGTCATTTCTTTCAAGTATCTAAGTAAAGTTTATGTAGTATACTCAAAACCTTTTTAATTTTTATACATTGCAAAATAAGCAACAGGCATTCTATAGAATGCCTAGGCAATGTGTGTAATACGAAGTTCATTCTACACTTTGCCTAAACCACTCAGGCATTCTATAGAATGCCTGGATTATATACGTTGCCGGTAACATATATATATATATATATATATGTATATATATATATATATATATATATATATATATATATATATACATATACACACAGGGTGTCCCAGTCTTGAACCGACAGACTTCGTGCATCGATGTAAAATCGAAAAACTATGTTAAAAACTCCTTAGGAGATATTCTTGTTTTCGCTTCGTTTTCGAGAAAAACACAAAATACCGTTGTTTTTTTTTTGTTTTTTTTTTACTTATCCCGATTTATCGCTTAAACAAAGCGTTGTACGAAAAAATACCCCAATACTAAAGTTGTAGCGTATTAAAATATCTTTAAGATGAGTCCAAGTTTAGCGTAGTAGCTTGAATATAAGATAATCGTGTTTGAATAATCCATTGGATGTACACTTTGTTCCATAGAGAGTTAGATATTTTTTGATCCCACGAACCGTCAGCTGAAATGTTTAATAAAATAAATAAAAGAATAATAAACAAAAAATTAATATAAAAAAAAATGGATGAAAATGATTTCAAATGTCCAAATTCCTACAAATGTCTAACTCTCTATGGAACAAAATGTCCATCCGACGGGTTATTCAAACACGATGATCTAGTAGAATACTTAAGCTAAGATGCTAAACTTGGTCACAACTTAAAAATAAGTTGGTCCCATCTTTATACATAAGTATGTCGGTTTAAGACTGGGACTCCTTGTACATATATATATATATATATATATATATATATATATATATATATATATATATATATATATATACGTATATACTTTTATCTGCAAATTTCATTTTTCATAAAATTACTAATTTCTATGAAAGATGTAACCAAAAATTGAGAAATAATTTTATGGCGAACGAAAGAACTGTAAATATCATTGCAAAGCCCCGGCAGATATTGTCTGCTTGTCAAAAAGTGATTGTGTTTAGCACATATTTGCTTGTAGAGAAAAGCATGATAAGATAACAGGGGTTGTTAGCAATCTTTGGTGGGGAAAACAAGTAGTCTAGTGGTTCATGAAGGGATTTTTAGATTTCTTCTTCGACTTATTAAATTGGTAAGTTTCAGACATTTTTCTTTGTTCTTTCATTTTTTTTCTTAATAATCGCTCATCCAATACAGTATATTTGATAACCCGCGCTTTTAAGAATGGTTGAATTTTGAGTTTTCTGAAAAATCTCTATACAAGCAATACAAGAGTGAATTATGAGTTGTATTTAAAATTGGTCATGCCAGAATTTTTTGAAGTTAACACACAGAAATAAATAAAAACTAAAAATGAAAATGAAAAAAGACTTTTGAATTTTCTGAAAATTATGATATAATAATATAATAATAACATAGTCGTGAGATTTCTATGAAATCGTTCGTAGAAAAAAAAAAAATATATATATATATATATATATATATATATATGTGTGTGTGTGTGTGTGTGTGTGTGTGTATTTGCAAATTTGAACTCTAAAAGCCGCCGATTTTTCTAAGACCAAGGAAACCTTTAGGAAATATACATAGACGTCACTGGACACACAATGACTTGTTTCATATGCAAATTTACCTAACATTGCAAACAAAGTTTAAATGAGAAAAGAACCTTGAAAAGCGAAACAATACTCTGATTTAACAGAACTAATTGAATGTGTTTTAGCTAGAGTCACAACAGATTTGAATTCATTACGAGCAGAAATGGAGAAATAATCTGAGGATATGTTTCTCCTAAAACTTGTTTAACAATTTAACCCTCGACTGGTCGCTTGATACGATATAGTCGTAATGTCATTATACGATTTATTTATTTAAATAAATTATTTCACAGTGTATAAAATGTTCTGATGTATAATATCACGATTCATTAAATAATATCGTGTAGAAATAGTGTAGGGAAAACAAAACTATGAGGAAGGAGAGAAAAACAGGGAAGGGGATATAGTTAAGCAATATTTTTGAATATAAGATAATTTACATCAGTTGAGTTAGTATGATGTTAATATGTGGGCTATTTTCGGCTAGTAAGTCATGTGGAATTGCTAGGTGGTTTCGTAATCTGCAGTCAGTAAGTATGTGTTTAACTGTTTATGTCTCGTTACATGTTCAAACAGGTCTGTCTCGTCGTCCCACTAGATGGGAGCGCGTCACTAAACTGTGTCCTAAGCGAAGTCTCGTCAGAATAACTTGTTCTCATCTTGTTAAGTCTTTTTACGAGCCAGGGCCGCCACATCCCAGAGCCGGGCCCGGGACAAGATCACGGGCACCCACTTCTCAGAGCCAAAATGAAAATTCACTTTGCTATAGGACTTTGGGCATTTTAAAATTATTTTCATCTTGAGTTTTGAGCAAAATGAGAATAAAAGCCGACAATCGGTGCTGCAAAGGTCACTTTCGGTACTTTTTTCCAATTAGCGAGGATCGACCCGGGCCCCCGCGGAGCCCAGGCCCGGGACAACTGTACCCGGTTGTCCCCCCCATGTGGCGGCCCTGTTACGAGCATGCTCTTGTTGTATTTTAAACCAATCATGGAAAGTGGAAGGCCCAGAGAAACCTGTCAAATGCACAAAAGATTTCCTATAAAGCGCGTTTCAGGTCCAAACTCCTTAAAAGCTCGACGTTTCTTAATTGTTGCTTTCCTACCATTGGCGACGAAATATTAAGAATTTTACACCACAAAATCACACCAATAATACAAATTTTGTTCATTGCAGTAAAAATCAGTCTATAAACTAGATAGCTCGGCCGATGTAAATTTAAAGAATCTGACAGAATAAAGAGAGAGAATTTACAAGATATCCACAAGACCCTTCGATCTGAAAACCGATGAATTAAAAAATTCGCTTAGTCAACAAGAAATATTCTGCTTCGTCAGAAATATTCGACCGTATACTGGAGCCATGGCGCACTCCAGATATACAATTCGGCAATCAATTCTTATATTCCTTCAACAGATTCCAGGTTTAAAATCCATAGCTTTCTCTCATTAATTAAGAAATTATTTTAATTTTATTCTCCCAAGGAATTATATATCGTTAGTTTAAAACCACAACAAGCTTTGAATAAATTTGAGCAATTAATTACTCGTTCATACACGCGTCAATTTGGAATTTCAATTTCCTTTTAGGGAGTTTCTTCCAAAATCTGCGCAAAAAATAATTGCATTACGTTATTGCTTGTGGGTACGCTTTTTTTAGGGTTCTAAGGGTATGGAAACAAAAAAAAAAAACATTTTTATTTGTACCACTTGTAACAATTGTTGAAAAAATGGGATAAAACCAGTTTTCCTGACTATTATTAGTTTGGGTATTTAGAAACCCAAATGTTCCAGATGTTTGGAGATTCGTCCAAACTAGGATATTTAAATTTTGGCTACATTTGGAGCTAAGTAAGTATTAGAAACAAATATTAAAAATCGTTTGTTTTGTTTTGTTTTTTTTCGTTTTTAGGGGGAACACCTATTTTCTTAAATATCTCTTTAAGTTAATTAGATATTTATCACACCAATATTTTTTTCTCTCACTTACAGCCAAAATGGCACCCCTAAATGTTCGCCCTTGGCGAACGTTGGAGAGGAATTACGAACCCCTGACTAAATAATTTCACGGGCTCTTTAACCCTTTCCTTCCCTACATTAGCATACCAAAAATTATTTAAAAGTGGCATTTTTTCTGAAAATAAAATTAGATACATTTGTAATTGAGTGTAAAATAGTAATAACATTATCATTTAAAATTATTATGCAACTAAAAAAATTACGCTGTTCCCCTCTGAGACCAGGGCCCCCTGACTAATTTACCTTTTGCTCCCTCTTCGAGGCCCTGCTTCCGGGTTAGCCTACCCTAAATAGGGTGCTGGTTGAGTACTGCAAACATTGTTTTATCCAATCTAGTAATAAGTGTGTTAGTAATGAATTATATACCAGGTATATGAGTATGGATTGCGGATTTCACCACTTGGCAGTGCCACTCGTATATGCCTGCCATACAGAATTTGACGCAAACTGACTTTTATACTTCCATTGTTGTGCTTCAACGCCATATTGGTTCTACATTGTCAGACTGATAGCATCATTGTTTATTTCGCGCTTGAAAATGTCGATTTTTGTGCCTAAAAAGTGTGATTTGCGGGGATCGCTACGATTTTGTTTCCTTTTGGAGAAAACAGCAGCTGAAAGTCATCGAATGCTTGTTCAAGCTTACGGCAGTCATGCTCCATCGCAAGACACCTGTGAACGCTGGTTCCGACGCTTCAGAAGTGGTGATTTCGACATCAGTGACAAGGAACATGGAAAAACCCCGAAAACGTTTGAAGATGCCGAATTGCAAGCATTGCTGGACGAAGACGACACCCAAACTCAACAAAAACTCGCAGAACAGTAAAATGTGACACAATCAGCCGTTTCCTTACGTTTGAAGGCCATGGGAAAGATCCAGAAGGTCGGGAAATGGGTGCCGCATGAATTGAACGAAAGACAGCAAGAAAACCGAAAAACCATTTGCGAAATGCTGCTTCAAAGACACTATTTCTGCACTTGGCTGGGATATGTTGCCCCACCCGCCCTACTCACCAGACTTGGCCCCTTCCGACTACTACTTGTTTTCATCGATGGGACACGAACTTTCCAATTGGAGCTTCAGTTCTTACGAAGATGTGAAAAAATGGCTCGATGAATGGTTCGCATTCAAAAAGGAGGAATGGTACTGGCGCGGTATCCATAAATTGCCAGAAAGATGGGAAAAATGTGTAGCTAGCAATGGCGCATACTTTGAATAAATCAATTATTATCATTTCCCGAGAATTAATGTGTTTTTTTCGAGAAAAAAATCCGCAATCCATACTCATACACCTGGTAAGTCCTGTGAAGTTACTGCGTATACGTCAATATCTTTCAAATTTTTATCTTTAGCTCGCTTGCCATTGGAATTTAATCCTATGGCTTTATGCCCTGGCCACCAACCATTGTAGTATTTTTTGATTGAGAGGAGATTGTTGTCATGGGATCGTTAGTGATGCGAAGGTAGAAATCGACAGGGTTCGGTCTTTGTGCCTTAATAAAACTTTAAAACTTTTTTTTTTATGTGAAAATGGGTTTTATTGTTTGCCGACGTTTCAGAATGAAATTCAAGCCTTCGTCAGGCCTGTAACACAAGTAGAACAGAGTAAATACTAACACACACATACATATATATATATATATATATATATATATATATATATATATATATATATAGTTCTAGGTAGTTGGTAAAAGCTTATTAAGTCTTCAATAGTTTTGTATTTTAATTACATTTTTGTCGTGGAAACGTTTCGGCTATAAGCCATTTTCAATCCAATTTGTCTGTATGATTTTGCATTATTTTGTTATATATACATTATATCTTCAGGTTATGTGCTTGTAAATTTTATATTATTTAATTTGAGGACGAAAGTTCATTTTTTATATATAAAATTGTATGGTTCATGTCTCAATTTTTTTTTCCACGACAAAAATGTAATTAAAATACAAAACTATTGAAGACTTAATAAGCTGTTACCAACTACCTAGAACATCTTAGTTTTCAACTTAGGGTCTACAACATATATATATATATATATATATATATATATATATATATATACTCACAGGGCCGCCACATCTCAGAGCCGGGCCCAGGACCAGATCACGGGCCCCCATTTCTCAGAGCCAGACTGAAAATTCTAGTACTTTGCTATAGGACTTTGGGCATTTTAAAATTAATTTCATCTTGAGTTTTGAGCGAAATGAGAATAAAAGCCGACAATCGGTGCAGCAAAGGTCACTTTCGGTACTTGTAGTTTTATTACGACTCCTAATGAAGTATACTATTCTGGGACTGCACTTGTTTTGTCGTTTTTGCACATTAAAAAAATATAGATCCCATTCCAATAAATATAGGCTACGGGTCTATATTTCTAAACCCTATTCTTTTTACAAGCTCATAACCTATACATACATTTTGTTCCAATTAGCAAGGCCCGGGCCCGGGACAACTGTACCCGGCAGTCCACCCCATGTGGCGGCCCTGTATATACAAAAAATATTCAAAAAACAGAAAAACATTATACAGTAAGTGTGTGCTATAGCTAGAGCTTAAATTAGAGGTAGATCAATACTGGTTTAAGAACTAGATGGGTAACATGGATACAGATATAGGGTCTTTTTGCGAAGACCACATCCAGTTACTTTTAAAGTAGCAGTAGTTATTTATAACAGTTACTCGTACTCGCTGATAAGCTTACTGATTAGCTTATAGGTTCTTTGCTGGTTATCTACTACTTCTTTACTCGTTATCTACGGTTATAATTCATATTAGATAATGGCAAGCAATATTTATTAATAAAAAGGTTAATATGATCAAAATCAATTCTCTCAACTATGAAATAAGTTATTAAGCATTAAAGTTGACTGTTTTGCAGGTTATGAAGGATAACAAACAACGTTATTTGTAAACAAACATATTTTAATCCTTTTTCTCTCTTTTTTGGATATTTTACACTTATTAGGCATTACATGTTATGCGTTTCCGCTCGCTCAAGAAGATATCAAAACCCTAGTCAATCCAACTCGCAATTAATAGAATTACATTAATTTTACCTACTCTAGTCTATCCAACTCGCTAAAATTAATAGGATTCCATTAATTTTTCCGAGTAAGAAACCAATCCCTTTTTCTTTGTCAGGAACATCGCGAACTAATTGTAAAAGACTCATTTTTCTCACTAACATAAGCAGAGCTTTTTCATACACAAAAGCTAATTCACTGTTGAAGGTTACTTTACTCCCAGCAAGAACCAAAGCAATTGGTCATTGGAATCCTCCAATAGGAAGGCAAAGGAGTTATGCGCATGCGCTGAATCGCTGATACAATCACTACTGCTACTTCAAAAGTAACTGGATGTGGTCTTCGCAAAAAGACCCCGAAGAACTATACCTCACGGATGGGAAATCATTTATGATAAGGTATATTTGGGGAAAGGAGCGGGTTGGGAGAGGAGGAGTTTTTGACCATCCATTAAGTTGAGAGTGGTAGTACAGGATCAAAGGATCGAAGGTGGTATCATAAACGTGTCATGAAGTCTGGTGATAATGGAAGGAAGGCAGGCATGAAGGGGTTTCTTGCAGGCGGTATGGAGTTATAGCAAGATATCTTTAATAAATGTAAAATGTTAGAGTAGGTAGAGCAGATGACTTCTATGTCAATTTTGTTATTTCCAAGGTGGATAAATATTGATTCGTAGAGGAAGCGTTTATCAGAGTTGGAGTTGTAGTATTTCGTTTATTCAATATTTGTGTAATTATGATTATTGCAAATGTTTATCCATTGAGTGTAAAGATGTGAAAGAGTCTGTACAGAGTGTAAGGCCAGCTTTTACTACGTTCTGCAATTTATGACCTGTAGCTCCGCTGCATTAACCGTTGTGTCGTCATGTAACACGTTTTTCTGCCTCAATTTATTGTGAATAAATAAAATAAATGAATATGCTATGATTTATTTGTTGTGGTTGGATCTATAAGACCGGTTGATGTTGATGATGTTTGAAGATTGATGACGTAGCGGAGTTGGCAAGCCTGCCTGGCGAAGCTAAATCCGTTTCTGCTTTCTATTTGTGGAGACCTTTGCTTTCACAACAATCCCTGGCTCCGCCTCCACTATATCTGATGCTTCTCTCAGGATTTTCAACAACGAACTGGCAATAGAATTTAGAAATGATTCGTTGCAATTTTGGGCGTAAATAGGGGGGGGGGCTAGGGGGCTGCACCTCCCCCCCTCCCTGACATTTCGGTTTGGTGAGAACATTTCATGTAAAAAAGTCCGTCACGCAGGAGCTGCATAACTAAGCACTTTCCTCAGAATTTGGGTAGTGTAGACTGCTTTCCAGAACAATTTGCTTAAAATATCCTACATAAATAAAATAAAAACATGAATAGTTCTCTTTTAATTTTGTAATGAGAAACTGTTCAATTATTAATTTGCTTCCAGAGTTATGTTACACATGGTACCTACGTAATAAATACAAAAAACCTCATATTATCGTATTTTGATCTAACGCAGGAACAGGATACAGGTCCCTCTAGTGGTAGAAAGCGCTCCTTGCGGCGGTTTTGTGAACCTACGTCTGGCGGGCTTTTCTATTGAAATATATTACAAAGTAAACCCCCCCCCCCTTTCCGACTGACCGAATCAGCTCATTTTTACAACACTTCTTTCTCATGAGTTACCCACGACTTATACCGCGTTTCGTTACAATACAGCAGAAATTACGACCGGTATGAGTATATTAGTAATTTGGGCCCGGAGTAAACCCCCCCCCTCCTAATGAACCGATTTAGTTTATTTTTAAAACACATATTTACCTGTAGATTACCACTACGAATACCGAGTTTCGTCGAAATATACCAAAAATCACGGCTGGTAGTGGCGAATTGGTATTGTGGGTCCGGAGTAAACCCCCCTCCTACTGAACCGATTTAGTTTATTTTTACAAAACATATTTACCTGTGAATTACCACTACGAATACCGAGTTTCGTCGAAATATACCAAAAATCACGGCTGGTAGTGGCGAATTGGTATTGTGGGTCCGGAGTAAACCCCTCCTCCTAATGAACCGATTTAGTTCATTTTTATATCTCACTTTTCTCTCTATATTACCACTACGAATACCAAGTTTCGTTGAAATATAACAAATATTACGACTGACATGGTCAAATTAGTGTTTTGGGTTCGGGGTAAACCCCCCCTTCCGGTGGACCGACTTTGGTAGCAAACGTTCAATCGTTTGCTAATTGAATGCTATATACCAAGTTTCGTGACGAAAAAACAAAAACTCTGGCCGCTATCGTGTTAACAGACATATATATATATATATATATATATATATATATATATATATATATATATATATATATATATATATAAATTTTAACGGGGGTCATTTTCGGTGTCTACTAGGTAGGATCGATAAAGATTTGAAGAAATTTTTCAAAAATTCCGTCATGAGTGCAACCTCAATAGCTACTTTCCTTTGGAGGAAAGTGCTAAAAAAGTCCGACTCGCAGGAACTGCGTCATCTCAGCGCGGCTCCGTTCACATGGGCGTATATAGATACACCATTTCCGGTGTATGGAATACTAACAATTTAGATCTTGGAAGAGTTTTAGCCAACTTAAACGCTATTACACCCAAAATATAATACGTTTTATGAACTAAATGATCTTATTTAGTTTATTTTTAAGGGTTTTATGAAATATATACCGATCAAATCAAAATTTCGGGGGGGGGGGGCTGCAGCCCCCTCAGCCCCTCCCTTATATACGCCCATATCCGTTCATATCTCTAGTGTCATTAGCTAAGGAGTAGAAGCAGTTATTGGTAGGTTTTGATCTTTCGTGAAAAATATAAAATTACATCTCAAAGAGAAGGAAGATTTAAGGCGCCAAAACAGGAAACTGATAGCATTCTAAGCGGAAATTGATCCCCACCTTCTCAACGTTTGCCAAGGGAAACAATATTACCAATACGTTTCTCATTCTCATACCTTATTTTATTAAAATACTAATTTTTCTATTAAATGCGATTAAAAAAAACAAAACAATTAAAACGTTAGGTACAAACCCCTGTTGAAAAAAAAAATAAAATAAAACTAACAATGTTGAAGTTTGAAGCACTTATTTCACAGATTGACATCGCCCCATCAAAAATTACATCTGAACTTTTTATTGGGAATTTAGTAAGCTTTCGAATGGTCACCTTCCACTTACCACGATTTCTCAACCGCTTTTGAGATATTTTAGAAAATATACGAAAATCCCAAAGCATTTCAAGTTTGTTAATGAAATATTTTATTTCTAGTACTTCCTTAACTCCAAACGGAACCAAAATTTATCTATCTTATATTAGTTGAACATCAAACGTCTGGAACAAGTTTCAACTGAATTAATCGTTTCTGAATACCCAAACTGAAAATTACTTTGGAAAAGTAGGTGTTTCAATGTTTCTCAAAAAAGGGTACAGATATTGCGGGTCTTTTTGCGAAGACCACATCCAGTTACTTTTGAAGTAGCAGTAGTGATTTATAACAGTTACTCGTACTCGCTGATAAGCTTACTGATTAGCTTATAGGTTCTTTGCTGGTTATCTACTACTTCTTGACTCGTTATCTACGGTTATAATTCATATTAGATAATGGCAAGCAATATTTATTAATAAAAAGGTTAATATGATCAAAATCAATTCTCTCAACTATGAAATAAGTTATTAAGCTTTAAAGTTGACTGTTTTGCAGGTTATGAAGGATAACAAACAACGTTATTTGTAAACAAACATATTTTATTCCTTTTCTCTCTCTCTTTTTTGGATATTTTACATTTATTAGGCATTACATGCTATGCGTTTCCGCTCGCTACGCTACGCTCCGCTCGCTCAAGAAAATATCAAAACCCTAGTCAATCCAACTCCCAATTAATAGAATTATATTAATTGTAGCGACTCTAGTCTATCCAACTCGCTAAAATTAATAGGATTCCATTAATTTTTCCCAGTAAGAAACCAATCCCTTTTACTTTGTCAGGAACATCGCGAACTAATTGTAAAAGACTCATTTTTCTCACAAACATAAGCAGAGCTTTTTCATAAACAAAAGCTAATTCACTGTTGAAGGTTACTTTACTCCCAGCAAGAACGAATGCAATTGGTCATCGGAATCCTCCAATAGGAAGGCAAAGGAGTTATGCGCATGCGCTAAATCACTGATACAATCACTACTGCTACTTCAAAAGTAACTGGATGTGGTCTTCGCAAAAAGACCCGATATTGCTTTGAAAATGGTTTCATTCGTTTTTCTACGTTAAGAAACCTATAAAACGAGTACCTGCAAGCATATGAACTCGAAAGCAGAGGCGTTACGATTTTTTTTCGCGCGAATTTCGCCCCAAAAATCATCTTCCGGTGGTAAGAAGTGTCTTTTTGAATATTTTTCGCAGTAATTGAAGTTCCAAATGAACTAGTGTAAGTGGATAAAGAGTTATTTCTCTATAGGGCAGAGTTATTTCTTTCAGCTGCAATCGACACTAACACTATCTGTGCATTATTCAATTTCAGGGCACAATATCACGCTTATTTTGGAGAATTAATTATAGTGAGGGGCTACATTTATTTAACTATAAATGTTTTTAATAGATTTAAGTTTACGGCAAAAATAGCAGGAACTGTGATAGTGAAATATTAATAATTTCAATTCTAAAATTTTCAAATCCTCCTAGAGATAAGCATTACATGTTAATAGAAGGTGTTGATCATCAGGGTTTCGGTCTTTTGATTCAATAAAAACTACATTTTATAATTAAAATGAATTTTTTAACGCCAACATTTCGGCTTGATATACAAGCCTCCTTCTGGGCTGTAAAACATATATGGTGATGGTAAATACAAATGACTATACAGATTGATAAATTAACATTAATTTGAATGCATGTAAATATATATTAAATTGGAGGCCCGGTGGCCGTGAGTATTAAGGCGTGAGCACTTAACACTTCGTGCCAAGGGTTGTGGGTTCGATTCCCACTAGGGGTGATGGCTTTTCTTTAGAAATAAGAAAAGGCATCAGACCTGTCCTGACTAGAAAAGGGCGATAACCTATAGATAACCCGTCCTAAAATTTGTAGCTAATAATAATGGACATTAAAATTTAAATAAATATATTAAATATCAATAATTACAAAATATTATGTTATTACATTATATGTTATTAATTATTGATATTTAATATATATTTACATGTATTCAAATTAATGTTAATTTATCAATCTGTAATACAGATTCTGTATTGTCATTTGTATTTATAGTTGCCATATAAGTTTTTACAGCCCTGAAGAAGGCTTGTATATCAAGCAAAAACGTTGGCGTTAATAAACACATTTTAACTATAAAATGTAGTTTTTATTGAATCAAAAGACCGAAACCCCGATGATCAACACCTTCTACATCTCAACGGTCGACTATATCTTCTCAATTACATGTTAATATGTTAGAACAAAGCAGTTCCTATTAGTCGGACTTATTTTAGTTTGGCTATTTCCGTATTTTTTCCTCGAAATTCGTTTTTAGTTGATGAAACAACATTTGAAATACACTAAGCATATTTGAAATTTATGTATGTGTACACTTAAATGCATTTGCTATTATAAATTATTTGATATATTATATTATATAAATATTTCTTTATTTCAGAAAAATGCCTGTGCTGAATTCCTGTTGCGGTCTCAATTTGAAAATTGGTACGATTATCACCGGGATACTAGGAATGGTAATTGGAATCTAATTTCCAGTATAATTATAGCTTTATTATAATCAATCAATTATTTAGTTTACAAAGAAAAATATAAATTATAATTTAGCACAATGGTATCATACAAGAGAAACAATTGGGTGATTTTGGTTTTCTTTACTATTTATTATAGAAATTAATGTTTTTTGGTAGTAATTAAATTAAATTGAATTTTTTTTATTATAATTAAAACATTTTTAAATCGTTGTTTGGGGAGTGAGTGAAAATGATTTTTTTCCTGTGTAGATCTAATATATAAAAGCCAAAATTAACAAAATTGTCAATTTATTAAAATAGCTCTACATGTTTTGCATATCTATATGCCTCTTGTAGAATCCAAAACTAAGGAAGTGGTTACTAGGGCCATGTCATAACTGAGGATTATCGTCACTTGTCCCTTTTATCAGAAGGTTCATCTCCATTCCATTAGGCTGCAATTATAGCCTGTTCAGTTTGATGGAATAGTTCAATTCCCGCATGCGCGAAATTTTGAAGAAAATATTCCCGACGGTTAGCCATTTGCATTACCATTTCAATGAATAACACGCTCCGTGGAACTCAAAAAAACTGATTGGTCTTTTTAGAACCAGGGAAGGCTTTGAGAGGTCAGGCAAGGGAGATAGTGTTTAATGTTTATCAATAATTAGCCAAAGCTAAGGCTAAAACAATTTAAACTGTCGCTTGTTCAAATAGATGGAGGGATTTGGAGGGGCCTATATTCCCAAGAAATAGCGGGAAGAACTTCCTTTTATAACATTATCAGTTTTCAACCGTTACCCCAGTCACCTCACTTGTGGAATCGGAAACATTTTAGTTTAAATTGTTTTCAGCCTTATCTTTGGCTAAGTATTGATAAACATTAAACACTATCTCTCTTGCCTGACCTCTCAAAGCCTTCCCTGGCCCTAAACGAGACATAATCAGTTTTTATAGTGATACAAATTAAGTGTTTGATCATTACAAGGCTTTGCAAATGTTGGAACATAAGGGAGAGCCCAAGGAGCAATTCCCGCCCAGACTTTCGCGCATGCGCAGCTGAACTCCCGGGTTTATCTGAACAGGCTATAGTTTTATGCTGAAGAGGCATGTGATCCTCCGAAACATGTAGAGCTATTTTAATAAATTGATGATTGCGTTAACTTTGACTTTTATTTATTGCATTTCTGCCAATAAAGAATAACAAACATTTTAAATTAAATACTCTTTTTTTTTCTCAGTTCTTAGGTTTTTTGTTGTCCTTTTTTTTCATTCTGCTGTTGAAATTTCTCTCACAACTGCCTAAGCGACTCTAGTGTTGCAGCAATGACACCCTCATAACTGAGATCAGTGAACTTTTATGTAGTGTACTAGGAAGTTTAATAAAATATATGAATAAAATAAATTGATAGTATGATTCTGTCCTAAGGAAAAATAAAATTAATTAAATTAATTAATTAATAATTACTTTATTTGTTGAAAAACGACCCCCACAATGTCACGAATTCTATCTAATTTGGAAATTATTTGTGTTATTTTTTTTTTTTGTTTTTTATATCAATTATTGTGCATAAGCTGCTGAGGCCATGAGCACACTTTGTGTTATTGTTTTCATAATTTCTTTTTAAAACTAAAATTTAAAAAAAAAAAAAAGTTTCAAAGACTTCTTGACATTTATAGCATTTATTTAATCTCCCCATGGGAACATTAATATTACCAAGGTTGAATTGATGAAAAGTAATCCATAAATAGTCATGAAAAACCATACTTGCTCAGGATTTTTAGATAAGCATTGTTATATAAATTAATATTAAGAGCAATATCATGATCATTAGGATAAGATTAATTTAGTTTTGTTTTTTTCATTTCTAATATGTTTGCATGTTGCAATTTTTTTTTTCAGCTAATTGGTGGATTTACTCTCATAATTGTCCTCACAACAAATGTTAAAATGAAGACTATCCTTATAGACGACTTATCTCCTACAATAGGTAATAGTATTTTTTTTTTTAATTACTAAACAAATAGTTAGTAGTTGAATGATCCCTTTAAAAAAAAAATTTACTATTTTTTATTTATTTCAGTGAAAATCATTATGGCGATCAATTTATTTATGACGATTTTCATATCTCTATTGCTAATTGTTGGAGCTCTCAAGGTAATTTTAAATTTACAAGGGAATTTCTTTACATTATATATTTTGTTTTAAATATTATTTTTGTTTTTAACCCTTTTATTGTTCTAAATGAGTTAACTCGTGCTCGACGGGCAGGCACCAGACTAGATATCTCGTGCTCCACTCTCCGTGCCCCTGACGCTTCTTACAAATTAACTCGATGGCACCATTGGCCATCCTGTTGGCCTCTCAGGCCTAGTGCTATTGACTCGTATAAAATCAGTTTGACCTAGTGGGAATATGGAGCCTTCTCAGTTGCATTAAATCCATGCAAGAGATCACTCTCTTATCCCCGAGGCATCTAAAGCAGAAATAATGCATTATATGATATTTCTGACCATTTTTAGGAACTGTAATGACTATTATTATTTTGTAAATGTTAAAGTAATGGAGGCTTTATATCTCAATTTTCTTCAAATTACTACTAATGTTGATTTTATTATTTAGAAATAGAGTTTCACTCAATTCTTCAAATATATAATTTTTGTTATAATTATAAAATTTATTTTATTTTAGTATAAAATGGCTGATATAAAGAGCGTTTGACATTATACATTAATAATTCCAAATACAGTAGACTCTCCCTAATCCAGCGTCATCGGGACTGGTGAGCAATCGGATTAGAGAAAAAGCCGGATTAGAGAATTCAGTTAGACGCGGTCACTTACGTATTGAAAACCCTTTTTATTAGAGAATATAATAATATGTACCATTTTAAATATTAAATACTAGCTGAATACCCGTGCTTCGTCACGGCAGATAAGTAGTTATTTTATTGCGTTAAATAAGGTTTCATTAAAATTGCGTTACTATACAATTTTGTGCAGTTTATTATAGCAGGGTTCCCGTCAGACTATATGTTATTCAATGGGCGTTAAAATTTAAAAGTTTATGTTTCCAAAAAGTTATTTGGAAACACCCATTATATTTGCGGGCATTACCAAGGTTATAGGTGAGGAGGCTGTGCAAGGGTTCCGGATATTATTACCTCACCTGGAAAACTCTAAGGATAGGCTTGCCATACGTCACGGTTTGACTGGGACAGTCCCGGTATTTTGCAATTGTTTCGGTGTCCCTCCCGGTTTTATCAATGTCCTGGAAAAGGCTTTAAGATATAAGAAGTAATGAATTCATGTTTATAAGAATCTTTTATAAATCGGTTACTTTTCTACAATCAACATTTTTACTACTGCTCACAGTGTCAAAGAAATGAAAAGTAATCTAACTGTAAAACGCTGGAACTACCTGCGCTGCCAGCTGCCAGACACTGCTATTTGGCTGAGAGGTTTTTTTAAGAAAATCAAGTAGCAAAAAAAGTTCCGTTCTTATTTTTAAGGTTTGGGTAGACTACCATTCAGGATTCCCCCTTCCCGTTAGTTGCTAGGCTTAAAACTCACAATTTTGCTTATAATTTGTACTGTTTTTATTCCCCCCCTGGTATGCCCATCCCATATTAATGTGTCTCGGTTTAACTCTCCAAAAATATGGCAAGCCTATCTGACGGGGACAGGCAGAAAAGAAACGCAATTAAAACTCTATGAGGGACAGTTTATTTCTAGTAATTCAAGGACTGCCACCATAGTGGAAATTAACCTCAATTAGAAATAATACTATGAAATAGATAATTTACGGTAACAGCTGTTCTGTTATCGTCCTAGCAACGCTTGCTGCCTAGGCTTGCATGCTCTAACCAACTCAAACTTTAATCCCCTCTAAAAATACTTAAAAATTTGAATATCAAAAAATCCTTTCTTAGCGAGCGCCTACGTTATATAGGGAGTGTCCATGCAAAATTTCAAAATTTTCTGTCGAGCGGTTTGGGCTGGGGGATGATAGATGAGTGAGTGAGTGAGTGGTATTTGACAAATATATAGTAGATTTAAAATGGTACATATTATTAAAATTATTTTTAATACTTGCACTTCACTCGCAATGAATGTTCGAACTAGCCTGACTAAAATCAGGCTTTCCAGCCGAAGGTGCCTTAGTAGAATCATTTATTTTCTAAGTAGAAAAACAAGTTCTGGCCCCTAAAACAAAACATATATACTCAGTGAAATGCCATGAAAAAATGATTGGCTAGCTAGGAAGAGAAGGTTTTCTATGACCCTTGAGTCGGTCAAGCTCCGGCGAGTTCCGAGATCCGTCACTCATTCCTCTCGGAGACCACCTGATTAGAGGGAGCGACGGAAAAGAGAACAACATATAAGGGAGAGTCCACTGTATATAACAATGGGATGATGAGAGAGAAGAATGTGTTGAACAATAGCGAAGGTGAAATGAAAAGAGATTGGTACGGCAGAAACTAGACGGACGTGCATCGAGCGTACCGTGCGCTGCGAGTCCCTTCATTTGCTGCAATGAAAGGGTTAATGTAGCAATAATTAAAATTAACTTTATACAAATTATTATTATAATATGTTAATAAATACCAAGGAGAATGGTGAGCATGCTGTACAGCCAGCGACCCAATAATGTTGGCAGTCCACTTTATTATTTTATTTTAAAATAAAGTATCCTTCGTCTATTTTCAGAGAAATCGTTGGTTAATGCTTCCTTGGGTTATCCTGGCCATAATGCTTGCGATCGGCTTAGCTATCTCCATTATTTATACTGCTGTAGTTTTCTTTATTCACAAAGAAGCACTTGCTGGTACGCTTTGGCTCATCTTTGGATTTATTTCAGAAGGTAAATTGTATACTCCATTCTATTTTGTTATTTTAATCTTTTTTATTCCCAATAATAAAGTTTTGAATTAAAAAAAAAAATAGTTTAGTTAAATTCTTGTAAGAGCAATTGAACTACTGGCTGGAAAAACATTGGTGTTGTAAAATTCAAATTTCAAGGCTGATTAGTTAAAAAATTGGCTCTTTAACCGATCCAACACTATCTAGCGCCATGTCATGTTTCATATAAAATATGAAACATGAAAATAAAGTATAAGATATTTATATAAAATATGAAACATGAAAGTAAAATATAAGATATGTATATAAAATATGAAACACATAACTATGAAATATTAACCACGTCCTGTGACCCTGTGTTGAAAAAATGGGGGAAAACTAGGTTTTTCTTGGATTTTTCAGATATATTTTTAAATATCTTGAAACCGGTTGGGAAATTGTAGTAAATGTAAAGCAACTATTCATAAGTTTTTTGAAGGTATCAGTGCTTAAGGTCATCAAATAAGTTCTTAATTGTACAGGTAGGTCAGAATAGTGTTTTTATCAGGGATCAAAACAGTTATTTTTTGTTATCGAAAAAGTTAAAATTTAACTATTAAGTTTTAACAGTAACAGCTATTTAGTAACTTCTAAAAATAGGTACATGAAAATTAAAGTTAAAGTAATACTTTTATTTTTTTCAATGTGAAATAAAAGTTTTATCCATTTTAATTAAGAATTTTAGGGTTGAATAAGATAAAAATAAGTGAAATGTTCTTTGTTTAAACATTTATTTTTGTGTATTTACTGAAATATATTTGTTGATACAAAAGAAAAAATAAACATTAGTACCTTTAATTTATTCCTTTAAACTTTTTCCTATTATGCATTTTAATAACAATTACTTTAAAACTTTTATTTTTTAAGTTGAAAAATATCAGTTAAAAAAAAACATTTTAAAAAAATATTTAAACCCAAAAAGTTATTTTATAACTTTTACTTTTTTCAAAATGAAAATAAATATTTTTTTTTTTTTAAATAAAAGTTAACAATTATTTTCGATCCCTGGTTTATATAATTTAACCATTGGGGGCGAGATTAGCTCAGTTGTAGAGCACTGGACTAATATGCTGGAGGACCTGAGTTCAAATCCCGAGTACGCACTAAAGATTTTTATCTTCTAGTGTCTTTGTTCGTGGTTTGGATTCTGCCTACCTGACCGTCCCTAGGCCTAATTAATTTATTAATTAATATCGAATACCTGCAAAGGGGAAAATCAGGTGGCCGTGGCATAGTACTGCCACACTATTTCCCTATGTGCCGTATGGTCATGAATCAGATACCTGTGTAGTATCTGGGCTATCGTGGCTTTTTTTTTTTTTTTTTTTCTTATAATTTGACCATACTAATTTCATAGAAGGACGAGGTTCAGAAGACAGTGTTCTTTGTGTAATTACCAATTAAGCGGACATCCCATCAATCAATAAGAATAACATAATGTTTAAAGTCAACTAATAATATGTTGTATTTTTTCTGTTTCACAGCAATCTACATTTACCTGTGGTTTGTCGTCTACAGCTACTACAAGCTCTTGGAAGAAGAGAAAGGACGTGGGCCGTATGGAAGAACTCCAACAAGATATCGTTAATCACTTAAATATAAGCTTATGAGGTTCCTACGACAAGATTTTTATTTTTTAATTTCTGATTTTGTAAGACATTTCTGTTTGCTTTGTCTCTAAAAAAAGTGAGTTTAATATATCTTTAGTTTTTAATTTATTAGATAGTCCTGGAATGGTCCTGGAAATAGATATCGGTGATACACAAGAATTTCTTAAAACTTGTTTTTAATTTTGGATGAAGGCCACATGCCCAACTCCTCAGTGTCATAATTTATTACAATTCTTAGTTTATCATATATATGTATGTATATATATATATATATATATATATATATATATATATATATATATATATATATATATATATATATATATATAATGTTAAGATAAAATAATAATAAAACTTTTTCTGGAAATAGAAAATGCCATTCAAAGCATAGAGCTGTATCAACATTAGTTTGAAAAAATTCTCACTTTGCGCTTTCTCCTCACCTAGCTAGTTGAAGCTTTATGTAAAAATTATTTTGCCTTATTTCTTTGATTTCAGTATTTAATTAGCCCTTATTCATTCATGTAATTATGAACCTTACTTATAAGTGGTTGTTGTAACAAAAAAACTAACATTTTAGTTATGTTTTAGAGTAGGTGTGCTACTTCCAAAATTATATAGCTATTAGAGTAAGAAATTCATAATTTCAGAGGGAATCGAAAACTATTTACAATATAAATTAGATTGTACTTTTTTTTAAATTTTCATCTAACAAACATACCGCTATTGTGAAAGGATGATGGAGTAATGTAACTGAATTCAAGAATAATATATCACGAAATTCATTGATTATAAGACCATCAATAAATGCATAAATTGATCAAATCACATTAACCCATTCGAGACAATGATTTTTTTTTTAACATGCTCCCCAGGAGCGAAATTTTTTGTTCTTTATATTTTTCATTTTTAACACTTTTGCTGGTGCTGTCATTGTTTGGGAATATCACAGTATCGGGTGCATTTTTTGTTTTAATTTTTCATGAAGACATTTTTTTTTTCATAAAAAATCTTCCAGTCAGCCGATTTGAGAACGGAAAATACTGTTGGAAAGCCCAAACAATACTGAAGGTAAGATCGCAGGTCGGATCGCTAGAGTCCTTCCGTAATGACACCCGCAGCGAAAGTGTTAATAAAGAAACATGTTTACCATGGAAATCACCCAATTCGTAAGTGAATTCAAATAAATAAGATCATTGCACAACGGGAGGGAAGCTCGCTCTTCGGAAAATTTGTATTGCGAGGAGCGGATTGAGCACCATTAAATTTTGTTTTCCTGTACTTTACAGATTTCTTAAGTTCAACGTAAATCATATTTCGACGACTAGTTTACTCAGAATAACTGATAATTGCACATCACTGTTATTGCACACACGGTGTGCAGGCCGCCCTATTGCCTCGGAAATCTACTGCACACACGGAGTGCGATGTGTCCCGAATGGGTTTACTACAATAATCATTCCTTGTTACCAAACCTTTCATTTATTTTGTGCCTGAAGTTATCATTAGCAAATATTGCAGTTTTTCTAGTTCAGCTGCTGATTTCTTTAGATGGTCCATGTACAACCAATTCAATTATTGAACCCTTTGACCATGACCAGAAATTAAATTTAGAACTTTATATTATAATTCTATGTATATAATGAATTAATTTAACTTATATTGTAAAATAATATTGCTGAGCTTTATGTAATTTTTAACTAGTCTAGTTCCTGACGGAAGAATGAGTGTCTCTTGTTGTTAAAATATAATGTACTATAATATTATTGACTTAGTGTGATTAATTATTATTATTTTTTAAATATATGTAAATATGCAAATAATATATTCTTAAGTTATTTATTAATTACAAAATAATAATAATTACTTTACTGTTTAAAACATTCAGGAGGCAGTTTTCATTTGAAATGGTCTTTCAAAGATACATTTTAATTTATAGCAAAGAAATAACTGTTTTTATTTTATTAGATGTGTTTCTGACCAATCAAATTTATTCTTTTTGGGGGATTTATGTGGCATAGGTCAACAAAATTTTTGACCTATGCCACATAAATCCAAAAAAAAAACAAAACAAAAACTGTTTTTATATTTATAATAAAATGCCAATTGTTCATTGGAAGAAAACGTTTTATCATTATTATGTTGGGATGAAGTTTGTTATAACTCTTAATTTTAATTCTTGTTTCTTCTCCAATATATTTGATAAATTTCAAGTTTAAATATGTATTGTTTAATAAATATTATCAATTATTAGCAAAATAATGAAATAAAGTTATGGTATAATCATAATGCAGAAGAGACAACAAGTAATATACATTTTATATATCGCTTTACCATTCGATCAAAAATTTATTTTTTTTAATGTTTTTTTTGTGATGAATGTCTCAAGACGTCAACAAGACATACACAATGTCACATGGGCGTATTAAGGGGGGCTGCAGCCCCTCCCCGAAATCGGTAAAAAAGTGTCATAAAAACCTTAATAATAAATTAAATGAGACAACTTTGTTCAGAGCAAAATAATTTCTTTTGGGTGTAATAGAGTTTTAATTGGCTAACTATTCCAAGTTCTAGATTGGTAGTATTCCATACCCACCAAATGCCCTTAGCCCCCCCCCCCCCCCCGAAATTCTCCATTATTGGACTTTCAGGTTTAACTGTTTCGAATTTGATAACAAAACTGAAAAAAAACAAACAAATTGTACACTGTATAAGGATCCACTCATAATTAAACACGTACAGAATGGAGATAAAGAAAATACATCGATAATTTTCTCGCAGAATGGGTACACTCGATAATATTTTTACCTCCGAACTTGTAAATATTTTTACTTTTTTATAAATCATCCCCAGAATAAATACTGTTTTTTTTATTTTTGTTTTGTTTTGTCTATATTTATATATTATAAATGTCTTTATGGTGATATATATAATTTTTGTTAGCCTTGACGAACGTAGACATAAAGAGCAAACCACTGACCTTAATTAATTACTTAAATTAGTAATATTTTAAAAATATTGTTATATTGTAAAGTTATTAAACAGAAAAAATATTGACTTATTTTCTATGTAAAAGTACCTTGTTCCAAAAAATATGAAAATACTGTGTTTATTTTTGTTATAAATATTTAAATAAAAAAAAATATTAATGTAAATAAAGTAATCATCACAATCTCAACAAAAGTCGTTTATTTTAACCCAAGTACCTTTGTTTTAGCGGTGGAGGACTTGAATAGCAATATTTCTCTACCATCCCTCTGCCTTAGGCCGTGTCCAGCCCATTTCCACTTGAATCTGTTGCAATGGAGTACTACAGCCGTCAACCCAGTTCTTTCCCTTAGCTCCGTCCTTATTTGGTCGCTCCTTTTTTGTGTTCCTTATTACTCGGTCAAGTGAGTGCCGCGAACCTGATAATTTATTCTCGTCCATTTTCTTTAAGGACCACGCCGGAAATGGTCTCAGCCCCCCCAAAATTTTCCCAGCCCCCTCCGAAATTATTTCCTATATATGCCCATGTATTTGGACACTAAAATAAATAAAAGAAAAATAAGTCTACTGTTCTGCATACTTACCTCTGGAAATGACAACTCTATTTTGTGACAGGGTTCATTCTTACATATCTCAACAGCCCCAATAATGATATAATATGTGTATTAATATTATTACATCGTTATTAACTTTTTAATTTTTTTTTTCATTGGTACAATAACTTTTTACTTTTTTTCTTTTTTTTTTTTTTAGTTTTATATAAACATACTCCATCCAAGTAACTTTTCCATTCAATCAATAGAAATGATTTTCTGAAAAAGTTTCTCCATGTTGAGCGGCGCTGTGAATATCAACATAACTCCTAGCTCTATTTACATCGTAACAAATACTCAAATACTCTACAAGATATTAACACCATACTTATTTATATTTCAAACTTATAAAAACAGTATCTAATACTTTCATAACAAAAAAATTTGTTGAAAAATATATTTGAAACATTTAACAAGTGTTCTAACAATTGTACTAAATTTATTTAAAAGCTTGTAAAACATATGTCATTTCTGTAGTCTCTAGTAAAACATTCACGCTAATAAGTCTATTTGTACAACCATGTTGTTTATAATTTATTGATCACCTTACACATTTTATGAGCTCTCTTATACATACTAAGCAGTTGCATACAATGATACTCTTCACCTATTTTCGAATACTCGGTAAAAGGAATAATTAGACAGTTCCGTCTCAGTAGGCACATTAACATCAAATACATTTGATCTGAATCAGTTGTAATTGTGTTAACAGGAAATCATAAACAATGAAAAACGATACATCAAAACAAAATTTCTATCTAAAATCATTTAAAAATTAGTGAGAAATTTACGACCTATGTGCTGTTATGATTAGGTGCTTGTTCTTTATTTTTATTTTTATTTTTTAGATTTTTTATTCAAATTTTTTCTCAAAATTAATATCTTATAACATTTAAATGTTTACAATGTTAAGTGAGATTGCAGTACTCATTAGTGCGTGGGAACTTTCTACTTGAACAGTGAAGTCCAGTCTAAGGTGTGTTAAAACACTAAGATCCGCACAGCCAAATTAATTTAAACATTATTCTATCTACTTTAAAAGGATCGGCCAAATTACAAACATGCTTCTTTTTTTTAAAATTTATTATGATTATTATTTTTTAAGGTATTTAACTTTTCATTGACCATGTATAATCCTTAATAGTAGAAGATATTAAAAGAGATATTGACTTATTTTTGTATTTTTTATTTTAAATAATTAATATCTGTTTCGACTTAAAAGTTATCTTAAGCTGTAAAAGTTTGCACATTTTTTATTCAAATAAAAAGAAAAACAACAACAAAAAAACAAAACAAGTAAAACAAAATTCAGATCATCAGATTAGAAAGTAAAGCACCATATCTTGTCTAAATTGTCTATTTTCTTGATGATAGGCTAGAGGGATCTATGTAATGTATATTCAAACATATTTACAATTTCTTTAAAAAAGTGTGCCTTGTAGTCTTATAATATTCACAATCGGCACGTACCTATTTACAATATGAAGTGTTCAGTACACAAGATACATACATTTGGAGTTTTGCTGGTGGTCCCCTGTCCCATGCAAATAAAATATTTAACATTACCTAAATTTTTTTTTGGTAAAATCGATAATTCAGTTAAATTTGTATTGTAAACATTCAAGTCAGTAGTTTTCATAACAATGTTAAGATATTTAACAAGTAATACAATTATGCAGTTATGAAGTCTTTTAGATTATGTACTAATTTATGAAAATAACTTTTATGTTGAAAAAAGACAATGTGTTATTAACGTTTTATTAAATAGATTTTAAATATAATTCTTCTATCTATATAAATTTTACAAGTAATGGAGAGACAATTCTTTTGATTAATATTGAGCACTTCCTTATATACATACCACATTTACATGTAAATATATATATATTTATATTATAAATATTAAATTCAATAAACGTAACTTAATAATCCCTCATACAAGTGATATACACATAGATTACATATATAAGTGTTCTAGCATGGATGGAGGACAACCAATCATAAACCCCTTGGAATATGCGTGACCCATTCCGAGTCTAACCCTGGTAAACCATTCACTAACTAGATTCATGCCTAGCCTACGAGCATGTAGGATAGTATAAAATTGTGCTACAGTAGAAGGGAAGATTTGACTCCTGATAAAATTGTTCACAGATCATCGGCGAGGGTGGGTCGATTTGGATATAATTTTTTTTTTTTTTTTTTTTGGCCGGAATGTATCTTACGTTATTTCTATAATCACATTATAGAATAATATGGAATATTTATATTTATATATAATCAATTCTTCTGGTATGAGCATTCGTTATTAATGCCTGTAGCTATTACCTCGCTGGAATCGTCGAATATTTTGTTGATAAGTCCTTTTTAGGTTTTATCGAATGTATGCTTAAGTTAGCAACCAGTTATAATTATTTTATAGTTTTCTTCTGTTCAGTAACATATAAGTCGCCCAATGTGTTTTTAAGTATCGACTCTACATTTTCGAGCGTTTGTCGATTGATTTCCTTTTAGCATTATCCTCTAAAAATCAACCTAAAACTAACAAACATTCTTAATTTCTTGCTTTTTTAAAAAATAAATACTAGATTATGCACAGAATTGATTTACCTTGGGACTTATAAGTCGGAATGAAAGGGTTTACGTGAATACACTTTTACTATTACAGGGTTCGATTATAAGATAAATAATAAACCAGGCGTCAAATATGGTTGAATCATTTTATGATGATGTTCATAAGCCCTCGCAATCAATAAATGTTAAATTACACAAAATCAAAAATTTACAAATTGTACATAGAAATTTCTACGTGGAAGATAAAAGGTCTCACAACAGAACTAATTTCTACAGGAAGGAAATTTCAAAGGTCCAATTATATGTAATCGACAAAAAGAAAATTATATAGGAAGGAAAATAAAAAGTAAAATTAATGCAATATAATTACATATTTCTATTGCTCAGCTAATTGATTCCATTATTAAGTGTTTTCAATACACTCAACTTCAAATATTATACTAATATTGTAATTAGATAAATTACATTCATTTATAAAAACTTAAAAATTGTATCTTAATAAATTACATTGATTTTAATAATTGTTTTATAATAAATTACGTCTTAACATTCAGAGGCCCGGTGGCAATGAGTGTTAAAGCGTGAGCACTTAACACTCCGTGCCAAGGGGGTCGTGGGTTCGATTTTCACAATGGGGTGGTGGCTTTTCTTTAGAAAAAAGAATAGGCATCAGCCCTAGCCTGGCTAGAAAAGGGTGGTAACCTATAGATAACCTGTCCTAAAATTCTTAGTTAATAATAATGGATCTTAAAACTTAAATAAATAAATAATAAATTACGTTTATTTCTAAAAACAATATCCATCCTCTCTATACATGTTAGGAAAGAGTGTAAGCCCCGGAATGACAACAAATATTTGTGAAACATTAGAAAATATTTAGTAACTTTGCAAGTGAGGCCCAGTAAATTTGCCATGCGAGGCACAGTAAACAGTTTGGTTAAGACATCCGAAAGTTGAACAGGACGACTTAGTTCAAATTCCAGAGGATTATAACTTACAAGTCCACTTTTGTAACTTACAAATCTACTTAAAGTTTATTCAGACACATAAAATAAAAATGTTAGAATTTATGTTCATAGCCAGAGCAGCACACCTTAGCAATCTGACAGATATGGTTGTACAATGCTACAATAATTAGTACCAAATAATTTGGTGTATTATTTTTATTATGGGGAGTGGTTTTCTTTGTTCCAACCGAAATAAATTATTTATATACGTACTGCATATTTAAGAAGTATCGGACAATTATACTTGCATCCAGATGGACAGTGTGCTGTTTTTCGCCTGTCCGCATTTGTTCGCCTGGTAATACACCTGCATTTTTTTTTTTTTTTTAAATTCACTAACATATATTAAGAAATGAAAGGTTTTTCTAATTGGAAGATTTAAAAGATCAATTGATTGAGTTCACTGTGATTGGAGGGAAGGAAAATATAAAACAAAAATTAAAACAAATGTAATTTTTTTTTAATATTATATAACTTGGTATAATGTAAATGAATTTGATCAAACAATTCATTATTTAAACTAATAATTTGTCTGGAAATTCATACAAATTAATGGAATCAGAAAGCTGGGCAGGTATAAATAAGGCCTTATAAATCCCAGGGTAAGGGAAATGTTCAGATCGAAGGTTTAATCACCGTCGGAGTCCTCCCTGAAGAGGTACGTCGACCAGTAGGTGATGTTGAAGAGGGCGAAGACAAGCGGAAACGTTATCCGTGAGATAACGTCTATCCTCTTGGAACGTGTCGGAAACTTGGATAGCCACGTCTTGCAACAGTTAGGTCTCTGCGCTTGCTGCATGTGTACCTCGCACTGTCTTATCTTGTCTCGGGTCAGTGGCTCGCCGGCCCTCCTTACGAGTGGTTTCTGAAAATTCCAATTCTAATTTCACTTATGCTGATTGTCTACAGTCAAATTTTATCAAGTTAAAAATATAAATGTTCGGAAAAATTTCAAATTTATACACAAATAGGAAATATATGAGCATAATTCAAATAGTTTTAACATTCTTGTCCCTTGGCGATATAATTAAGATGGCCAGATTTTTTAATTTTTGTTATTCTTGGAATCACTAATGGAATAAAGAGGAACTTAATGCTACCAAAATTAAATTCTGAATTTCAAAATTTAATGTCAAAATTATTAATTTTATAGGCCCAAAATCATTACCGTCCGCTGTCCCTGGACACATTTATTACACTTTACTATTTTTTTTAGGGGGGAAGGATATTATATTTTTTGCTCATGTGATGTTTCATTTTAACATAATAATATTTAAGGTGCATTCATATACATTTAAATAAATTTTAAAAAAATCTAACTTCACAACAGCGCCTTAAAAGTTGTCCCTCAGTTTTGACATCATTACCCTCCGCCTTTTTGAATTAACGAGAAAACCTATCAGGATGGAGCAAATTGTTTCCAAATAGATGTTGGAGCAGCTCTCTCAAACTGAGTTTTGTTGTCCAAAAGGTTCAGAAGAGAAATGTTGTACGTATCAGTTTTTGCGATATGTTTTATCTCGTAAATCACGATTGGAGTATTTTGCTGGTCATTACCGTCTCCCATTTTATTACTCAAAACATCGATGAAATTTTATTTTTTCGTCTAACAATTAAATAGTGCTTCAAAAACTACGTATTTTATAATATATTTTATTAATATAATTCTTTTAGAAAAAAAAAATTAAAAATATTTTTGTAGCAAATGTCTTTACCGTCCGCATCATTACCGTCCACATCATTACCGTCCTACTCTACATTGGATGGTTATCAGAGTTGGCATAATTTTATTTAGAAATAAAAATAAGAATTTATGTGTACCTCATTTATTTGTAAATACGAATTTAAATAATTTCGTATTCATAAGATTGATTTGTATTCGCGTATGTCATATATATAAATGCAAATAAAATTGTATTCGCAAATGTTTCTGTAAATCAAATTTAATTTAGAGGAAAAATTCTAAATATACACAAAAATTGTGAATATTCACAAAAAATCAAGTGATTACAAAAACATTCACATTTAAATATACGAATACAAATAAATTCACATTAAAATTTGTGAATAAAAATGTATTCACAAAAACATTCACAACATAAATTATGTATTTGTGCGTATAAACTAAAAGGTGATATCCGAAAGGTTATTGAAGGGAGTATTCTGCCGGATATTGAAGCTAGTATTAGGAAGAATATCGAAGATGATATTTGGAAGGGTATGGAAGATGGTATTAGGAAGGGTATTGAAGATGGTATTAGGAAGGACATTGAAGAGGGTATTAGGAAGGGTATAGACGGTGGTATTAGGAAGGGTTTAGAAGGTGGTATTAGGAAGGGTTTTGAAGGTGGTATTAGGAAGTATGTTGAAGGTGGTATTATATCACTTGAAATGCTTCCAGAAAGGCCTTCACCTGATGTTGCTCCTGTAGAGGGACTCGGTATAATGACGACATGAATTGACGATATTTGGAATTGTGAGATTGATTTTTAAATATTCAGAAAAAATATTCAATATTCTTCATACGATTAAAAAAAAAAAAAAAGAAAAAAAAAACAGTAGTGGGTGCATGACCAACTAGCGACAAAAATTAACCATCACACGTATGTTCAATTGGTACAAAAAAAGTTGGTTAATTTTCAAGTTGATTTCTGTAAAATTTGTGAACCAAAAAGTAAAATCTATCTGAATAATGCTCATAAACGTCCGACATGCAGGAACTACGTCATCTGAGTGGCACAGTTGTGCATAATTTTATTTTTAAAAATAAACAAGAATTTATTCCTACTTATCATAATTGTAAATAGGAATATAAATATATTTGTATGTATTGATAAGCACGAATAAATGTATTTGTATTCATGTGTATAAATACAAATAAATTCACAGAAAAAACTGTAAATATAGAGAAAAAAAAACAAAAACAAAAAAAAGGAATATTCCCACAAAAACGAGTGAATAAAAAAAATCTATGAATACAAAAGCATTCAAATTACCATTTGTGAATAAGAATGTATTCACAAAGAAGTCCACAAATTAAGTTGTTACTTTTGGTCTGTTAACAATAAATTAAAATACAATGTATGACAAATCAGTGTACTTATTACAATTTACACCTAATGTGAGTTTTCTGGGCGGGGAAGAATAAGAAGTTGGAATGAATAGTTTTGACCTTTTGTTTATTTTTTTACTGTATGTTTGTACAATATGAACCAAAATGGCACACTAGGGAGATAGTGTAGTCAATACTATACTCCGGCCGCCAGTTTTTTTTTCTTTGCAGGTACCCATTAATTAAAGGCTGGGTTGGCCTAGGAGCCCGAATCCGACCCATGATCGAAGACACTAGAAGATAAAAATCTTTAGTGCTTGCTCGGGATTTGAACTCAGGTCCTCCAGCATATTAGTCCAGTGCTCTACCACTGAGCTAACCTCGCTCCCTTGTAGAATATGGGAAGCCCACTTTATACATATTATAAACATATACTTTTTATATACAATACAAAATAAACAAAAAGTCTTAAATTACCCCCCCCCCCCCCCTCCCGATCTTGTTCTAAAACTTACCACGACCCACCACATTCAGAAATGAGGCATAGTTCTCCTTCTGCTCATCGGTAATCCTATTTTTATTCTGTACTTATTAATTTTATATCTGTTTCTATATTATCCATTTAAGTTTTAAATCTGTATTAATCTACCTGTAATTTAAGCTCTAGCTATAACACAAACTTACCATTCATCCTTGTCCTTGTTTAAAAGGTTTTTCTTTCATTCCTTCTGTATATAAATTAGCATTAACTTATATTTACAGCCAATTTAAACTTATTTCATGTTTTGATTATAACTACAGTTAATACATTTAATTTTTCCTAAATGGAAATAGTTTTTATTGTAATTAATTAACTGCACTTAAATCCTTTTCGTAGTAATAGCATAAAGCGGGTGTCTGATAGTTACCATTGCAAATGTAGCACCACCATCTTCAAGGAGATCGGACTCCAGTTGCGCAGTATGCTCGAGCTCGCACTGCCGCCTCTGTTTCTGCATATTGTCTCGGTGCATGTCAGATCGAGAAGCGTAGTTGACCAGAGCAAACTCGAGCAGAGCTCCGAACACGAACGTGAGGCAAACGCCAGTCCATACGTCTATTGCTTTCGTGTAAGATACTGGAGGGAGTGACGCATTTATACCCGACGTCTGGGTAGCCATCGTGAGTAACGTCGTGACTCCGAGCGAGACACGAGCAGGCACAGCACTCTGGTCGAGCCAGAAGGAAACCCATGAAACGATCACTAGCATACAGCAGGGAATGTATATCTGGATCAGGTAATATGAAAATTCTCTTTTGAAGAGAAGGTCGACTTTCAAACAACTGTATTCACCTAAAACGAGAAGAGACAATTAAAATTCATGGTTTTAGAGTTCATATAAATATATATAAAAGGTGAATATAGTAAAAAAACTTTTTGTACATAATCAATAGAAACCTCCATATTTTAACAATGTGTGTCTTGATTGAGAAGAGAAAGTTACAAGAATGAACAACAAGTTTGTTATTAAAACTATTTGCATGTTTAACAGTTCTACAACTTAAATATTATTGGAAGACAAGCCATAAAAGGACCATGCCATTACTGTTTTGACAAGGCTCTTGTAGCTTAAGTTTCTCCTACTTCCCAATAGGCTGTATTTAGTTTCAAGCTCCTGAGAAGACATCTAAAGAGGCCAGAAAATGAAGAGTAGTTTTAATAAATTATAAACTCGTTTATACTGTTTTATTGACTTTCTGTTGATATAAGAAAAATTGTTTATAGTTTTGATTCACTACTATTATTGTTATTAGACACACACATTTTATTACAATTTTTGCATTATAAAATAAATTAAAAATTAAAAGCTCATTTGTCAGGAACCTATATGAAGACTGAATTTACTTAGATAAAATACTTAATGGAATTTAAGAGTTTCAAATGAAATGATAAGATAGTCTATATTATTTATTCAGTTTTGAAATACATATTAACACTGTGATGGCCGGTGACCCCAATGCGTAGTCTTAGTTGTTTTTCTTGAGTGTTTTCAGCTACTTAACACTATTTTAACACTTCCATTGATTTTGATACCATCGGTCGTCAAAGCAATGATCTTGAAATTCTAAATTTTCTCCTTAAATTTCATTTTCTAGTTTTAATTACTTTAAACCCAGTTTAGAAAAGAAAAAGAAATTTATTTTGTAAACTATTCCTAAGAAGGAAACAGTATTCAAGTTCAACTGTTTCTGTTTATTATACGTTTATAAATTATGCTCCTATGTTTAAACATAATAAATATACATGCTTAAACATATCTATGAATATGTGTCCATGAGTATTACATTAGTGAAACAAAAAAACGTTATTTATGGGGCTGTGGAAAATAGTTTTATATTAGTCAAAGAAAAATATGTTTGGGTTTAAATTAGATTAGCTAACCTGTATTTGTTTTACTGTTGCAATAATCAGTCAGGAACTTTTCAAGAGTAAACCTTGGCAAATGAAGGTTTTTCACGACTTGAACCGGGTCTCCGTCCTTCCATAAGAAAACTAAATCATCTGTGGTCCAGCCATCTATAAGAACATTATTTCAATTCAATAATGAATAATTGCTTAATATTATTCAGAAGTGATCGTTGCCCTGGTTTGGTTATAATAGTGAAATAAAACTTAATTTTTTTTTTTTTTTTTTTTCAATTTCTAGTGTTAAAGTATGATTTTGAAGTATTCATCAAGGCTATGAGGAGATGATAACTGATCCGAATCATTGAATCAAGCCGAAATATTGGCAAAGTATAAACTCATTTTTTTAAAAAGAAATTAAATTTTATTCAAACATTATCACCAAATCCCTAGTATCTTCTTTTAATATTATTTCTATTTGTTCACTTCATCCTTTCCCAAATCATAAGATGAACAGATTGTCTAAACATCCTTTCTAAACAGAAAATGTCCTCTCCTTTGTTCTATTGTGCCAAACAGATCTCGCATTTTTTAGGAAACATATTCATTTTTGACAATTCATTTTACAAGGGATGTTATACAGTACGAGATGTAAAAACAAATAAAATGCATAAAGAGAACAAAGGCTGCCTCTCCATAAGTATTTTGCTTTAATAGTCCTTTCTTGGTCTTTGTCTGATGAAACAAGACCTCAAAAAGTTTGCCAACAAAAAATACATTTTATGTGACTGTTTTTGTGTTTTATATGAGTTCTACGTGATCTTAACAATTATTAGCGGTCTTTTGATATAAATATTTTAATTTACAATGGATTAGTTGCTACAATAGGTATTTATTCAGCAATTTCATTAAGCACCTCGGAGGAGGAGGCTTGGATCATGATGTACACAGTCCACGATTCCTGTGTTGGAGACTTTGAGTTTGAAATGCGAGCACACAAAAAAGCGGAAATCAGGCAGCCAAAACATTGGAGTGACCACACTAAATCTACCTTGTGCTTAAGATGATTAAGAATCAAGTACCTATACTGTATCTGTTCCATATGTACGTGTTCTGTTTCTGGGAATTAAAATGAATGGGGCTGGAAAATATAGAGGGATATATAAACAATTACTATATTTAAACTAAATCAATTTGATATTAGACATATTATAAATACAAACAATTCAAAACACTCATATAACTAACTGTTCCACGGAAAAATGAAATTTTTAAAAGACAATTAGCCCATTTTTAGTCTAGAAGGCTGTGACGGATCTGAAGTCCACTAAAAGTTCTCTCTCTAGTCTGTCTTTGCCTGGATTTCGATAAAGAAATACCTCTCGTCTTTACCTAGTCGTCGATGATTATTTATCAAAACTGAAGAATGTTGCCATTCAAGCATTGTGCACAAAGTCTGTTGAACTGCAGAATTATTTGAAGGGCTGATCTGCCTAAATGAGATTAACTGTTTGTTCTTATAATTATATTATTTTTTTTTTTCGTAACAGTTTCAATTAGCATTTCATGCTTCTACTTTGCAATACTTTTTTTTTTTAACTTGGTGCTAATGACCTAGGTAGTCGAAGCACCTTAAAAAAAAAAAAAAATTTAACTATAATCACAATTTAATTAGTCTGAACCCGTCAAGACCCTGAGATCCAAAGACTCAAATACGAGAATCCATTTGTAAATTTAAACTGAATATATTAATCTGCTCAAGTATTTTAATTAAAAATATAAAAATAACTAATTTTATAACATTTTGGCACCCAACGTGGGCATAATTTTATAACAATATAATAAAACATTTACTTACAACTAGCCATTCGAAGTGAGCAAACTTGCCGATCCAAAGGATAAAGCTTCAGATTCATAGGACACGATAGGGTCAAGGATATTCTACAAAATAAAAAGAACATAATAATTACATTGAAATTAGCATTTGAAGGATTTGTTGGAAGGAGGCATCTTGTTATTTCTTAGTTTAGATATTTTCAACTTGTAATTGATTATTTCCTCAAGTTAAATATCAATAGTATCTAACATTTATTAATATCAGTCTACTGATTACAAACTTTTTTTTTAATGTCCTTTTATTATCAATACACATTCCAGACGTTAAGCATCTATTAAAAATAAATAAAAATACACATTAGGTAGATATAATCAGGGCCCCTTATAGGGGGAAAGCAACTTGACCTAAAAGATCAAATCCTGGCCATTGTTGAGATGATATCTTTCCTTTGTTTGAAATAAAAGCAAGTATGCCTAGTTGGAATCGAATTCATAATCCTAGACGGGAAGTACATCTATAGAAAAAATAAACACCAAATAAATCTTATTCCTGGCACTTCAATCACATATTGAGGTTGCTGGCTTTTCTTTTGAAAAAAAAGCATTAAATCTATCCTGGCTAATCTAAAGGGTGGGAGCCTGTTGATAAGATGTCATAAAAATAGGTTTTATTTATGAATAGGTATTAAATTTATGAATGGGTATTAAAATTTAAATAAATAATTAACAGATGAGTTTTGAATATATTTTTTCCTTTAACTCCAAAGCCGTTTTCGTTTATGGTGGCCGTGATTATTAAGGCCTGAGCACTCCAGGCCTAAGGACATGTGTTCGATTCCCACTAGGGGATGGCTTTTTTTTTTTTTTTTTAAAAAGCTATAAAAGAGTGGTGACCTGTAGAAAACCCGTCACAAAAATCTTTGTTAGGTATAAGTGGATCTAACCATTTAAATAAATAAATTAAGTACATATGATAATTTAAAACAAAATTCATATACCAATTGACAAACAAATGATTACTTGAATAATGTCTACTTCCCTTGCCTCAACTTAAAGAAGCAAAAATTTATTTATTTAATTTAATTTTAACGTCCCTTTATAAATCTCACAAATTTTTAGGATGGGTTATCTACCATTTTCTACCCTTTTTTTTTTATAGAAGAGAGGCCTTTATTTTTTTCTGAAAAAAGCGGGAATTAAACCTTAACATTCAAGGCCATGGGGCACCCCCCCCCCCAAAAAAAATGAGAGATCGTTGACCATTGGTGATCTGAAGGTAGAATTTGTCAGGGTTCATTCGTGGTATCTTAATAAAACTACATTTTAATAAGAAAATTAGTTTTATTATTTGCTGATGTTAGGGCTTGAAATTCAAGCCTTCATCAGGGCGATGGGAAGATGGAGACCTATGCCTCATGGATGTGTAGTCATTCAGATCTTCCGTGTAGTTCTCCTTCTTCTTATCGCCCGGGTGAAGGCTTGAATTTTTAGCCAAAATGTCGGCAAATAATAAACCACAACGGAACCGTCACAAATTCTGCCTTCGCAATAAAAAAGAAAAAGAAATATTCTCCTTTCAACATGCTCACTAGGATCTTGTTCCGTTTATTCTACCTCTCTCCAGGAGTGTCCTCGTTGCAAGTGTTGTTATATTTTGCTCAAATCCTATCGGTCACACCAGACTTGACATTACTGGTCCAGAAGTAGGCAGGAATATAATTTATATCTCCTGCCTACCTGCATTATGAAATATAACAACATTAGCAACCAGGACACAGCTGGAGAGAGTACAAAAATATATAATTAAAATGCTTCTTTTTTCAAAACCTGAATCAGATTAAATTCTATACAAACCTTATACTATATAAAACTGATCCGTAGGGGAATATTCGTATATATACATTGGGCATGATTATATTATGAAAATGTCCTTCCTTTTCATTTGAGAAGAACAAATCCGGCATCCATACCCTGTTCGATTCTGTCAAAGTTAAATATTTTATTTTTCCTGAAACATTAAGCAAATAAAGAATTAATTCTTCTCCAAAGAAAGTATTTTGTGTCATTCACATTGTGTTGATTTAGATTTGTCTTTTATACCTCCAAAGTTATTAAATTTGAGTCTTTCATCGAGCCATTGTTCTCGAAAGGTTAGCTGTACACTGTATTCCTGAAATTAACAAACATAAAATAAACAGAAAAATGAGTATAAAAAATAGATTTTTCACTATGGTCATTTTTAAAATTAAAATATAATTTTTTGGTTTAAATTGAAAGAAATTAACTGAATGTCTAATTATTAAAAAATATAAAATTTTAATTTAGAAAGTTCAAGAAAATTAAATATTAGTTTAATATGAATTAGATGAATATAAGAGGATATCCCTTTTCCACAAACATACGTTTCAAAAGAATTTTATTATTTAATTTAGATTAGAATAATAAACCTCTTCTAAAATGTCTATTCATTAAATTTAAAAGCATATTAAAAATATTTTATTAAAGTAAATAGTCAGTATTCAAGATTTTAACTTTTTATGTACAATTATTAATTCATAAAATATATTTTTATAAGCATGAATAGCACTAGCATTAATGATGCGCAAAATAACATTATTATGTTTGTTGCTATGAATAGTGATTTATACTTTATTTTGCATTTTGTTTATAATTATTGCTGTGCGTGCAAATGTATAAATTTCAATTAATGTTGAGAATTGTTCTTTTTGAAGACAGGTGTTCAAGATAACTACAATAATTAAATACAAAATAACTCTTGTAATAACATTTTATTTTTTAATTTGTTCTAAATAAAACAATTTGTAATGAATCTGGTTAGAGGAGGTTTATTGAACTAATGACTAAGGAAGAACAAAAAAAAAATCATGCTCAATCTTTAGAATGAAGTTAATAAAATTAAATTACATGATTTAATTGAAATTAATTTAAAGTTAACTACTGAAGCTATTTGTTTATTTATTTAATAATGTGTAAAGAAAGTATTTGCGATTCAGAAATGCTTTATTATTTGTATTATAAATTGCTGATCAATTCTACAATGCTAAAATTAAATTGTGCTTGATGATAGGATGGTATTTCTTTGATCTCTCAAAAACCACCCAATCTAAAATTCTTAGGATCTGCATTATAATCTTCTTTTTAAATGTTACAATCTCTCAGCAATTGAATGCACTTATTAACCATTTCAAGACTAAATTAAATGTGCATAAGAATTTGAACGAGACCATTTTCATAGCATACAAGATTTCATATGTTTTCCATAGAGAAAGATTTCGGAAAAGGGTCTAAGCATTCAGTGGGCTGGGAGAAAAATTGTAAACAGGATACAAAAATAATTTAAAAATTGAATATTTCGGTTCCATAGTGTCTATTGAGTTACTTCATGGCTTACCTATGGGTCCAATGACATTTGTCAGATTGACATGAGCTTGTGCTAAAGAGGCAGTTGTAACAATAGCGAAAGAAAAATTTGGTAAACCTAGAGGAAGACAGAAAATTTGTATACAAAGTCCTTCATAGATCTTAAAAGTTTAGGTAAGAAGGACATTTTCTTGGGTATGGACGGAAAGGCACCCTGAATAAGCACATGCATACTATTAACACGTTGAGTGTGGCAGGGCTAAACCCTAAATCACCCAAAAATTGTAAATTTTTTGTCTCCATTTCATGATTTCATTTGGGGTTTTTTTAATGTGAAAAAATAATTTGCCCATTGGAAATTCTGGATAATTTCCTTCAGAAAAATGTTTTTTTGCCATAACGCACATGTGGTAAAGAAACTCCTGCAAAAATTCACAGAAAGGTCTGAGCCCGGAACAATTCCAGAATAAGGCACACCGAACACTTGTGATGACACAAGTGCGGCATGATGCCGCAGTGAAGGTGTTAAGATGAGATCCTCTTCAGTCTGTGGATGGTGTTAAATTTGAATGTATAGCACTTGAAAAAAATTTGATTCCTATATTTTGCAAGCGGCAATGAAGACAAAATCAGGAGGTCAGCTAAAGTCAGACAATACCTGAAGTTCATCAGGGGTTTAAGGCAAGGTTGACCACTTTACGACTTGCACAATAGGACAAAAGGACGACGTGCATCCCTTAATAAGGGGATGAGTCATTATCTAATCTACTTCATGGTTTCAACCAGGGCCCTCGAGAGGAATTACGTGGCCCTGTCCAAATAAATTCATGGGCCCCTTAACCCCCAAAATTACCAAAAACTATTAATGGAATTATTTAAAACTGACATTTATCTGAAAATAAAATTAAAAAAACATTTGTAATTGAATGGAGTGGACAATGATAGTTATATAACGTTGTTATTTCAACTCCTAGCCCCTCCCCCTCTCGGAAGCCCTGGCTTCAACCAATTCCTTTACGAAGAACAAAGAAATACAAATAAATCAGTTTAAAACTGTCAAGAATATGAGCAAGAAAGACTTGAAAAACACTTTTCCGTGTTTTTTTTTCAACATAAACTACATTAACAAATTGTACTAATTGAGAATTAATAACCACATCATCATATTTCATGCCATCCTCCAAACAAGAAAACGAACAAACCAGAACTTGGTTAAAGAACTATGCAATTTTTTTCATCATTGCGATGCCTGGAAGATAATCCAATTCATTTAATATTTTCAAGACCCACAAATATTCCTGGAGATAATCAAATCAGAACAGGAGTGTGCAGACTTTCAATTAAAACTACTTTAACAGAATTTCATATATTTTTGAAAAATCAGAATTATCTGAATATAATGTGAGGTCTCATAAAAAATAAATAAAAACTGTTTACAGCATGGACAAAAAGTTTTTAACTGGATTAAACTTTAGAAATATAGCTTATAAATAATGAGAAATACGCAAATACTTTTCTTACACACTAAAATTAATTCAAACTTAATTAATTAGTTTTAAGTTTAATTTAATTTTTATATACAAATAATTTTAGATACAAACTTTCATCTATTCAGAATTTAGTGAATTTTGCATTTTTTGATAAAATTGTGATGAAAAGAAAAAAAAGTTCTTTACAGCTTAGAAAAATAGGAGTTCCTCAACTAATACATCACCACTTCTTGAAACATTATTCTTGTATTTATTATCTTTCTTTATAAGCCTATATATAAATTCATACATCTAAAGCTATATATTGGTCTAAATTGAATTATTATGAAGGCTTTACTTCAGACAGTAATGGGAATTTTCATAAATATATATATGAACGGTGAAATGAGCCGTCATTAATAAAATGAAAATAAAATATTTTAATCATTTGCTCCAAGAAATAACATTCTATTTTTATTACTTTTGTTTACATTCTTTTGAATGTATATATTTACATATATATACACACACACACACACATATATACACATATATATATATATAAAAGCTTTGCTTTAACCCGTTGGCTGTGAAACGTCATAAATTCATATTGCATACTGTATTATGTGCGATAAAAAAATAAGACAAAGTCTTCGAATTATATAACAAACACACTTTTGAATTTAAAATTTCAAAATCACAATAATTTACTTTGTTTTTTTTTATGCCAAATTAATTTTCCATTAGTAAATGTTTATGAAGAGTAATACAGAAATCGCAGCCGTAGAATTTTGTTAATGTTATAAAAGCAGGTAGGCTACAATAGGCAGGTCGTATTGTGAGAATGAATGAAGATGTTTTACAAAAGAAGATGCTGGACGTGGAAATCATGGGAAAAAGAGAAAAAGAGATTCACCAATAACCTGTAGGAGACGAAGTAGCAAGAGATGCTCCTAAGCTGAGCATAGAAAAATTGGATGACCGCTGCCAAGGGACGTGACGGATGGAAGGGCATAGTACGTGAGGCCAACAATCACAAATATGTTTAGACCTGGGGAGTTAGTAAGTAAGTAAATAAATATGCGCCCTATGTGTATCACACGATTGAAAAATGCATGTGGGCCATGTATGCGTCCTTACGCAGTTAATGTAAGATGCTAAATTTCTCGCCTCACAGAACCAAGGGTTAAAACGTTTTCCTAAATAGCTCTAAAAGGACAAATGAATATATGAATTTTTAAAACAAAAAATAAGCTAAGGTTATTATTTATTTATTTATTTTTTTTTTTTTGTATATTTGTTAGAATAAAAACCTAAAACTATATTATAAAATGTTTGCAAGTGGGTTGTACGTAGTTGAAGAACAATCAATTAAACAATTTTAAAGAAGTAAAAAAATATTGCAAATATTTATGAGCAAGAAACAATTTTTTTAAAGGAACTACAGGTTATATTTGGAAGGAGGACTTTAAAACATGCTTTTACAGCTAGTAATAAAATTAGTTTCTTAATACATTGTTTTTTTACTTCTTTAATTTATTTGTGGATCATAAAAAGCACATTTTCTTCAAATTACAAATAATTAGTATTATGGTATATTTATGTACAATATATATATATATATATATATATATATATATATATATATATATATATATACATATATATATATATATATATATATATATATATATACACATATATATATATATATATATATATATACACATATATTATTAAAAAATGAAATATACTAAACAAGAACCACTTGTTTGCTTGTGTGTTTTCTAAGGAGATTAAATTGTAAAAACGTTTTTCAAATATTCAAATAGCCTGGAGGTGTTTGAAGCAGAATTTAACATAGAATAGAACGGAGTTGGATGGAACTGGTTCTTAAATAGGCTTTCAAGGTTAAGTTCTTACAGGAAATGTTAAGGAGCTTGCAAGAAAATGTGCTTCTTACAATGAAAAATTTAATATTTAAATATAAAACTATGTAATGATTTATTATGCTAAAAAACAAAACTAAATAAATAAATAAAATAAGAGGACACTGCAAATGGATAAGGATGTAAATGAAGGAATATTTAAGCTAGGAATACTCTGAAAAATGGTTGTTACAGGAGGATAATTTAACGTTTAACAGACATTTTTTTAAGTTTTTTTGGTGGAAAAAATGAAAGTTCATGTTTAGTAAGTTATTCTGTAATATAAAGCACACTGAATCCACACTGAAATCAGAACATTAAAACATATAAGATAAATCTACTTATCATATGCAATACTGTCATAACAAACTACAGAATAAAACCATACGCAGGCATCCATCAATCAAATAATGCAACGGAAAACGTTAAAGCCACTGACGAGCAAAACAAACCACATCTACTTTATGCTTACCTGTGCTTGCCACTTGTGTTAAGCTACACTCATTTAGACATAAAACTTTCATTTCAAACGGATGCTTTTGTGTCTTTTTTTTTCACTTTTAAATTGTGCAGAATATTTAAACTATCATGTAGTTTTAGTGTTCGTTTCATCTAAACAATATTTTTTCATCAACGACAATAAGCTGGTTTTTTTATATGAGTATGGCTTGCTAGGAACTCACAAACAAGGGCCAGACTCATATAGCTATGCATAGCAGCCAGGTGTGGGATTGACTCTTTGAAAAAAATGAAAATAAAAGTGAAATAAAAAAAAAAAAAAACAGTGAGAGGGGTGACACTAAAACAGCTTTTGCACAGAAGAGCTCAGATTCTATACTCTTTCAAGGAAAACAAGAGGAGGTAGGGGTCAAAATCAACATGCTATACTAAAGTTCATGAAAGATTTTAAGGCTTGGAGATGAAGGTGAGTGAGGGGAGAAATGTGAATGGGAAGTGTGAGGACTGCCAAGTTATCAAACCCCAGACGACTTATTAGGGTGGGTTTACACTTGCTAGTTATTGCAGGAAATTTATATCAGACAGAAATTGCGACTAGTGTAAACCATGAGCAATTTATGTCTGAGATATATATTTCTATCACGAACTATAAGTGTCGACACTTCTATACCACCAGGAGTAAACACAGATTTTTACGAGAAGAATTTAATTTCAGAGATAACCAACAGATGTAAACACTGATTATTTGTGCTTTTGGTGAATTTATCGCAAAGTAGAACAAATCCAGAACTGTCCTATACATATCCATGACATAAATGTCTAGCTATTTCTGTCAGTATGTAAACCTTCAAGAGAATATCTATCCGACACCTGACATATATTTCCTGCGAGAAGTGTCAGATGTAAACGCACCCTTATACTCGAAAATATATTTATTTGTGGCAGAAGCTCAAATTTAAAAAAAAAAAAAAAAAAAAAAAAAAAAAAAAAACGCTCTACATGTTTCATGTCCCCACGACGCCTCTTCAGGGGTACTTACCTAGTATAATATATCATTACAGCCTACACATCCAAGAACCTTCCGCAGGTAGGGCCACGTCTAGACTGATAAGATCAATTATGTCTACTAAGTATCAGCTGATTAAAATCGATAGTTTTAGGGTAAATACTGATTTCTGAAAAGAAGTCTTTGTCATTGTAGAAAATAAAATAATTCATATTATGTCGTCTTGTTTATTAAATTAAAAAAATATTTTATCTAGGTATTTAATCTCAGTTTTTTTTATTAACTGTCCTTTTCCTGTTTTGAAGTACGTGTACATTTTCCTTTATTTTTTGTTTTATGGGGTTTATTAATTAAAAGGGGGCGAGGTTAGCTCAGTGGTAGAGCGCTGGACTCATATGCTGGAGGACCTGAGTTCAAATCCCGAGCAAGGACTGAAGATTTTTTCTTCTAGTGTCTTCGTTCATGGGTTGAATTCGGCCTCCCTGACAGTCCCTAGGCCAACCCAGCCTTTAATTAATTTAATAATGGGTACCTTGGTGCTAATGACTCTAGGAGTCGAAGCAGCAAGGGGAAAATCAGGCGGGCAGAGCATAGTACTGACCGCACTATCTCCCTAGTGTGCCGTATGGTCATGAATCAGATACCTCTACAGTATCTGCCCCTCAGGGCCCTCGTGGCCTGTTACGCGACTGATTTTTTTTTTTGATTAATTAAAATAAAAAACTGATATTAAATACCTAGATAAAATATTTTTTAATTTAATAAACAAGACGACATAATATGAATTATTTTATTTTATAAAATTACTATGAAATTTACCCTAAAAGTATCGATTTTAAACAGCTTATTCCTAATAGACATGATTGATCTTATCAGTATAGACCAGGCCCTACCTGCGGAAGGTTCTCGAAGGTGTAGGCTGTAATGATACATTATATTAGTTTAAGTGCTCTTGAAGAGGCGTCATAGAGACGAGAAACATGTAGAGCAGAATAAAGGAGTAGCAAAGAAAGTGATTTTTTTTTTTTTTTTAATTTGACCTTCTACCACATATAAATATATTGAAAATAGGGTCATCATCTTATAATAAACTCAAAAATAGTCAAAATGTAAAATGAAAATTTAATTTAGTACAAATATTTACAGGTTTATAGTATGAATCAAAGCCAATAATAAACTTATTCCTTTTGATTAAGAGGCAACATCTCTTTAGAGTTGTGTGAGTTAGGTGAACTTTTAGTAATTTGAAGAGAATTGAGCGATTAAAAATTAATTACAGCTTATGTAATATTCATTACAGTTATAAATTATACGTCAAATAACAGACTTAATCAAGCAGTTTTGTTTGTTGGCACCATCTGCTCACAAGTTGGTGTTTTTGGAACTAGCCATTTCTAACAGGCGGCAGCAGAAAGATGTGCACTAATGCGAACAAAGAAAACTGTTAGATGTGCGTTAACTGGGTTACCATGAAGGTTTAAAATTTTCATCATCTAAAATATATTTATTGAGGTTGTCTCGAGATAATAAAACGTTATAAACTCAGTGTGTTGGCTAATGATTAGGACAAATTTATTACATTATCAACAGAGATCACCTCCGATAGCTGACCATATTTGGTGTCCGCTTATTATCATTCCTTGGAAAGTAGTTTAGTATTTCTTTACAACATTTGTTCTATTAGTAGTAATAACATACTTCTGGCCTATTGTGTATAAACCATAAGTTGGTTCGATGTGTTTTTTTATTAATATATTTTTTTTTGTAAAAAATGTTATTTGTGAGAAAAACTTTGTTCTATTAATTTTTGTTTTTCTTCTTTATTTATTTCAGCTGTATAAATGGTCAGTTACTACCCTTAAAGATATTTTAGGATCAATAATGACAGGGAAATGAAAGCACATAATGCACATTGTTGCCATATCCTCAATTTTTATTTTTATAAAGGACACAATGCGCAAAAGCACACAGAAAATTGTGCTCTGCATACAGTGCGGAAGACAAATGTAAACAAAATATTTTTGTTAGAAAACGAACAACTCTCTTGCTGACCAAATAAAGGAAATCATCAACAAAGTTGATAAGCTCTGTTTATGAACAACACGTATTACAGTAAGTTTGTTGTAAATTACAATGTTACGGCAAACAAATGAGCTAAACAAACAGGTTTTTTTTTGTTTTGTTTTTTTGCCACTGGTGCACATGTGCTCACAATCTTTCCACCAACATCTATTACAAAAGGCCAGTAACAAAAATGGCAACTGGTGAACAGATGGCTTGATCGCTGTGGTGCCAATAAACAAACCCGTTGCTCTTTCATTTGACTTATCATTAATAACTGTAAGTTTAATGTAACAAATAATAAAATCTGTTAAAACCCCGATATTCATATTGAAACACCCGGAATTTTCCAAATAGTAAGAATTCTTCTATTTCTGCTTGGAAGTTTTCTTTCTATTGCAGCAGCAGAATTCGATAAAGTAAATTAAAATAGCTTAAGTTGAAACAATATATTTGTCCCTAAGCTGATGCTATAAATCAAATTTTCAATAAATTTAAGTTAAAAAACGATCAATCCTTTTATTTAACAGTTAACTTCAATTTATACAAAAGAAACAAATGACAGAAAACATCCTACAAAGTTACTCCTGGTGTTATATTTGGAAATAACATAAATAATAAAATTACATTTTAAATATTAAATTAACGAATTGGATTTACGAAAATTTCCAATATTTTAGGAGAATTGGCAGTACCATGCATTAACCAAGGATGTAAAACAAACTGAATGTATTTCTCGTCATCAAGCTTTATACATTTGAAGGAAGCAGAAAAATATTAAAACCCATCATAAGAGGTAAATAATAAAAATTTCATATTTGGTGTAATATATACATTCAATTATGAAGAACCCCATTTGTTTAATTTTTTCTAATTTTATTTGTGGTTATAATAATTATTAAGATCCATAATAGTAAATAAGTATTTATATCAGGTATGGACAACCTTTGACATGTTGTGGGCCAAATTTTAGTGTGCAAATACGTTCATGGGCCATGTAGCCCATAAATAAAATTTTTAGCCGAGTGAAACAATAAATGCACACACCTTAGAAGACTTACAAACACAGCTTCCTAAGGCTGACATCAACGCCTTAAGTATGATGTGGAATTACACAAAAACTAATGAAAGAGCTCAACATCGAGAACGAACTTACATTATATTCCGCCTTACCCACACGCCCATGATCAAGAATCTGGACACTGAAAAAAATAGAAATTTCCTATTGTTCATCATCTATATTACACATACAAAAGTGACCATTTCCATCACTCAACATGCTATCGCGGTCCTTTTAATAGCCTTTCCTAATAAAACTACAAAAGGGCTAACTTGGACTTTTTTTCTAGACTAGTTAAGTGTCATTGAGAAGAAGTAAATAATATCGACGAACGGAATTCAATAATATTACAAGTCGCGGACCATAGTTTCCCAAAAAGTGCTACCACGCACACATAAATGTTGGTACTTTGGTAGATAGCTATTAGAGATAGGAGGAAGGCCCTCATTTTGTTCCAACTGTCTGACATAAATCATTAAGGCTCAACTTGAGGGGAACCTTACACCAGTTGAGCTACATGTTAATTATATAAACATATTTTAAGCATTTTTATTGCCCTTCCACTCTTTTTGGAGTTTTAACATTCGAGTAAAGGTTCATTGAATTATTAAATATAAATAAACTAGCTGTTACCCGGCGTGCCATGCTACACCTACTTTCTGCATATAGAAAAGCCTAAATAAATTAGAAACCAAATAAGTATTATTAAAATCTAATAACACGAATCTGTAACTGTTTCGAACCCGTGACCTCTCAACTGTAAGTCCTAGATGGCTTTGACATAACCTATAACTCCCCCCGTATCAAGACATACATGTATGCCAAGTTTGGTAAAAATAGGTCTTGTTTATAAAAAGAAACAACAACATACAGACAGTAGCTGGTAGACGTTTTTGACCTGGCCTATGACAATCCCCTGATCAAGACCAACCTGTGTGCCCAGTTTGATCAAAATCCGTCAAACGGTGTGGGTCTGTATAAAGAACAAACATACAGACAGACAGCTGGTAGACGTTTTTGACTTAGCCTACGACTCTCCTCAGATTAAGATCTACATGTGTACCGAGTTCAGTCAAAATCCGACGACCGGTGTGGAGTTGTATAAGGGACAAACATACAGACAGACAGCTGGTAGACGTTTTTGACTTAGCCTTCGACTCTCCTCAGATTAAGATCTACATGTGTACCGAGTTTAGTCAAAATCGGATGAACGGTATGGATTTGTATAAGGGACAAACATACAGACAGACAGCTGGTAGATTTTTTTGACCTAGCCTAGGAGATTTCTCGTATCAAGACCTACCATTATTCCAAGTTTGGTCAAAAACGGTCAAACGGTGTGGATTTGTATAAGGAACAAACAAACAGACACGTGATTTTTATATATATAAATGTACTCAGCAAATATTGCTGTTAGCTATCCTACGAACTATATTGAATTAAAATTCTAATGTATTCGTAATATTTGTAATGCAATTTGTCCTACCAGATTTAGATTGACGATTAATGTAAATCAAATTCTAACTCTGGTACAACACACTGCGTTACAAATATATTGAATATATTATGTATTTTTAAAATATACAAAACAAATAATTTTGTATACATATAAATAACAAAAAAATACAATTTATTTTTAATTTATGTGGAATATTAAAAAACGAAATTACCATTATGTTCTCAGTGGAAATTCAGAGTTCCTATACTGGTTACAGGGTTTGGTTGTTTGTGGATTTAAAGATTTAAAAATCTAATTGGCTAATGATAGACCTGTGATGAGCCACAATTTTCAATAATGTGTGCTTCATTCCTCAAAAGTTCCTAGCGTTTTTTCTGGTGATTTTAATAAAAACTTCAGATTCTTGTAAATATTTGTAATCAATTATATATGGCCCATTTTGATCTATTACATGTTGCTATCTTTCAGGTGATTATTTAATTGTTTCCTCCCAGAACGTCTCACATTTTTGTGCAATGAACACCTCTATGTGCGTTTTACAGTCCTTGGGAAAATTAAAGTAAATGGAAATGCGGTCTAATAAATCATGTTCGGTCAAATTGTGAGGAACCCACATATCACTTCGATAAACATATCCTGCAGACCCCAAATGATTTGAGACACATGTTAAGCGTGTTGTAGAGTGAGGGTTGTCTGTGACCAATGCTCGAATTTGGTCAACATCAACAGTTGACCCGAGTGGTCTGCGTCTTCCAAGTCAAAATTTACGGTTCTGAACCGAGCCAACCATTTATGGACGGTGCTGTATACCAGTATATTTTACAATGCTTGATTGTGTGATGTATTATTTTTAAAAAATTGCATGTGGACATGTACTGTAATGGGGATTGTAAAAAGCTGAGTTAGCCAGAGCATATAACAATATTATTATCGTTTTTGTCTGGTATTCTTCTTTATTAATACTAGCTAGAAAGTTATATTAACCTGGAGATTTATTTATTTATTTTATGTGCTTCGTATCGCGGATGATAACCACACTGAGGAAAGTCTTCTAAGAAACCAGGAAGCTATTTTAAATTGTCGTATTTGAATGCGGAACTCATTTATTTCAAATTAATGTATTATAAGAAGTAAAATTATTAAAAGAAATTTTAACTATAAACTGTTCTGAGTATGAACTTATTCGTGGGATAAAAATCTGTCTAATCTGTCTTAGAGACCTTCATATGAGATCATATAATCCTGTACTTTGTAGATATGTTAAGATAATTTCTATGTGCTGGCTACCTTCAGCGAGAAGTTCACACATTTTGTATGGTATATTAAAGTCATTTCTTCTTATGCAGTCTGTAAGTATATGTTTTATTGTCAACTCTGAATTACAAATTTCACACGATGGTCTCTCTTGTCTTGTCATTAAGTACTGGTGAGTAAGTCTTGAATGATGAATCCTAAGTCGAGCCAATACTACCTCCTTCCTTCTATTGGTTCGATAATTGGATGTGAAATCATTGGCAGTAGGTTTTATAGTCTGCAGTTTGTTGTCCGTAAGTAAGTTTTATAAGTCCGCAGTTTGTAGTAACCTGAAGATAAATCTTCCAAAAAATCGTTGTTATTTATAAAAATAAATAAGTTTTAATCCCTTCTAAACTATAGCCTGTTCAGATAACCCCAGGAGTTTAATTGCGCATGCGCGAACGTCGGCGGGAATTAAACTCCTTTCCCCTTCATCCAAATATCTATTTGAACAGGCAACGTTATAGTCTAAATTGTTTTCAGTCTTAGCTTAGGCTAAGTATTGATAAATATTAAACACTATCTCCCTTGCCTGACCTCTCATAGTCTTCCCTGGTCCTAAACGAGACATAATCAGTTTTTATTGAGTTTCACGTAGCGCGTTCTTCATTGAAATAGAAATGCAAATGGCGGAACCATCGGGAATATTTCCCTCAGAATTTCAAGCATGCAGGATTTGAACTATTCCATCAAACTGAACGGGCTTTAATAATTTATAAAACTTTATAAGAACTAAAGTTACTCAAAAAATCACTGCAAAGATTATTGTTTCAGGACATCATTTGTGACCTACACTTTTTATTAGGAAAATAAGATGAATAATTAATCACCTTTTTCTCTCATTTTATAACACTTTTCCTTTGTCGAATTCAAGACAAAATATATTATTATTATTACAATTAATAAGACAAAGTTGAATAAAAATAAATGAATAATGCTTGAAGTATAAAATACATGAGGCAGAGCGGCCCTGAGGTGTAATAAATTAAATGGAAATAAGGAGCCCAGATTCTCATCAAGCCCTCATTTAGGATGAATTTCAAAAGAGGAAACGCCGAAGATTCTTTTGACTGAGTTAATGTAGCTACATAATGAGATGCAGGCAGCAATTAGACTAAAAATAAAAGAAAATGTTTGGAAGGACTTTTTCTTCATAAACAAAGTTTCCTTTAATATTTAAAAAAAAAAACACAAACTTGCCCGCAGAATATCAAAGGAAGAAACGACAAAAGAATTTGAAATAATTTTCTTCTACATTCTATTAAAATTTCTAAATAAAAAATTTCCAAATAAAAATTAAATATACCAACATTTTTTAATAGAATTTTTTTAAGTTTTAATTTTCAAACTATCCAAATAAACATATAATACATTATAGCCTGTTCAGTTACATTGAAGAGTTCAATTTCGCATGCTCAACAGGAGAATATTATAATGTAACTAGCTGAATACCTGTGCTTCGTCACGGCAGATAAGTAGTTATTTTAGTGCGTTAAATAATGTATCATCAAAATTAAAGCTACTACATAATTTTGTGAAGTTTATTATAGCATGGTTCCCGTTACACTATAAGTTATTCATCAATTGATAAGTATTCAATGTATAATGGTTCTTGACACTGGGGTGCTATGGACCAGAGTCAAGAAACAGATAACGTAGAGCTAACCCGTTATCTATAGGTTACCAGTAACAGGAGTTTAACCAGTACATGTTAAAATTCGTTGACAATAATAAATGAGCGCTAAAATTTAAAAATTTATGTTTCCAAGATGTCATTTGGAAACAACTATTATATCTGCAAGCATTACCCAGACGTTTTTTTGACTGGGGATGCTGATGAGTGAGGAGGCTGTGCAGGGGTTTGGGATATTATTACCTCGGGTTGACCATCACCAGATATGGCGTAAACACTATGAAGGACAAAATCACAATTTATTTCTAGTAATTCAAGGTCTGCCATCATAGTTGAAATGAACCACAAATAAAAATAATATTATTAAATAGATACAGTACGGTAACAGCTGTCCTGTTATCATCCTAGCAACGCATGCTGCCTAGGCTTGCATGCTCTCTTTAAAACCAACAACCCTCAAAAAATACTTAAAAATTTGAATATCAAAAAACCTTTCTTAGCGAGTGTTTACATCCTTAAGGGAGTGTCCATGCAAAATTTCAAATTTATCTGTCAAATGGTTTGGGCTGGGCGATGATAGCTCAGTGAATGGTATTTGACAAATATATAGTAGATTTGTAAGACTTTTTTAGTACCATTTTTGTTATTTCCCGGGCATTTCCGCATGTAGACCATTAGCACTGGTCTTGTAGATTGTTCTTAAATAATTCGTGCGTATTATGAAATACAGCTTCTGGAAGGATTTTTCACCTGCCTTTGGTCAGTTTGCTGCCAGGATTTAAGCTGAGAATACTTCCATAAGCTCCTAACAGGCTTCTAAAGAGGTGCAAAAAAAACTCATGAAACATGTCAGACAGATGAATAAAAAAGGTTGTTTTGAAAATGGAGGTAATTTAAATGATCCCTTACTAAAACAGCACAATGGATGTAAGCAATTGTTTTTTTTAACACACTCCATACCAAGAGAGGTGCACAGTGAAGGGTTCTCCTGTTGGGATACTTGCACTTAGCCTCGGGTCCCCTGTACGGGATACTCCCACCCAGCCTCGGGTCTCCTGTACGGGATACTCGCACTCAGCCTCGGGTCCCCTGTACGGTATACTCCCACCCATCCTCGGGTCTCCCATACGGGATACTCGCACCCAGCCTCGGGTCCCCTGTACGGGATACTCGCACCCAGCCTCAGGTCCCCTGTATGGGATACTTGCACCCAGCCTCGGGTCCCCTGTACGGGATACTTTTGCCAATTGACTTTGATGGATCTCCTTGCCAAATTAAAATGGCTTTTTAGTAGGAAATGAATAATTGCTCATCATTTTTGAAAAAAATTAATATTTCCTAAAACTCCTACGTAGTATACTAGATTTAACCTTCTTCTTTCGAAATAATTTTATTTATTTTGTTCTAGAATAAAAATTAATGCCTGCAGACTATCACCCGTGAAAAACGAGTGGATCCTCAGACACAGCTGTATATGATAATTTAACACCCAACATAAAACTGATGGCATAAAGAATTAAAAAAATATTGATGTGTTTTCTATTCATATATTGGAGAAAATGACTTTGATTTTGATCATATAACGTAGTATTAATCCTTAAGTCTACATTGAAACAATCTGTTCTTTCTACTATTATCAAAATCTCCAATAATGAAATATTGAATGCTATTAAGATTTATTCACTTAAAGGCCATTAAATTAATGGATACTGACCCATTAAACGGGGAGGTCTGATAAGTAGGATCATGATTGATGAGGAGGAGGGAGGGGGAGTCGAGAGATTTCTTAGGGATTTCAGAAAGGCCTAATACCTTCTTGAATCAATGAACCACAAATACTCTTTTCACTTAAAGATTAATTGCTTCTTAATGAAAGTAAAAATGTTTAAAAAACACGTATAACCATTAAGCATTTTGTAAAAGATTATTACTTAGATATCTAAATAGCAAACTCATAATGAGATGTAAAAGTTAGCCCTCGGGGGATAAGAAAGCAAGGAATAGCTAGGAAAAAACAGTAAGATTTTTGGAAAAATATATAATTTTTCCTTTTGCTTTCTAGTAGCCTTCTTAGCTTAAAAATTAATATACCAAATTATTTAAGTTTTAACATCCATAATTAACTCAGAATTTTAAGATGGCTTATCTATAGGTTATTGCCCTTTTTCTAGCCAGGATAGGGCTGATCTCTTCTTTTTTCGAAAGATAAACCACCACGCCTAGTGGGAATCAAACTCACGACCATAGGCACGTAGTGCATATGCCTTAGCTCTCACGGCCACCGGGCCTCCGGGAATAATCAAAACAGTAAAACATACATGAGATCACGAAAATAAATAACATAACAAAATTTTTGTTTTGTAAAATACTTGGATATTAAGGAATAAAATTTTGTTTAGCAAATAAACAGTATTTTTTTCAAAAATTTGTTCTATATTTATACATATTTGCTAAAAGAACAATCATTTATACAAAAAAATCTAGCCAATCTCCCTTCTTTTCTTTGTGCTTTCGATTTTAATAGTTTACTTTAATAACCTATAGATCTGATTTAATTAAGCTAATGCACCTTATTTTAGTTATTTTGTGTATTATATTTTCATTGTAACTGCAAATGAATTGTGGTTTATATTTGTATTTGTTATCTTTATTCATATGAAGATGTTTGTTTTGTCGCCTATATTGCGAAAACATTAATAAATAAATAAATAAATATTCATATGAATCTTGTGGTATATGCATGTATGTGTGTACATGCTATATTTTGTGTATATATGTATGTGTGTATATGTATGTATGTATGTGTACATATATATATATATATATATATATATATATATATATATGTGTGTGTGTGTGTGTATATATGTATATATATGTGTGTGTGTGTGTGTGTGTATATTTATATGTGTATAATGTTTGTATATATATATATATATATATGTATATATCTTATTTAAGTATAAATGTAAATTGTATCAAATTGTAAAAAAATTGTATATATTTTATAATCTGTATTAGGGCTCATAGCCATAGTTGCGGAGCTCTTATAATGAAATAAATAAAAAAAAAAAAAATTTGGTTACTTGATATTTGTAATATATTTGCTTCCCGTTTTTTATATTTACTATGTTAATTTTGTATATTTATTTTTTAGCTGAAGAAGACTGCCTGAAATTTAGAAATATGGCTCTGATAATTGAAATTTAGTTCCGAAACAGAATGTGGCTGAAAATAGAATGTTGGAATGCAATAATAATTCAAATCATTATACAAATAAAATTGCTGTGTATGAAATTATTAAAATGAATAAAAATAATTATAAGCAAATAAATGAAAGCATAGGGCCGAATGTGGGTCAGTCGAATTATGGTCAACTCATGTCCTGGAGATTGGTGTATACTCAAAATATGTTGACTTCTAGTTTCGTCGTTTAAGGGTCGGAATCGGGGTCCCAGACAGCCCCTAAGCTCGCCCATAATGGGTAGTTGCGAACGAGAACATAAGGCGGCCTGGGCATAATACTGACCACACTTTCTCCCTAGTGGGTCAAGAATCAGATATCTAGCCGTATGGTCAAGAATCAGACACCTCTACAGCAGCTGCTCCGCTGGGCCCTTGTGGCCTATTACAGGACTGATAAAAAATAAAATAATAATAGATGATTGTGAGGCGTTTTGAGACAAACAGGCTAGCTTTAAGTAAAAAAAGTCCGTCACGCAGGAGCTGCATAACTAAGCACTTTCCTCAGAATTTGGGTAGTGTAGACTGCTTTCCAGAACAATTTGCTTAAAATATCCTACATAAATAAAATAAAAACGTGAATAGTTCTCTTTTAATTTTGTAATGAGTAACTGATCAATTATTAATTTGCTTCCAGAGTTATGTTTACACATGGTACCTACTACACTACGTAATAAATACAAAAAACCTCATATTATCGTATTTTGATCTAACGCAGGAACAGGATACAGTCACTCTAGTGGTAGAAAGTGCTCCTTGCGGTGGCTTTGTGAACCTACGTCTGGCGGGCTTTTCTATTGAAATATATTACAAACTAGCCGTTACCCGGCGTGCCATGCTAGCCTACTTTCTGCGTATAGAAAAGCCTAAATAAATTAGACACCAAATAAGTATTTTTAAAATCTAATAACACGAATTTGTAACTATTATGAACCTGTGGCCTCCCAACTGTTAGTCCTAGACGACTTTGACCTAACCTATAACACCCCCCCCCCCCCCGTATCAACACATACATGTATACCAAGTTTCGTAAAAATTGGTCTAACGGTGTGGATTTGTATAAGGGACAAACATACAGACAGACAGCTGGTAGATTTTTTCGACCTAGCCTACGGCACTCCCCAGATTAAGATCTTCCTGTGTACCGAGTTTAGTCAAAATCGGACGAACGGTGTGGATTTGTATAAGGGACAAACATACAGACAGAAAGCTGGTAGACGTTTTTGACTTAGCCTACGACACTCCCCAGATTAAGATCTACATGTGTACCGAGTTTAGTCGAAATCGGACGAACGGTGTGGATTTGTATAAGGGACAAACATACAGAGAGACAGCTGGTAGATTTTTTTGACCTAGCCTAGGAGATTTCTCGTTTCAAGACCTACCATTATTCCAAGTTTGGTCAAAATCGGTCAAACGGTGTAGATTTGTATAAGGAACAAACAAACAGAAAAACAGACAGACACGTGATTTTTATATATATATAGATTAAACCCCCGCTTTCCGATTGACCGATTCAGCTCATTTTTACAACACTTCTTTCTCATGAGTTACCCACGACGTATACCGCGTTTCGTTACAATACAGCAGAAATTACGACCCTTATGAGTATATTAGGAATTTGGGTCCGGAGTAAACCCCCCCTTCTAATGAACCGATTTAGTTTATTTTTACAACACATATTTACCTGTAGATTACCACTACGAATACCGAGTTTCGTCGAAATATACCAAAAATCACGGCTGGTAGTGGCGAATTGGTATTGTGGGTCCGGAGTAAACCCCCCTCCTAATGAACCGATTTAGTTTATTTTTACAACAAATATTTACCTGTGAATTAGCACTACGAATACCGAGTTTCGTCGAAATATACCAAAAATCACGGCTGGTAGTGGCGAATTGGTATTGTGGGTCCGGAGTAAACCCCCCCTTCTAATGAACCGATTTAGTTTATTTTTACAACAAATATTTACCTGTGAATTAGCACTACGAATACCGAGTTTCGTCGAAATATACCAAAAATCACGGCTGGTAGTGGCGAATTGGTATTGTGGGTCCGGAGTAAACCCCCCCTTCTAATGAACCGATTTAGTTCATTTTTATATCTTACTTTTCTCTCTATATTACCACTACGAATACCAAGTTTCGTTGAAATATAACAAATATTACGGCTGACATAGTCAAATTAGTGTTTTGGGTTCGGGGTAAACCCCCGCTTCCGGTGGACCGACTTTGGTGGTTAACGTACTCGTTCAATCGTTTGCTAATTGAATGCTATATACCAAGTTTCGTGACGAAAAAACAAAAACTCTGGCCGCTATCGTGTTAACAGACACACACACACACACACATATATATTTATATATATATATATATATATATATATATATATATATATATATATATATATATATATATATATGTAGATATAGATATATATAAATTTTAACGGGGGTCATTTTCGGTGTCTACTAGGTTGGATCGATAAAGATTTGAAGAAATTTTTCAAAAATTCCGTCATGAGTCCAACCTCAATAGCTACTTTCCTTCGGAGGAAAGTGCTAAAAAGAAAAGAAAAACGATGGGGTCGTAAAAAAATTCCCGCAAACCCTCTCTCTGATCAAATACGTACTTGTTGCCAGCTCAGTTTATAGCTTTCGACTGAGGCATTATAATTATAATGACGTGCAATTTTATTTTAGTCATTTTACACTAAATATGTTCTAGTCTTATAGTCTACATTTCGTTTAATTTTCACCTTTGATAATACGGAATATTTGATAATCTGGTATGCTTTAAGTCCCGAACATGCCGGGTTAAAGGAAGTTTACTGTATTTTAAGGCAATGTTCCTATTTTTTTATCAATAAGAATAAATAAGATCTCCCATAAAATAAATAAATAACTCCCATGAATTTATTAAACCACTATATAAGACATAGGATGGGATTAATTTGCTAATCTCTATTTTTTACAAAAAATAATTAATACCTAATAATTTAAAAATCAAGTTCCTTTGTATTAAAGAGTTGTTAAATTCGTTTAAATTCTAGTAGGCTTACATACTCTAAGCCTTACGTGGCAATAACTTTAGGTGGCTTCTCATAGATATGTAACCCTTGGTTAGATTTGCATGCTGTAAGATATGAGGCCTGGTAGAAAAGTTGGCAAAGTACCCGAGCGGAAAACAGGAGGAACTGGGTTCAAATCCCATCCTGACGAGTTAATTTTTCTAAAAATAAAGATTCAAAAATTCCCAAGAACTCTGTTTTAGAATTATTCAATTTACCTAATTCTCATAATTTTTTACAAATCACTCACCATTTGTATGAGAAGTCTTACCACAGAATATTTATGCTCGATAAACAATATAAAATGCTCAAACGACATTAACATACACATTCCAATAACGTAATCACATTCCTATATTATATATTCTTCGAGTAAATCCACAATATTCTACAATAATTTAGGCCTAAAAGATGCAACATAATGAGCAAACAGTCCTGCCAAGAGACTTTCTTTTTTAACGGGTTCTGCGATTATATAAAATATTTTGGAAAGGACAACTTGATAAAGAGAAACTAAAAGAGGAAAAGGGTAAAGAAACCATTCCATGCTGTTGAAAGATGTAAGTGTACTAAGAAATTAATTCTGCATGAGATAGAAAGAGAAGAAGGTAGGAACACATGGGAAAGAGTTCAGATTCTGATGTTACCAACAGACAGCATTTGGCAATGAAATTCCACAATAGAAAATAAAACATGACGATACTGAACACAGCCAAAGAAGTCCCTCAATTTTCACACTGAGCCTGTTAATGATGTACAAGTTGTAAAAATCCAGTCTATACATGCCTTTAGTGGTTCTTTATCAAAAAGTCAAATCTTTTACTCAATTAACACCTGTTATAAACAGTATTGGCCTTTTAAATAAATTCCTATAAAACGTTCATCCCATTCCCTGAATAGCTAACGTAAAAATATTAGTCCCTTAAAAAGAATGTGTATTCTATTATTAATTGATAAAACTTAAATTATTAAGACATTAAACTAAAATTTTGTAACAATTATTTTTTGTTTTAACTGCTGGTAGCATTCAGAGTGGTGGGAGCCTTCTCCCGCCCTCGGTATGTGAAGGTTTGGTCGCCCTGGCAACAGCCACTAAGGTAGAACTGGCAGAGGTGACTAGGTCCACCTCCCGCTGGTCGTTTGGCGTTGCCTTTGCGCTCGATGCTACCAACCATGAGGCATGAATGACCCATAGTGGTTGAATTGCCGTCAAAAAATAAAGAAAACAAAAATCAAAATATTCTGATGAAGTCACTCAATAAATGAAAAAAATTGTTAAAAATATTATTTCTATTTATTTATATATTTTTCACAAAGATTGTGATTTATTAAGAACAAAATTTGTTTGAACAGCTATCTCTATCATTTAATTTTCTCCTCTTTGTTTACGAACGTTTTGGCTATAGCCGTTATCATCTAGAACAAAAATCTGGTCAGTAATATCATTTAAATTAACTTATTTCTCCTTAATCTTTTGACCTCAACATTCAATATGAGGGCTTTGTGCGGGTCAAATGGACTTCATGAGGCCAGTAATGCACACCTCACGTGGAGCTGATTTTGTCTCTTTACCTTTTGTCAGCTTAGTCCTAATATAGGAGACTGGAGCAAGTCATACATCTCGCAATATCTATTACTGAACCAGAAGAACTACTAGAGTAACAATAAAAAAAAACCCTAGGTAGCATATAAATTCAGGTTTAAGGAGTAATAATTCCTTGTAACTATTTTTTTCCCCCGTTTTATTTTTTATGGGCTTAAATGTTCCTTAACTATTCTTAAATGTTATCAAAGAGTGTTTATGTACCGGAACAGTTTGTAAATGAAAAATTCTTCTATACACACTCTTGCCTACTATCTGTCAGATGAATCTGTTTTATGATTGTGAGACTAGAATACCAAGAAGTTTTTCTTGCTGAATGGTGGCACAATGCTAGTATTTAAAGGAAATATTAATGTGTATGTTTATACTTTAGATGTTTTACCAATACCATGGCTGTTTATAAGAGGGGGGGTGTAGGGGGCTGCAGCCCACCCCCCAAAATGTTGATTTAATCGGTAAAAATGTTTCATAAAAACCTCAAAAATAAATAAATAAGATCCCTTAGGCAGGAAAAAAAATTCCGGGTGTAATAGAGCACCCTCCCCCCTCCCCTTGGTCACAGCCCCTCCCAAAATGATTTACTGTATACGCCTCTGACCAATAAATCTCTACAGCTTGTCAATTCTATTTCTAGAATCCTCTAATTTAAGGTTTTTATGTTTAAAAAAATTCTCTAGTTTTTATAAGCTTGAAGGAGTCTGATCATTATAACTGGCCAAAGTTCCTCTCTTAGATGATGGTGTAATCCATGTGTTCTAATGATATTTTAATATATTTTGAAAAAAATAGTACTTCACGTTTCATGTTCTTCTCAGGAGCATTAAAACCCTGTATGTATGGTCCACTCTTCATCCAAATTAACATGTTGCCTGCCAACTACGAGTTACCTCATACTTATTAGGCATTATTGGGGGCGAGGTTAGCTCAGTGGTAGAGCACTGGACTAATAAGTTGGAGGACCTGAGTTCAGATCCCGAGCTAAGCACTAAAGATTTTTTGTCTAGTGTCTTCGTTCATGGGTTTGAATTCGTCCTCCCTGACCTTCCCTAGGCCCACCCAGCCTTTTAATTAATTTAATAATGGGTACCTTGGGTGCTAATAACTAGCAGTCGAAGCAGCCAAGGGGAAAATCAGGCGGTCGGAGCTTAGTACTGACCATACTATCTCCCTAGTGTCCCGTATGGTCATGAATCAGATACCTCTGTAGTATCTGCCCCTCAGGGTCCTCGTGGCCTGTAACAGGACTGATTTATTTTTATTTTTTATTAGGCATTATTGCCTCGTACGCCAACTAAGAGGTAACTCGTAGTAAATATATATGGATATATATATCTATATATGGATATATATATATATATATATATATATATATATATATATATATATATATATATATATCATTATTCTTGTAGATGACCCAAAATATTTCTAAATACTTTTTTGTTCTTTGAGGCTTAGGGTCGGAAAAGTAGCATTCTTTGTATTACACCACTTTATTTTGCATGTCCTACATGTTTCATCAGGAGCACTTCTTGTTAAGAAGTCCTCTTGTCCCATGTACCTTCTACGGAGGCAGGGGTAATACTGCATTACCCCTGCCTCCGTAGAAATGATAGATGGGATATCAATACAATATATATATATATATATATATATATATATATATATATATATATATATATATGTATATATATCCATATATAGATATATATATCCATAAGGCAGTGAACTGGGAGATGATAGAGTAATTGGCTAAAAGTGGGATTTAATTTGTCATTCTCTCGCTAGTTAGACAAGAGTCTTATAAATCTGTAAATTACATAGACTAAGAGTCTTGAGGAACAACACTGATCTAAAAATTTGGAGTGAGAGGGCTACATTTTTTTAAAACACAACAGTTTGAATCCCAGTAATAATATTACTAAAACCTGTCTCTACCTTCATAAAATGTAATAGTCTTCCTTTTATTCTTTATATATAGATTTTTTTAAGAAATATTAATTGAATGTCATTTTCCTCAAATTTTCATTAAATTAGATTTAAAATGAAAAAAATTGGGGCAGCTAAAGTAACTTTAAATAAATAATTAAAGAATAAATGACTAATTACATACGACTGTATTTGATAAGAAAAATTGTACATTGTATTACAGCAAGCTCTAGACTGGATTTTGAACTGTTTAAATAACCTTTTTAATTGATTTTTTATTTAATGAGTCAGTAAAAAAAAATTATCTCGATGTTATTTATTAGTTTAAAACATCATTCCAGGCTCAAGTCAAAATTGACAAAGGCGTTAGTGCAATTTTTTATATTTACAATATAACATATAGCTTGTATTTACAGATCCGAGCCGTAGTAGTAATTTCAACAACAAACAATGCCGGCTCAGATTGCATGTCACCACAACTCACCATTTTGTAATCGTCAATTTTGCTGATGGATCGTAGGAATATGTTGACTTTCACTTTCGTTGGGCCAGCTGCTTCAAGACAGAGACAGTCAAACACACATATTACAAAATACTACTACTACGTTACTCCTACAAGTGCCCTTATTATTAGTAAAAACATACATCTATTTAGTCCGTTGATAAATAAAGAAAAAATAAAATCTAAAAAAAAACTGATCTATGTTAATCTATAACATATATTTTTTTTTTTTTAAGCAATCAGAGGGAAAAGATCTATAAGTGCCTATTATGAATAAAATGATAAATGAGTGAATAAATAAAATATAAATTAATAATGCACATGTTTATTTTTACAAATGGGTTAAACAAATATTTTAATGGTGCTTTATCCTCCAACTTTTGAATTTTAGTTAAATGCAGTTCTGACATGTTTCATAGTTTTTCAATGGTTCTTTACTCAAATGATGTAATTAATAATCTTATTAGACTAAATTACAATAAAAAAATAAACTACAGACTTTGTACGTTAGCAGGCATGGCCTATTTCTTATAATAATGTTTAGAAACTCAAATAAACAGACTCCCCATAGAATTTGGCATACCCTTGTTTTTTTTTTTTTTTTTTTTTTTTTTTTTTTTTTTTTTTTTTTTTAATTAACAGATAAGGCAAACAAACATGTGCAAGAACAAATGAAGAGCATACAAAACTACTAACACTGTAAGAATAGAAGTAACTCTCCTGTATTAATTGAACTAATAAATGTGAAATTTAGTAAGTTTTTGAATTTAAATATTGTAATCGTAGTAATAAAATATTGAGGGAAAACCAAGAAAAGAAATTTTTCAAACTTTTTTTTTTTTTGTTATTAGCTATTTACATTTAATAATTTTATTTTCGTAAAAGCTAAGAAATTTCTCCTTCCTATAGCCTGTTCAAATAGACGGAAAAGTTCAATTCTGCATGCGCATAATTTTGAGGTAAATATTCCCGATGGTTCGGCCATTCGCAAACTCCCATTTCAAGGAATAACACGATAGGTGAAACATTATAAAAGCTGATTATGTCTTGTTTAAGACTAGGAAAGGCTTTGAGAGGTCAGACAAAGGAAATAGTGTCTAATATTTATCAATACTTAGCCAAAGCTAAGACTAAAAACGTTTTATACCTCCTAGTGATAAGGTTATAACAGAGAGAATTTTTACCTCCAATTTCTTGCACAGGGGTTATAGGCCACGCCCTTTTACCTTCAACAAAACCATTTATTTGAACAGGCTATAGCCTGTTTTTAGCCTTAGCTTTGGCCAGGTATTGATAAATATTATACACTACCTCCTTCGTCTGACCTCTCAAAGCCTTCCCTGGTCCTAAACGATACACAATCAGTTTTTATTGAGTTTGTTCATTGCAATGGAAATGCAAATGGCATAATATATTCATCAGGAATATTTCCCACAGAATATCGCGCAACTGAGATTAGAACTATTCCATCTAAATGAACGGGCTATAACTTTTTGGTCGAAGCAAGGACACATATTTATGATATAGGGTTAAGAAAACGGTCAATCTTTCTTGTTTGAAATATTTATTTCGCACCACCATAGAGAGTTTTCGAGACAAGGTCTCATTCTCAGGGCCTGTAAACACGAAATAATGTAATAAAAACTAGCCTATAATCTGAAATAAAATATAAATTGAACACCTTAACTCTGTTTTTATATTTAGAGAAGGTGAATATGATCGGAGTTCGGTCATTCGTTAAAGAAAACCAAATTTTTGATTAATATTTATTTTCCAACGTTTCGGCTTGAATTACATACCATCTTCATAGCTAAAGAGGAGCGAGAGGGCAGCTCCATAATCTGGAGGCTAAAATTCTGAATGGAGCTGCCAGAAATGTAGCGTCCATGATAAGGAACGGTTCTATCTCTCCTCCATAGCTCTAAAGATGGTGTGTAATTCAAACCGAAAAGTTGGTATATAAATATTACTCATTTTAGTAATAAAATGTATTTTTATTTAACATACGACCAAACCCCGATCTTCTACACTTCTCAATACCAATGGTTGACCATCTCTTTATTATGGTTTTTACATTTATGTTCAATATTTATCTTATTTTAGATTATAGACTAGTTTTTAATTTGGTTCGTGTTGTGTTGACAGACACTGAGGATGAGACAATCTCTCGAAAGCGCTCTGGTAGAAATAAATGTTCCAAAAAACAACGGTTGGCCGTATTCTAACCCCTATATGTACCTTCATCAACCATCTTCCAACACCTGTGACATTTTTATGCCACATATTTTCTCTTGTAATTATTGAATTTTTTCACAAACATATAAATATACAATTAATTACAAACATTCAAAAATGTAAATAATTTAATTGGATAAATATATTGGTATTTGTTATTATTTTTAGTTTTATTACACTATTTTCATTAATAATTTCAATCATCTTGTGGTAAATGTCTGGATTCATTAATAAGTACTATTTTAATTTCCTTTTCACTAATTTAATATTATAAATTATGCATTGAAAGAGAAATTGAAAGACTACTAATTAAGCATAGTAAGTTATAATTATTATTTATAATACTACATTATAATTTATAAACCATTCTATTCCCTGCCAACTACCAAAAGATAATTTGAAGAATTAAACTAGGTTAAATTTAACTATTCAATTAAAAAGTTGGCACAACCCTCGAAACAATTGGTACCTTCCCGGGTACTGTTTAAAAAACAAAAAGTATTCCCTTTTATTGTGAAATCAAAATTAAAATTTTTCATGGTGTTGACTTCAACTTCTATGTCATTTATACAGCCTTTTAAAAATAAAAAGACTGCTGAAACTGTACATAATATTTCAAATTCTATTATTGCAGGTTCAATAAATGGTGGAACGTCTATGGAGACATTTAACTCCCTCCTACTTGTACGGGCAATGATGCTCTGAAAGCTGTTTGCCCTAAAGCCCAATCCATCCATCCCTCCTACTTGTGGGAAAAATATGACTTACAGAAATAAAGCTAATGAAACACCAGTAGAGTCTGCTGATTCCCAATCTCTGAGTTATCAGAGGATATCCAGGAAGGCAAATTGCACATTTAAAGCAGGAGAAAACTACCATTCCTCTTTCCACTCAGGGGCGATGAACAATCTCGTCCACAAACAGCTGATTTACCCTTGCACATGAGGTCTACAGACCTATTTTTGTTCTAATATCTATAAATAATTTGTATTTAACTCTAAGTTAAGCAGTACATATTTAATATTTATTTAGGATCTCCGGAGATCTGAAACTCTTATTGACAAAAAACCGGAAACATTGAACAGGGCTCTAATATAACCAAAATAGGGGAATTAATATGACCCACTGACACTCAAGGTAAAGAGAGTAGCTTTCAAAGGCCAGTTTTCCTTATTTCGGCAATAATAAAACGCAAATATCAATTTATTGATTTAAAAAAAGAGAAAAAATCGGAAAAGGGAAGATCCTCAGCTTGGGAAGGGAAAAACAGGAAGACAACTCCACATTGTGTCAAGCTAAATGTATATTTGGCAACATATCATGTGTACCCATCAACATAATTATTTTTTAATATAAAAACGGACGGAAAGTGTGGCAGTGACCGGAAGACAGCCAGATCGACCCTGAGCTACCCAGTGTGAAACAGGAGTGGAATGAGTCGAGCGGAAGTGAGTCAGATGTGATCGGAAGTTCACTAGAGTGAAGCGGAAATTGAACAGGAGTGAGCTAGAATGCGCCTGGAGGTTGCTCAGAGCTGACCGGAAGTGATCCAGAGTGATACATATGTGATCGAAAGTAATCTAGAGTGAAGCGTATTTTTATCGCTGGGTTCATACAGTGTCGCTAAATTAGCGCTGAGGTATTAGCTTTTAGCGATCGCTAATTTCCCCCCAACCCTGGGCCAGAATATTTGCTTCAGAGAGTGACTATCAAATTTTTAAAGGAGAGGAAAAAAAGAATTTTTAAGGAAGACGGTCTTCTATTAGTAAATAAGTCTAGCAGAGACCGGAAGAAGGAAAATGTCCAAGGAAGAATGGAAGTAAGGATAAGAAGAAAGGAGAAGATATCTCCAAGGAGGATAAAACTCGCCGCCAAAAAAAAAAAAAATAAAAAAAAATAAACTGAAGAACAGGGAAAGAGTAAGAGATCAAAGACAAAGCGTTAAAAGAAGAAATTACGAAAATTTTGAAGAAACGAAAAGTTTGCAAAGAATTGCCCTATCGGTAAAGATAAGAAAAACAAAATGTAGGAAGATGGCCAATGAGGTTAGGTCAAGCCTAAACGTTATGACGTAAGCGCCTAACTCACTGACTTAAATAACGTTACCTACAAATTAATTGCGGTTTGCGCTGTAATATTTGTTTTATATCAATTAAAAAAAAAAACACGCATTATATCACAAAGAACTATTCAAAATTTAAAAAAGAATTAAAACTGGAGGTTTGTTTTTGGAAAGGATTTCTGTTCTATACTGCAATTTCGAAAAATTGATTCTATCATATTAGTTAGGTACGTTCCTTTACTTCGATTTAGTTACCTGGAATTGGGAAGGCCCACTTGTTGTACACAACAGTTTAATAGAGTTTGGGCCATTTTCTGACGTGAACCCCGGATGATGAATGCCTAGTTTTAATCAAATCAATCCTTCCCCTCGGATATATAAAACGAAATATTTGCCAAATTATCCGGAATAGGTCCTGTAATTTGGGATTGGAAACGTCGGCGATAAAGCCTTATGACGTTTGCTTTCGGGACTACGTGAGTCAATATAGGATGCCATGGAAGTTTTTATTGGCTATTGCAAGGAAGGGTCGAATTAGTTTTGGAAGGAACATGCAGGCTTGCACAAATAGAAGGAACGTGATCCTTCAGAAAGCTCTCAATAATACTCCAAAGACCCTCTTATGGAAATTCCTCACCTGGAAGACTCTTCTATGCGTCGAGGAAATATAATAGGCTCTTTCGAAATGCGGTCATGATCCTCCATATCTATGGGCCTAATAAAGCTAAAGTTGTAGTCCCAAAATAAATAATAACCAGTAAAGCTATTACCATAATCTGCTAAAACTGTACTTTTAAAAGCATTTTATCAGAGTCGGCGCCCTGTTCAAATTTCGGTTGCTTCGTGGAGTACAAAATGTATCAAACACGATTAGACCTTGAAAGCTATTGCTAAGTGCAAGTACAATAATTGAAATCTAATTAAGGAAAATAAATGACAATTTTTATGGTTTATAACAAATATCGTTATCTTGTGGGAGTACGTTGCGGGGTTTCGCTTGCCCAGTATCGGCGGTTGGTCAGGGTGAGTAAGCGGGCCCGCAATCGTCTTCATCAAGAGACCGCATGGGCGTATATAAGGGGGGGGGCTGAGGGGGCTGCAGCCCCAACCCGAAATTTTCATTTGATCGGTAAAAAATTTATAAAACCATTAAAAATAAATTAAATAAGATCATTTAGTTCATAAAAAATATTCTATTTTGAGTGTAATAGCGTTTTAGTTGGCTAAAACTCTTCCAAGTTCCACAAGGCCGAAGAAACTAATTAATTGCAGAATTATGTTAACACATTATAACAAAGACAAAAATCGAAATCAGTTAAAAATTCAAGTTTTTGCAACCAAATAAATTTTACCTCGAAATGAGCTTCAAACTGAACCCGGATTCGAAGTTAGCGACCCCCAGAACTTATTAACATAGTATTTTAGTTCAATGAAGCCACATAGTCGTATTTTTGCATTTTGTCTGGGAACATACAGCGACCTTATGTACGTAAATTTTTACATTCTTTCAGAATCTGCAGCCAAAAATTCATTTTGTGCAATATAAACATATCTGTTCTTGAAATAACCTTGATTTTGCCCCGATGGGGTGAAACAGACCTGCGATTCAAATTCAGCGACCCTCAAAACGATGGAAGCTCTAGTTATTTCTTCTTTAACGACTTCATACGAAATTTGAACTTTAAATGCTCTTAAACCTGAAGTGATGGAGTGAAACGGACCCCGGATTCGGATTAAGCGTGTCGAAATACATAAGAATACTTGTATGGTGTCTTTGGAAAATACCACTTTTTTTATCTTGTGTAGCTGTGTAATTGATACGTCATATCGTGTCTACTATGTCAAATTATCGAATATGCAAAATCTTGTTTTTCAGATTCGAGACTTTGCTCTTAGATTGTGGACAATACGGCTTGTCCTAAATTGTCACAACTGTAACCCCTTTAGAATAGCCTTTAATGCCTTAAATAAAGTATCGAATAAGACCATTTTTCAATATATTACTTCGTCAATGGAATATGTTTGTTCGCTAGTTTGCTCCGATTTGCATAGTCGATAGTTTGACATGTCACGGACGATATATCATGTTAGTACAAAGAACATAATATACGACACACATATCTTCCAAGGTCCTGATATGATCTATTGAAGAAATATTGGAAGTTCATCACTCAACCTGGTTTGTACAGATTTCCTATATGACACCAAATCATATTGTCAGAGATACTTATTGGGCTGTTATGGAGGGAAATACGTCCGGAAAAAATGGAATAAGTGACAGAAAAATCTGTCAGTTGAGGTGTGGAGATGTAATGATTGGACAGGCGACCACTGGTGGACCAATGAGAAGCATCCGCGAACAGCCAATAGGAACGAGCGTTCGGCCGAGTATTCCCGACTTTGACCGAGGCACCCCGACCTCGGCCTATGAATAGGGGCGTTCCTGCTGGCCAGAGCTCATTCTACTCCGGCGCTCTCTCCAGAACACTTCAGCTCTCGCAGGACCAGCCTCCAGCCATGCACTCAGGATCAAGGACCTAGCTACCTGCTCTACCTCTCTCTCTGGACAAAGCACGAAGCCCGCCGTCTCGCCCTACTCAGTGGACAAGCCAGCCTCCAGTCACTGCACTCCCGACTCCTACTCCCCCAACTCTACTCAGTACCTTGGGATGCTTATTTATTTCCTCACCCCTCTCACTCCCGCTTCGAGGAACGGCTACGGCTCAGTACCGAACACCTTCTCCCCGACTCAGTGGAACAGCTAAGGCCTAGTACCTAGTCGGTATCCCCCAGGTTCAAGGAAGCGCCCTTACCGGGACACAATACTTACCTGGTTACCTTCTCCCGACACATCCTTCCTACCCTATATCCTATAGTAGCGACACCCATCCGCCACAGAGGTCTGGAATGACAAATCGGCAAGCCATGGACCAGGGCAATACCACAAGATTCCTCAAACTGAAATGTGGGAGATGAGGAAAGACCAAAAAGAATAAGGAATTTCCCAAATAACGATTCAACCCTCTTTCATTTTTATCCGATCCAGTACAAAGACTTTAAAAGCAGTCAAGTTTAACAAATTGACTAGTTGATCGCTTCTCCTCTTTCCCAATTTATAACAAGCTGATTACATGTTAAAATTATTAAATACATATGTGACAAAAGCAAAGCTAGTGTTAATACATGCTAAATAGTTATAATGATCTTACATGTTCCAGAATTTGTTAGAAATATATACTTTGAAAACATTATTTATATGAATTTCATTTACTCATATAAATTGTATTTCTTTTTAATACTTTTAACTATGTATTTGATATAATTAAAAAAATTAAATATTAAATTTCTATAAATTCTTAGTATGTTGTTTATATTTTGGTCTTAAATGATCACTTTGTTAGGACGGCTTTGCCACTCAAGAAAATTGAAGTATGCCTATGAAGCAGACTTCAATATTACTTGAATAAAAATGTATTGAATAATGAGTGATTGTCTATTCTATGTTTATTCAAAATAAAAAAAATAATTCAGTAATTCTTTGTTGTTATTATAAAGAAAAAAATGACTAGCTTCTTTAAATAATTAAATTTAACTGCTAAAACTTGATAAAAATTAAAAATAAATTAGAATTTCAATTAACTAGTAGTATTTGGAAATGCAGGAAAAAAAATGTCTTGCATTGAATTCAATATTTTTTTATCATCCAAAACTGATTTTTCTGTAAGTTATATTCTAGTACAAAATTTATATTTAAGTGAGAAATTTATTTTGAATAAGTAATTTATTTTTGAATGAAAATATTTTAAAATAAAAACGATTATTTTTAAATAAAAAAACAATAAATTGTTCTGTCACAGCGCATCGACATCACGGCAATTAGCGCCGACATCCAGGGTGCAGCGAGGAATTGTCCCAACGAGCCGTGAGATGAGAAAATTCCTGCCACTGGTGGGGATTGAACCACCATTTCCTGCTTATGAATCTAAGGCTTAGCCACTAGACCACGGGGAGACCCTCTTTCTTGTTAATTTGCAGATTTTTAATTTAATTTTTTTTTCTTTTTAAATTTCAGTAATTTGAAAAGTTAAAACTTTTTTTTAAAATTTTTACTATCGCATGTTTTGGCATTTTTATTTTTTTTTTTTCTTCAGTGATATTTTCTAAAGATGGAACTCGATGACATCTCGACAGCTTTACTTTGTGGAATTAAACCATTTCCCTCCCCTAACTTAATGACTTAAAAATAATCTATGGCCCACAAAGGATAGCTAATGATTTAAATAATCATTTGTCTACTATAATCTCTAATAACTAGAAAACCTTAGAAATTAAAACATAAAAAGGATTATTTGTAGGGTCGATTTCATGTAATTAGTGCTCAGTATACTTCAACACAATATTATTATGTTCATACAAAACAAATGGACTTCAAAAGGAACTAGTTAAAGATGTTTACATCTTAATTAAGAATCCATCTCATTATTTGAGAAAAAACATGTAAATAAAACTCAAAAGGTAGAGGTTCTCAGCACCTTACTCAAAGGCACATTTAAGGGTTTACTTTAATTTGGATTAAAAAAAAAAAACAAAACAAAGGAAAGATATTTTATGAAAAACAAAAAAGCATTAGAGAAATTGCATGACAGCTCTTGATAGGCCAAGAGCTGGTAACGCACGTTTCATGAAGTGTTTTATGCACCTTGTTTTGCTGTAGTGTATCTCTAGGGTAGATAAGAAAGTAAATTCGTTTAGAGCCTGCTGCTCAAATTCAGGAACGTAAATACGCTTTAGGTCCACCCGACAAACCTATGTAACCACATAGGCGCATGAGTGGTGGCTATGTTTGTACATGGCCACCACACATGCGCGAAAGCCAGCGGACACTTTTTTGTAATGCTTTTTATCTGTTTAGTCATCGCTAAAGCATATTAATGCTAGTATGTGTTGGCTAGACTTACTGTGGAACACCAGGTACTGCGCATAGGGGAAAGGTGCAAAAAAAATATGGCCCAAAAATTTAATGAATGTAAAATTAAAGGAATTTTCCAATGAATAATAAATAAGGCAGAAACTTTTAAGGTGGATAACATGTAAAAAAATAAAAACGAAGTTGTTTTATTCCTAATATTAAATGAAGAGTAAAAGGAAAGGCACAAAAAAAAAAATAAATAAAAAAAAAAAAATATGGCCCAAAATAGTGTTTTATTCAGAAGCCCACAATCTTTTATGTAAAATTAAGGCAATTTTACAATGAATAATAAATAAGGCAGATTTTTTTAAGGAGGCACGTAAAAAAAAAACAAAAACGAAGTTGTTTTTTCCCCAATATTAAATTAAGTGTTTTCTTCGTGCTGCGATTTAAACACTGTCTTCTGACGTTTATTATTACGAAAATAATTACAAAAGGGCAGACACTTTTCGTGGGGTTTAATTATCAGCAAACATGAAAATAAATGTTGCCTATAATAGACTGCAATTCACTGCCTGAGTGAGAGCACCGTGCAGTTGTGGTTGTTCTCTGCACTCTCATTGGTTCTTGGTCACACGATCTTGTACGTGAATAAAACTCTTCATTTAATATTAAAACTTCATTTAAAACAACTTCGTTTTTATTTTCTTACATGTTATCCACCTTAAAAGTTTCTGCCTCATTTATTATTCATTGTAAAATTACCTTAATTTTACATTCATTAAATTTTTGGGCCATATTTTTTTTTTGCACCTTTCCCCTATGCGCAGTACCTGGTGTTCCAAGATAGGTCTACCTTCTTATCTACCCAGCACTACAGCAAAATTTTAAGGTTCATGAAACACTTCATGAAACGTGCGTTACCAGCTCTCCGAAAATCAAGAGTTAAGGAGAATACAAAAAAAAAGAATATCACTGTGCTCTTATGATGGGTTTTAAGATTGCTATCATGCGACAATATCTAAACAGCTGTTTAATAATGATCAATTAATACATATAGAACAGAACATGCTTGAATCATCATTTAGAAGTCTAAAGGCATATAGATGCACTATTGTGTTGTATAAGTTGACATATAGAGGCACTATTGTGTTGTATAAGTTGACATTTTGCTGGAAATTGGTGCAGATGTTCCATCATTGTCTAAAGAAGTGTTAGCACGGTCAGGGCTTGAGGTATACGAAATTACTTTACACTACCCACTCACGATGCACAGATTTACTAAGCATGCTCCCTTTAAAAAAATTATAAATACACTTAATTTGTAATACAACTCCATCGTCTCGCCCTAAATGGAACATACTAAGCACAACGAACCATTCGAAAATCAATTATTAATTTGTATCTTTATTTTATTTTTAATTTCAAGTTTGAATTAAAATTAAAAACAACTACAATATTAGAATGAATATGAGAATAATCTGTTAGCCAAATGGTCATTTTTAACTTATAAGCTTTGTTCTACGAGCCTTATGTATTTTGGTGCCTCGTTCTGAAGATAGTCTATTCAGTTTTTATAGAAATATAATTTTTACTAAGCTCTATGCTAGTCGTTTTGCTGAAAGTTCCTCGTTAATGGTGGGGGAGGGGAGATTGTGTTATACAAAGACATGAAAAGCAGTTGTGCTGTGTAGGACTTCCAATGAACTTCCCCCCATATTTGACAAAAAACCGATGTGGAACTAATAAAATATAATCCTAGCAAAATATTTTTTTTTTTCAATTGAAAGTGTTTGTTCTGTATAAAGAATACCACTTTTTTCAGGCAGACTTTTATTAATACATCTAATGTTCACAAATGAAGGAACCTTTTAATAGGTGCCATACTTGATAATGTTGCCAACACTGACTCATAACATTTTATTCCTTTGTATATGAAGGTGGCAGCACTGCTAATAAAATTATGTGTTTTTGTAACACATGTAAACGGGTTAATATAACAATTAATAAGTGCTTTATAACTCTTATCTGACTTTTATAATCTGCATTTATCATGTCCTCATGATTTTTTAAAAATTTAAAATATTCAGCAAAAAAACATTGTTACTTAAAAACATTTTTAGCAATGCTTTAAAGGTCTTTGTAGATGAAACAAATTTAACAATTTTAAAAATTGAATTATTTCTATAACAAATTTTCTTTCATTGATTCTTAGGCCGTGAAATTAGATTTTTTTAAATATGGGCCCTGTAATTTTGGGCTGGGAAAATGTCGGGGGGGGGGGGGCTGGTACCATTTCCGGGGTATGGAATACTAACAATCTAGGACTTGGAATAGTTCTAGGCAATTAAAACGCTATTACACCTAAAATAAAATATTTTTTATGCACTAAGTGGTCGTATTTAATTTATTTTTAAGGGGCTCATGACACATTTTACCGATAAAGTCAAAATTTCGGGGGAAGGGGGGGGGGCTGCAGCACCCCTCTTATGTACGCCCATTTTACAAACCTCAAATGTTTAATCGTTGTTATTTACAATGTTATGTATTAATTATATAAGGTTTGGTTGTAATTTATAAACACCCAGGGAAATGAGAATTTTTTTAGAAAACAAACAAAACAAATGTCATTTGCGTACTCTTGGCTTACATGGAGGTTAAGAGTACGCAAAAAGTACGTACATGGGACGCTACGTACGTAAGAGTACATGGGACGCTATAATTACGTACTATCAATGACTGCATACAAAAGGCCCACTGCCTTTATAAGCAGTGTGTAGCTACTATTCTGCACTTATTTTTAATACTACGCAAAATTATTAGAAAATATGTTATTTTTATAAAAACTCTCACGTTTGAAGTTATAAATATCAATACAATAGCACTAAAAGTATGTTCTTCCTCCTAAATCCAAGAAAATTGAGAACAGCCGATGACAACGTGGCGCGATCTTTAAGTGTGGTAGTCAAACTAAAACACCTAATCTAAACTCCCCTGCAGTCCTAACAACTGTCCTAAATTCCAATGCGTACTCTTACCCATCTATACTCTACTTTGTATCCAAGAAAGTCACCTAAAAGCGCGTTTTGTGCTCACACAAATTGTCTACTTTTAAAATTTAGTTCAAAACTTTAAAATATCTGCAAACGATTTATCAAACATTTCCATTGACAAATATGAATAACAAAAGTATTACATCATTGTTAACCTCAGTATAGAATTTCTACCACTCTGGCTACCCATTTCAGAGCTTCGGCCATTTTAAATCAACCACTGTCAGAAATCCCAAAGCACGCAACGAAGAGCACGAGGAAAATGAAACCACCTTTGATAGCATTGATTTACGACTCATCAGGCTTATCTTCCGCAGCAGATAGCAGAGTCAATTTGCAATGAATGTCCGCGATATTGGGGACAATTCGGAACTGGACTCGATATTGGAAGGGTCTTGGAGGTACCAGAAATGTCTGGACGTTTTATTCACTATTTCCCATGCTCGAAACAGGAAATCAAATTCAGTAACAAATTGTAACCTTTTACAATACAAAAAAAAACAACAAATTATTATTTACGGCCCCCCATTTACTCCACCGTGTTCCATAATCTCTTGACCTATATTCAGTTTTTTCCCCAAGCTCCCTACAATTTCTATCTGGATGTTCCAAAACATTGACACCTTTTACAGCCTCTTTTTAACACTTATTCATTTCCTTCTTTCATCTTGACCGACCTATAAGAGCTAGTACGAATTACGGAACTTTCAATATTTTTTTTAAAAATAGGTTTCATTTATTATAATCTTCTTGAACCTTCAAAAGGACTTTTTTCATCAATGAAATGTTGAAATGTTTTTTTTTTTTTTTTTTTTTTTTTTTTAACAAAGTACGTTACCTTTATTAGTGGCTTCACATTAAACATTTTCATTTAATTTTCACTAACGAGAAAACATAGGGAAGATGATGTTCAGAAGAGTTTTAAATTTATACTGTAAAACACTTACTAACAGAATGCCTTAAAGGGTGAAACTGAAGGAGAGCGTCCTCAGCACCGATTTTTTTTTTTCTCTCAAATTTTGCACTTTAACGTATTTTGATCCACTAAACACGAATCCGTTAAAAAAAAGTTGCTCTCAATCAGGAAAGAAGTTATTAAGGTTTAACGTTCACTGTTATTGAGGTTAAAGTTTGCGTAAACAGCGTATTTGTAAACATTTAATATTGGGAAAGACAGAACCCTCATTTGAAATGTTGATAAACTATTTATAACCTCCATAACATCGGAATTCTATCCATAACAGAGAATTGGATTGGCTAGAGTTTTGATATCTTCTTGAGCGAGCGTAGCGAGAGGAAACGCATAGCACATCTGCCCAAAAGTCGTCCTTGACATTCTTCTTAATATGCATGTTTATTAATACGCTGTTTACGTCAACTTTTATAACCTTCATAACAGTGAACTCTTCCTTTTATAACAACTTTTTTTTTAACGGATTCGAGTTTAGTGCATCAAAATACGTTATAGTGCAAAATTTGAAAAAAAATTGGTGCTGAGGACGCTCTCCTTCAGTTTTACCAATAATAATAATAAATTTATACTCAAATAAAGTTGTATGCATGTATGGACACATATAAATTGATTATAAAAGTCAGACAAGTATATAACACTTTTTATGTGGTCTTCACAATAGATCGAAATCGCTGGCTAGTTTTAGTGCTACAATTAGGTTGTTGATTATTTGACAATCATTTTCAAAAATCCAAAAAGTCAGCAAAAATGTAGCTAAAAAATGTAGTTTTATTAACCACATGACCGAAACCCTGCAATATCTACTTTCTCATCTCCTCTCAATGAATTTTGACGAGGAAAAAATTTGGAAGGGGGCAAAGAGGTTGATCTTCAGGTCATATGTCGGTTTGATGTCCCTGCTTAGTTTTATTCCCAAATGTCTGGGTAAAAATAGAAAGAAAGTGTTCGTATTTGTAATCGTATGTAAAAAGATGGGTAATAATTGTTCAATGTTAGCATAGGTCTAATATCAAAATTACAAATGTAATAATCAAAAATACTTTTGACGGATAGTGTTCAGTATTTGAGATGGCGAATGAAAATATTCTAAACTCTGGCAAACACTAACAGCTGTAGGTTTTGGTTGAAGGGGTATCTGAGTCTAGTTTAGGAACGTAGAAAGAACATAAGAACATAGCGAAGAATTCTAACACGTGAATTTAAATGAAAGTAAGCAGAGTGGAACAGTTGATAGAACATAGAGATTAGAAACTATTTCGACTCAGTTTGATTTCACTGTCATCGCGGCGATTCGCTGTGCTCTTTGCTCGCTTTTCGATCCAATCTGTTTGTAGCCTAAGGGTGCTTACAGAGTAGGGCGTAGATAGAGCAAAGAGTACAACGAATCACCTGTGAAATCAAACTGAGTTAAAATCACTGTTATGCTCACTGCCGTAAAATGTAGGTTTCGAGGCAACGTTATCTGGAGGGTTCAGAGCACAACTAGACCAAGTCCATGTTATACAGTTTTCAGAAAATAAGTATTACGCGTTTTAATTGCAGGGACGTTGTATAAATCATATTGACCAGTATGAGTCTTAAAAATATTTGAACTTAAACACTGATATTATTTATGTATAGCCTTGTTCATAAAATAGTTACAACTTGAACTTGGCTTACTTCTGCTGTGAAAAAAAAAAAATGAGAATGACTTCCAGATGTGTAGCAAGAACTGCTACAAGTGGCAAAATAATTAAGTTAGGACTTAGTCACCTGTAGCACTGAAAAGAGCCATTTTAGTAATACTCTTCAATGCCATTTCAACATAATATGTCAAAAATTGACTTGGTCTAGTTGTGCTCTGAACCCTTCATTTCATTCTGCTCAAGTTTGATAAACATCCCCCTTCCATCTATCCCCTATTGTAATAATTAAGGCAATTTGATTGTGTAGTGTCATTCTAAGTTTTTTTTTTTTAATCTATTAGAATTGTACATCTAAATGAATTATTAATTGATTTTCGAATGAAATACCGATTCCCAATAATCGAGGATTGAAGCCAAAACGGAAAGGAGAAGGTATATTTTCCGTGATTGAGGAAGCATTTTGTGGTGGTGTTTGGCTTTTGTGGTGTAACAGTGGTTATGGTGGTTATGGTGGCATGGTGCACGGTAATTCTCTTCCTCTCCCCCGGTTTTCGCACTTACCATGGTGACGTCATCGATTTTTGAGATACTTCGGACGAATATGTTGACTCTGACTACAGCCGGGCCATCTTGCCGGTGATAAAAAAATGAAAACCAACCATTAGATTTATAAAATTAATAATTATATATGATTATTTTAGTAACTTTTCTATATTCGGTCTCATATTTTTTTTTTAAAAAACTATTAATACCAAATATATTTTAAACAAACAAATAATTAAATCTTATCTTTAAATAATATATTAAAATACTGTAATATTTAACACACATATAAATATTGAAGCTTTGCATGATGGTGCATTGTGAAAGCGCGCTTGAAAGAACTATGAAACATGTATAAATATTATTATAAAATTGTAAAATAAAATAAAAAGTTTCAAGTATAAATTTAGGAAAGCACCAAATGTAGGAAATAAATAAGCTATCTATGTTGAAGGTTGATAAGATTAGTTAAGAGGTAAAGCATATTTACGGTTGTGTTTCCTGAAAATTTTATCAATGAAATGTATTTTTCATGATTTAATTCATAAAAAGGGACTAAGTATCTATTACTATTGCAAGTCCCGTACATGCACTTGAAGCTAAGTGCAGCAAAGCACTTAGCTTCAAGTGCAAGTCCCGTACATGCACTTGAAGCTAAGTGCAGCAAAGCACTAATTGAAGCTGCAGCATCTGCCTCTGGGTGCACACTGAATTATCGAAACACCTGTTCAGGAATTTTCAGGAAAAACCAATATGTGCACCCAGTGCCCTTGGATTTTTATATTTATTTGTATTGTATATTTCGCTCTTATTGTATAAGTTGTATTTTTTGGCTTTCCATTTTCTATTTTAATGTTGTTTTCTCAGTCAGCCTGGTGGATGCTACGCAATGCGCCACTACATGTGTACTAGTTGAATTTGATTGTGTTGAATCTGCGGGAAATTGTGCAAAAAAAAAAAAAAAACCAACAAAAACCTAAATTTTTTCTAGGCTATTACCGCTATTTGAATGAAACATTGTTTACCTCAACAATAAAAAAAAAATATTACTATTAAATATTAATGTTGTTTTATTGTTGAGATTAACCCATATGCAAATATTTTGGCGCGATGCAAGTATCAAACAAATTTTGAGCTCATTTCATGACTACATTTAAGTTTAAAAAAATAAAATGAATAGTCGAAATGCTAATGATCTGTATCAATATGCCAAAAAATAAAATTCAAAAATTTTCATTCCCTTGAAGATGCATTTATGCAGCGTTCATATCTTTTAACTGACCTTTGAGTGTACTTCGTGAATTCTTTCTGCTAGCGAAAAGGTTCGGGATTAAAAAAAAAAAGGAACTCAAACAAACCAAAAAGAAAATGTCTAAACGTTAAGGATTTAAAAGGTTCCATCAATCAATTTGCAGAAATTCTATCTAGGTGGTTAATTTGTTAAAATAAATAAAAACAAAACAACATAAGTATAAAATAGACAAAAAACAAAACAACATAAGTATAAAATAGACAAAAAACAAAACAACATAAGTATAAAATAGACAAAAAAAAAACATATAACAAAATCAAAGTAACCGTTAAATTGTTTATTTATGTTAGTTATTGGTATGGTTGAACCATATGGCTTACCATCTTGATGTCACTTATTGTCGCTATACTCCGGACGAACAGGTTAACACGTACGATGGCGGGACCATCTGGCGACACCAACAAAGTAGTTTGTAAACAACCCGCCCTTTTTTTTTTCTTTATTTATTTCCATAGTGTTTAATTGTTCACATGTGCAATTTTATATTGGTGCTTGTGGTGTAAAATAAAGTTTGGCTGTGCTCACGTGCACAAAAAAAAACGGGGAAATAATGAGAAATAAATAACAAAACACAGTGTAATTTTTTAACACACACACACACAGAAATTAAAGAAAATGTTAACTAAAGTGAAAGTGGACGAACAAAATAAAATTCAAATGAGTGCGTTAAATAAAAGCAGATTTGAAGCAAGTGACGTCATGGGCTGTAAAGGGCTAGAGGAGAACCCTTTCTGTGATATCTCTAAAATTATCTCGGAGAATCGATAGTAAAAGTCTTCTAACAAACTGCCGGCACCATGTATCGATTATGTGTCACCTGTCTTATTATTGTATTTTCAATATCATATATTTAGCCTCAGGCACTTGTTCCAGATTAATTTTCTACCAAAAATGCTTTTCAAAATATATCTCTAGCCGTATACTCTAGAAATAAACGTAGCAAAAAGAATATTGGCAAGATATGAATTTATAAAAATATATAATATTTTAAACTTTTAAAAGAAGGCAGTAATATTCTTCTCAGATCCACAACTGGAATTGATGATAGCATTTTTTAATAACATATATATATATATGTTTTAAATAACTTATTATATTTATAAAATATTATTGTATATGTACGATGTGACGTCAGTTCATATATAGAAAAAAAAATCACTGCTACGGGCATGTTTTAATTATTAATAAGAACGTTTTCCATACTAATATAGGTAATTAGATAATATATTATTATTATATTTTGCATTATTGTTTTCTCTGATTTTTTAGTTTCTTAGAATATACATATTTTATAAATTCTAAACAAAATATCAATAAAAATAGTGAACCCAAAATCAAATAAAAAAAAAAATAAAAAATTAACCTTCTCGGGTGTATTCGTAATTATTGATTCTAGAAATGCTATCCAAGTTTTTTTCTTACATTTCTTAACAAACCGAGTTTGGGCTGTTTGTTGCTTGTATGTCGTCAAAAAATGATTTTAATATAAATAGTGACCCAAAATCTCAACAATTTTCTAATATGTTGGCAAAAGGTCAATAAATAAAAGTAAAAATTAACCTTTTTGGTGCTATATTTTTTTTTTTTTTTTTCTTTTTTTTTTTTTTTTTTTTTTTTTTTTTTTTTACGGCGCATCGACATAATTCTTGGCCATTAGCGCCGAGATCCAGAGTGCAACCAGGAATGCTATTTCTATTTTCTATATTTTTATTGATTCTAAAAATGGTATCCATGTTTTTAGTAAAAATGCTTTAGCGATGACTAAGCAGAAAAAAAAATGTCTGAAAAAAAGTGCCCGCTGGCGTTCGCACATGCGCGGTGGCCATTTACGAAAAAGAACACTGTACGTTATACAGAACATTACATAGGTTTGTCGGGTGGACCTAAAGCATATATATGTTCTTGAATTTGAGCAGAGGGCTCTAAACGAAATTAATTTTCTTACCTTTCTTAATAAACCGAGTTTTGGCTTTTTGTTGCTTGCATTTCGTAAAAAAAAAATATTTTAATATAAATAAAAACCCGAAATCTCAAACATTTTTAGTTTTTTGGCAAAAAGCCATTAAATAAAATTCAATTTATTAAACTGGCTTTACATGTTTCGCATCCCACAATGCCTCTTCAGGAGGCTAAAAATATGTAAAGTGTAATGGAATGCAATCAAACCTTCGTTATAACTAAGGATCGTCCATGGAGTATAAATCAGCTGTTTAAAATACCAATAGATAGATAACCCATCTCAATTATTTATGAGTGGCCACTCAAATATTTTGGTATTTATTCAATGTTATTTCAGTTATAATTGTATTAATTTGTAATTATGTTATTTACTTCTACGTAAAGGAAGTAAATAGTAATAGTCCTAGTAACGTGCCTTGAGGAACTCCGGCAATACAATTAACTGAATATTATGTGAAGGTAGAATATTGGCAAATACCAAAAAAATATATAATTTTGTTCCTTGGGCTGAAAGAAAGGATATTTCTGGTCGGGATTACGAAATGGCCCTTGGAAAAATGCTATGAATAATTCACTCCCCCTAAAACATCCCTTAATTTTGCGTTCCAGTGTAATCCCATGGGAGGTTATAAATAAATCTGTGGGCGTAATCTATTTTTAGTTCCTCGAGGGGTGGAGTGCCTATTTTTAAGGCTGGAGATATGTCTCTTGGCATTTTTCTTTCGTTTATTTTCGCCCCCCCCTTCATAAAAACCTGGAGTAGCTGGGGAACTGGAGTGACATGTCGAGTGGTCTCTGAGAACATTGATCCTCAGTGGCTTTGTGGGCTTCGTGTGCGTGGGTTGTTCGTGTGTCTAGAGTGCTGCTCCTTGTGGTAGAATTACTAACTAGTGTTACAAGGAAAGCTACTTCGTGTTTTAGCATCACTTTTCAGTGTGATGTAATTGTTTTTGGCTCCACATTGGGCTATTTTAGGGTTAATTTCGTTAGCCAATACGATTTTAATTTTTGATCTTTTGAAAGATTTTAAATGCGATTTTGAATGGATAAATCAAAAACTGCCTAATGTATTCTCTCTATATGCATACATTTTTCAAATCAAAGCTACTGCCATTAGATGATTTAAAAATTAAAAGAGAACTTGCTTTGGTCCAAAAAAAAAAATCAAACACCAAATAACCAAAGATTAAGGCCCAGCGCACACGAAGCACAGTGGTGCCGGGAATTGTTGGAAAAAGGTCAAAATGAAAGTCAAAGATTCCCATCCATTCCTTGACTTCTTATCAACGTTAACTATCTGCATCTCATATCTATATCTATATCTATATATATATATATATATATATATATATATATATATATATAGATATATAGGCACTTGAATTTATTTAAATAGTATTTTTTTTAAGGGAGAGGTAATTCAGCATAGGAGAATGTGTTCAGCACTCAACAAAACGATTCCCATTAGATTAAACTAAAAAATAAAATACAAAAAATTGGAGTATTAGGCATAAGAGTTGCCAAAATTACAGATCACAAACAACGAATGATTTTTATTTTTTGCAATAAATACAATTTTTAATGCTGAGCTCATTCTGCTAAGCTGAATTAGCCTTTCCTTAACAAAAATACTGTTTAAATAAATTCATGTGCATTTTTTTTAAATTTCAGATGTGGAATACATGCAAATGAAAACGTATCTTTACTGAGAACTACTTGACGCATCGAAACCCCGTTTGCGCGGCTCTTCCTTGTTCTGTTAGTACATTTTAAAAAAAATATAACGCAAAATATGAGTAAAGAGGAAACCGTTCCCTTCAAAGGCCTATTTGAGCCCTTAGAAGTATTATTTTCTCATTTCCGAGGGCACCATTTTATAGATCTCGACGAGAACTACAACTTTGCCCCTTTGAAAAATGTTGATATCTCAAACTGTTTAGTAGTTATTTCTCATATGGCCCGCTTATCTGGGCCACCCTGTATATATGTATATAAATATATTGGAGATATGATGTGTTTTTCGCAGCTAATTCATTCCCTGTTATTCCTGCATGAGCCTTGACCCTTACTTTTGTTACTTTCCCATGTTAAGTTCTTAGAATTTTTGAAGAACTTAAGCTTTGACGCTCACCAAATAAATTCTTTAATAATTTGGCTGATTTACTTTAGCTTGAACATTGAAATGACCTAATACGATAGTTCTAACTAATTCATAAAGAAAATATAAATCAAGAAATAAATTAAAATTTAAAAAAAAACGAAGCAAACTTGGTATTCTAGTCTTTATTGAAACGTCTAGTTTATTTATATTTAAAAGTAATTTAAGTTAAAAAAAATCAAGAAGGAATAAAAAAAGTCCGTCACGCAGGAGCTGCATAACTAAGCACTTTCCTCAGAACTTGGGTAGTGTAGACTGCTTTCCAGAACAATTTGATTGCATAAATAAAATAAAAACGTGAATAGTTCTCTTTTAATTTTGTAATAAGTAACTGATCAATTATTAATTTGCTTCCAGAGTTATGTTTACTACACTACGTAATAAATACAAAAAACCTCATATTATCGTATTTTGATCAAACGCAGGAACAGGATACAGTCCCTCTAGTGGTAGAAAGCGCTCCTTGCGGCGGCTTTGTGAACCTACGTCTGGCGGGCTTTTCAATTGAAATATATTACAAAGTAAACCCCCCCTTTCCGATTGACCGATTCAGCTCATTTTTACAATACTTCTTTCTCATGAGTTACCCACGACGTATACCGTGTTTCGTTACAATACAGCAGAAATTACGACCGGTATGAGTATATTAGTAATTTGGGCCCGGAGTAAACCCCCCCCCCCCTAATGAAACGATTTAGTTTATTTTTACAACACATATTTACCTGTAGATTACCACTACGAATACCGAGTTTCGTCGAAACGTACCAAAAATCACGGCTGGTAGTGGCGAATTGGTATTGTGGGTCCGGAGTAAACCCCCTCCCCTCCTAATGAACCGATTTAGTTCATTTTTATATCTCACTTTTCTCTCTATATTACCACTATGAATGCCAAGTTTCGTTGAAATATAACAAATATTACGGCTGACATGGTCAAATTAGTGTTTTGGGTTCGGGGTAAACCCCTCCTTCCGGTAGACCGACTTTGGTGGTTAACGAACTCGTTCAATCGTTTGCTAATTGAATGCTATATACCATGTTTCGTGATGAAAAAACAAAAACTCTGGCCGCTATCGTGTTAACAGGCAATATATATATATATATATATATAAATTTTAACGGGGTTCATTTTCGGTGTCTACTAGGTAGGATCGATAAAAATTTGAAGAAATTTTTTAAAAATTCCGTCATGAGTCCAACCTCAATAGCTACTTGCTATTGAGGAGGAAAATGCTAAAAGTATGTATTTTTTTTGTTGATTCTACAGCTTGGAGTTATGAGTTTTTGCAATGTATATTTTGAGTGTCTACTTGACTGCCAGCAAATAACTCACTGAAAAATTCTTACTTAAAGAAAAACTTTATTTATAACTTTTAATCTTCTTTGCTTTAAGCATTTCTAAACGGGGTGTTATTTGGTGTTTAACTTCTCTATTTGGCCACAGAAAGTTCGCTTTTAATTTTTAATAAATTTCTTTGATGAATTTCTGCATCAAGAAAAAAAAAAAAAAAAAAAAAGAAAAAACACTCAGCAGTTTCTCATTTCAAAACCGAGCTTCAAAGGGCTAATAACTTTCCCTACACAACATTTAAAATTGAAATACGAAAATGAAATGTTCCGAAGAAGTCAAAATGAATTACATCGTATGAAAGCCAGGCTAAGGGCCCATGAAAACAGGATTAACAACTTTAATTAATTTATTAAAATCAGCTAGATAGGTTTATAGCTGATTACTCACAGATGATATTTAGAAAGTCCGACTCGCAGGACAGGCGTCATCCCAAGCGCATTTTTTGCAGCCTCTAAAATGGTCCGATTGATATGAAATTTGGTACTAAAACCTTTCGTCTAATTTGAATGACAAGTTCGTTAACAAGAAGAATTCGTCCACGGGAACATCGTTTTAGGAGTGAAAAAATCGTAACGCTTACGTTTTCGAGTTCGTATGCTTGCATATCTGTAACCGTTTTTGAGAAAAGTGGAAAAAATGTTTTTGCAACTAATTTTCGGTTTGGGTACTTAGAATCCTAAGATTCAATAGAAATGCTTTCTACATGGTTGATATTCATCTAAACTAAGACGTTTAAATTTTGGTTACATTTAGAGCTAAGGAAATATTCGAAAAGAAATGTATAAATAGACAAGAAAGGTTTGGAATCTTCGTATATTTTTGTAAATATATCGAAAACGGTTGAGAAATCGTGATCAATGGAAAGTAACAATTTTTTGAAAAGTGTGTTTCTTTCAAACCACAATAACGATTCAAAAACTTGATATTTATAAAAAAAAAAAACCGTTGTAGTGATTAAATATTAGCTTCTTTTTAATCTAATCCTGAGGCAAGAGTTGAACTGTACAGTCCATCGAATATATTAACTGTACAGGCCAATGAGGCCGGGACTGTGCAGGCCAGGCCTGATGTGTATGGACAAGAGGATATTTGCTTCACATACAGTGGGTAAAAAAAATCAAATATTTTTTTCGTGTCGTTATACCGCGGAAAACTTGCGAAATAGAGAGACTAAAAAGGGGTAAAATTATTAAGAATATCTGTTAGAATCATTCGGTCGCACATTTGATCTAACGTTTGACAATTTTTTTTTTTAAAAAGTCACATTTTATTGGAAATTTTTATTATTTTTTAATTTACAATTTTTAATATGTAATAGTTGAAATTATAATCTTCGAGACACTAATAAATTAATATGTAAAAACTGGATTTGTCTCCTAACATCTTCCGGTCGCGCAAGGGCTGTCAAATATTGCCAAAATTGGTTAAAACCGGAAATATTATCTTCTTCTTCTTCTTCTTCTTCTTCTTTATCATCCTCCTTTGTGCCTTTCAGCGTGGAGGTGCCTCGATCCAAGAGCTCCAAGCATCCCGATCCCGAGCCAGCGCTTTCATGGAGTTCAGACTCTTTCCCTTTTCCTGTCCAAGCCTGGAAATGTGGTCCATCCATATCAATCTCGGCGTTCCTCGTGGACGACGTCCAGTGGGCCGAGCCTCAAAGAACTTCCGATGATTTCTGTCTTTACCTGATCCTGCATAAATGCCCAAACCACCTTAGCTGTCTTTTCTCCACTGGTTCCTTCAAGGAAGCTACTCCCACATCACTCCGTATCCTATCGTTCCTGACTTATGAACATATTATCAAAGATTAAAAAAAAGAGTTAGCTTCAACATTAGATTTTGGTTTTATTCATTGAATACAAAGTAGACTTATGATTACATTACATGCCTGATAATTTTGAATAAAATTGAAATGTGCCTTATTATCAAAGGCATCGTCGACCTTGACTTAATAGTACTTCATATGTAGCCATCCCGAGTATTGATTGCAAAATCCCTGAGATTGACCGAAAAGTACTCTAGTAAGGATCAGAAATATTTGCCGGACGTGTCACTAGAAATTAAATGAGGCAAATGTAAAGAAGAGCTGGGATTGCGGGATCCGGGACCTTTGTTTCACTCCAGGTGGCTAACAACCGCTAATCAAACACTGAGACTCCAAATGTGTAGTTCCAGAAAATAGTTAATATAGATATTAATAAGTTATGTATGTACTTTGTATTCAATGAGTAAAACCTAAATCTAATGTTGAAGCTAATTTTCTTTTTGCGCTAAGATGTCACAGTTCTTGCGTGTTGGACTTTTAGTAGTTTATGATATTTTTTTTTTTTTTTAAAGCAAGTAGATATAAAAGAGTGAATATTGTATAGGTAGCAGCTGTACTGGGCGTTTCCTAATCTCGGCGTGGGATGGCCACAAGTGGGAGCTGTTCTTCTGGAGATAGCTTCACATTCACGGTACAATTTATCAAGGAGTAATCAATGCCTAGCTCCTGGTTCGGCGAGGTCTCTCTGGGGTAAAGTTCCAGATTAATGGGGCTACCGACCACTCGGAGCAACCAATCAGAAACTCCCTTCCAACGGGTCTTCTCCTCCCTCTCTCCCTCTCTCTCTGCCCAACGTTTTAATATGTACATTTGTCAAGAGTTCTAAACCTCGAGTTGTCTTCTGGGAAAAGGGACAACACCATCTACATTTGCTGGAAAACTCGACTTGTTTATTCGTTGGAAAACCTTAAAACTTTTATTTTTCTGTGTTGTCTTTTATTTTACCAATTGTATATATAATAATTTGTTGATCATTAATAATTTCGGGGATTATTTTTGTTACTTTATACAAAATAATGTGATATTTTATAAACAGGGTGTCCCGAATTCAAATGGGCAAACTTCAGGAACGTGTCGGGGACCCGAAACTAAGACAAAACGTCCTTTAGAGATTTGCTTCGTTTTGGAGAAAATCGCAAAACAACAATCGAAACAATTTTTCATTTTTGTACATACTTATTTAAATTTTCAATGGGAAAAATTGTCACTCGGGATTGTTTCGAGAAACCAATCTCTACTAAAATTCAATCTCTTGATGCTGATCTAGTTTTCGTGTACGGTTTCTGCAACGATAATGCTTTAGAAGCGGTGCGAGAGTAGACATGTCTTTTTGTTAAAATTTAATAGACAACGAGAGAGTGGGTCATTTTATTTATTAACATTTTTTTATGTTATCATTTATTTAATTTAGTTATTGCTTAAAATGTTGCCCTCTTGCAGAAATGCGAGCATTACAACTAGCATTGGCTTCATGAATTGCAGTTAAACACTGTTCTGGTGATGTTTGGTGCACTTCACCTATGATTTGGAAATTGCAGCTAAACACTGTTCTTATGATGTTTGGTGAACTTCATCTATAATTCGGTCTCTTAATTGCTTTCTTGAGTTGATTGACACAGAATAAACTTTCTGCTTCAAGGTTCCCCATATTAAGAAATCCATAGGTGTCATATCAAATCAGCTCTTGAACGATGAAGTCTTCTCTTCAAACTCTCTTAATTTAGATGATGTTTGGTGAACTTCATCTATAATTCGGTCTCTTAATTGCTTTCTTGAGTTGATTGACACAGAATAAACTTTCTGCTTCAAGGTTCCCCATATTAAGAAATCCATAGGTGTCATATCAAATCAGCTCTTGAACGATGAAGTCTTCTCTTCAAACTCTCTTAATTTAGATGATGTTTGGTGAACTTCATCTATAATTCGGTCTCTTAATTGCTTTCTTGAGTTGATTGACACAGAATAAACTTTCTGCTTCAAGGTTCCCCATATTAAGAAATCCATAGGCGTCATATCAAATCAGCTCTTGAACGATGAAGTCTTCTCTTCAAACTCTCTTAATTTAGATGATGTTTGGTGAACTTCATCTATAATTCGGTCTCTTAATTGCTTTCTTGAGTTGATTGACACAGAATAAACTTTCTGCTTCAAGGTTCCCCATATTAAGAAATCCATAGGCGTCATATCAAATCAGCTCTTGAACGATGAAGTCTTCTCTTCAAACTCTCTTAATTTAGATGATGTTTGGTGAACTTCATCTATAATTCGGTCTCTTAATTGCTTTCTTGAGTTGATTGACACAGAATAAACTTTCTGCTTCAAGGTTCCCCATATTAAGAAATCCATAGGTGTCATATCAAATCAGCTCTTGAACGATGAAGTCTTCTCTTCAAACTCTCTTAATTTAGATGATGTTTGGTGAACTTCATCTATAATTCGGTCTCTTAATTGCTTTCTTGAGTTGATTGACACAGAATAAACTTTCTGCTTCAAGGTTCCCCATATTAAGAAATCCATAGGTGTCATATCAAATCAGCTCTTGAACGATGAAGTCTTCTCTTCAAACTCTCTTAATTTAGATGATGTTTGGTGAACTTCATCTATAATTCGGTCTCTTAATTGCTTTCTTGAGTTGATTGACACAGAATAAACTTTCTGCTTCAAGGTTCCCCATATTAAGAAATCCATAGGTGTCATATCAAATCAGCTCTTGAACGATGAAGTCTTCTCTTCAAACTCTCTTAATTTAGATGATGTTTGGGGGCTTATATTGATCCGTAATTCCAATATCGTTTTTTTATTCATCTTCCTGGTTATTAATTCCATATTTTTGGAGTTCTCCCTCAACGAGTGTCTATAAATTGTCTATAGGACTAAGGTCAGGTGACTTACTTGTTTCCAAAAATATTCTGCAATTATATAATAACCGAGTTTTTAGAGCTTTATGTTTTGGGTCATTGTCGTGATAGAATTTCAATGTATTAAAATGTCCATTTTTTCGGGCACCATCCCTCAAATTTCCTTTTAGAATATTTAAATACATGTTATTGTCGATGATTCTGTCAATGAAGACGAAATTTTTTACTCCCTTGAAAGTCATGCAGCCCCAGAATATCACAGACCCTAGCAGTGTTTCACTGTACCTATTTTATTCCTCGGCTTATGCTCTTTATTAGTCCGCGCCAAACCCTAGCTATCCCATCAGTGCTGTTTAAGTGGAACTTTCATTCGTCTGCGAATATAGCATTATCCCAGTATGTATCAGGATCTTTATTATTATCTAAAGTTATAAAATCATGAGGTGTATATAGTTTGCCAGAAAGCTGCTTATGTGGTGATAAGCAGTCGAAGAATGGATGGGATTCGGCTAGGAAAACATTAATACGATTTTTTTAAAGAAAATCTGTATTAACCTTTTGCTTACGACGGGTAGTGCGGGCTGCCCGACCCTGTAGTACGGGGATCACTCTACCTGGCCGGGCCCTAGTTACGAAGCTATTCTCGCCCTACTCTCGACGTCCGTACAAACGTTCATATAATTTCCTCCCTTAACATTTCTAATCGTAGGAAAACTGCATTTTATTATTCATTTACGTTTACTTTTAGCTCTAAATATTTAGGTTGAATTATATAATTAGATGCTCCAATAAATATTTTTTATAGTCTATACTTTTTAGTACGAAAAATATTATTTTTCTATGATATAGGTATTAATCAAAGAAGCTAAATAAATATATAGCCTCTTTTTTATTAAAAACAATAAAAATACATCATCCTTTTCGATTGGAATCGAGTTGGATCAAACACTGGCGATGTTAATTTTTACGATCCCGACCCATGTATCGATAATCCGTAGCTCTCTCTCGACACAAATAGTTAATTTTTCCGGCGACCAGTGGTAAAATAAATAGCTAAAGCTTCTCTAAATCCTTGCTTAATAGCCCCAAGTTCTAACTCCTGGGAAAGTTAGCCGTAGGGAGCTGGTAAGCGAGAGAGAAGAGTCGGACTGCTGTACAAGTCCTTCGTTCCAGGGGCACGGCAGCTCTCGACTGCTGTACAAGTCCTTCGTTCCAGGGACACGGCAAACTTCAACTTCTACAGAAGTCTTTAGTAAGGAAAGGGTTAAGGACGTTTCGGCTACTCTTTGGTAACCTTCGTCAGCTAAAAGACAAAAGCAAAGAAAATACAGAATTAATAAACAGGGGGAAAAAAAAAGAAAAAGTTAAGCAATAAAGACAAATGATAGATCTATACATACAAATCAATTTTGAGAACAATTAAGTTGGTAATGAACATGTAAGTGAACAATAGTTATTTTCTATTACTTAGTTCAAGAAAATCATAAAAACATAAATCATTTTAAATGAAAAAATTAAAAGTGAATAAACAATAATAATGATATTTTTAATCGTTGAAAATAAATAAGTTACTACATACCAATGAAGTGCCGAGGGCAGAGAAAGACCAAAGTTAACAGTTAAGTGACTATCGTGAAAATATACAAAGAAACCTCTTCCAGGGTATATGTAACTGAAAAAAACTTTTTTCTTTTAGCTGACCAAGGCTACCAAAGAGTAGCCAAAACGTCCTTAATATAGATTTTTACAAAAATCGTATTGATGTTTTCTTAGCCGAATCCCCAATATTCCCTTATTGCTTAAACTTATAAAAATTTTAATTCCTAGCTACCCTACCATTATATTAGTTCTCTGGAGAGCACTTCTTACTGTTTCTGGACTTACCTTCTTTTTAATTTCTTGTTTAAGCTCCTATGGTATGATAGGAGCATTTATAAAGGGATTCTGGTTCAATTTTTGGACAATTTGTCTTCTACCTTCCTTCGACCACACTTTAGGATACTTTGTTTTCTTTTCGCTTTTCAATTTATTCTTGGTTTTAAATATTTTTATGGTGTAAGACATCTTTGAAAGAGGCTTATTGCTCTATTAGTTGATTTTTTTTTTTTTTTTAATTCACAGTCCACTTCCTGCATAGAATCTACACGCAGACTGGTGTCAATCGATATTATTCTATGTGATCATTGACGTGAAACTTGCAGATTTAGAGATATTTGGTCTACGACTGACTATTCCTATATAGTTAGTAGGATTATGTCCGGACAAGGACATAGAACTAGGAAAAACTGATAATTCCGATTACCTAATTTTGTGACCTGTGAATTTAATGTTTTATTCGATTCTTACTAAGGTTTTTGTTGCGAATAAATTATTTTGCTCGAATTTCTGCCTATTTTGAACCTCAGGAATGCTACTTCATAGGCCCATTACAATATATATATATATAAAAAATAGTTTCGATCAGTAATTGCAAGCTTAATTTCAAAATTTCATTTTTCCGTTTACTTCTAAGAGACGCTGTATGTTTCCAAAACTTGTTAAATTTTAATTTTATCCATATAGGAAATGAGTTTTCTTCGATATTCTCATTCTTGGTTAGACAAGTCTCAGAAAATTGAACCGTATTAAAATACAAGAAAAATAAATATCATTGGACAGAACAAAATATTGTATATCTATTTTGTTTATTGCTTGTATAAAAAGTATGTAACGCAAGAATATCAATTCCTGCTGATTTGTTGACATAAAGACTTTCTGAGTTTGCCAATTTTCCAGATGAACAAAAACAAATGAGCATTAAAAATTTTTTTCAGCTATCATTACCAGTTGTGGATTAGAAGAATTTAACTGTCTATAAGATACCTTTTTAAAGTAAGTTTATGTTTCCTATATTTGATAAAATACTTATTAGGGGAAGAAATCTGAATAGAAATAAAAGAAGAAATGTCAGGATTTTCATTATTCAGCATTTAATTTCACAGTATGAATTAATAATTTAGTTAAAATTTGATTAACTGCCTGGAGTAACATATGTTTTTATTATGACTTTCTAATGTGTGGAACTGAAACAAAAATCCTAAGCCATAAGATAATGTTTAAAGTAACGAATATTGCTCACGAGGAACCAAGATGGCTTTCGAGGAAGACTGTTCAAGGGAAAGCTGTAGATTTTTTCTTGGTTTTTATTTAAAAAGTATGAGAAGTAAATTCAAAATTTTAACTTAACAAAAAATATTTTTTCCCCAATTTACAAAATTACATTTTAAGTTTTTTTTGTACTAAATTCAATAAATTTCAAACATTTTACACACTAAATGTTCTTTTTAAGGTGATTTTAGGTTTGTAGTTACTATTGCCTAATTTAAAGAAGAAGGAGAATTAATTCTGCAGATTTCCATGTGAAATTCGATTGTCAATATATACATTAAGAAACATTTAAAAAAGCATAACATTTTAATTGTAACTTTTAATGAAAAAGATAGTCTAGGTCGATGTCACTGGAAATACTGTTTAATTATTTTAAAATTTAGCTGGAAAATCCGTAAGGTGATGGTAAAAAAGCCTATATGATATGATAATAATAATAACAAATGAATAGAAACAATAAGTTCCAAAAAAGTAAAATAATTTTGAAGAACATAATTAATTAAACAAAAACTAAAAATGCGGAAATACGCTTGTACGCTTTGGGTTGCTCTTAAGCCTTTATATATTATTTTTTCAACGGAGAATCAGTTCATTCATTTTGCCGATAGAATACTACACAAAGTTACTTTCGAACCTTCCTTAAAAGGCAAGTTGAGGCTTTCTTTGAATACCAAAAAAATTATCTTCTGATGGAAAAACACACTATAATAAAATTATACAAAATTAAACATAATGATAAATCAATCATTAATGCTTTACTGTAACAATTATCAGGAATAGCTATATTTTAATATTAAATGGAGGCTGTGAATAAAGCATCAAGTGAAGTATTTATAGTAATAAGTTACTCAAAAGTACTACCGATTCAAAGAATAAAATTTTATAATTATATTTGGAGTAATCAGAAATTATGGTAGATATATTTATGCTATATCATAATTGTCATCTAACCACGTTTCTTTTGCATAATTTGAGAATTTTATAACCTATTTTTACCATCATTAATTGATTTTCTTTGTCAATAAGGGTCGTTTTTTATTATTATTTTTTGGTTTGTGCATGTTCTATAATGGAAATAGTAGCACCAATTAAATAATTATTAAAATTTGTTCAGTCGACTTAAAAAGTATGACAAAAAATGAAATTAAACAAATTAAACAGATTTATAACAGTAAACTATATGGGATAATTGTTCAAATTAAAAATTAATAAAATTATAAAAAAAAGAAGAAAAATAAGCTTTAAATGTTTTAAAAATCTGCCCAAAAAAAATATTTCCCTTCTTCAAAAATAGATGCAATAAAATACTATAGGGCTAAACTTCCATGTATTATCTGTTGAGTTTTCACTATTTTTATTATCCATTAAATACTAATTTTGTTTTTATGATATTTTATGCTCCTTTCGTAGAAATACAAATCAATAAAAAAGATAATAATGTAGCCAATGAATGGAAAAGGAAAATAAAACAATCAAAATGGAACATTATAATTCAAGTGTAATGGTTGAAAATGTAGGTATACATATAAAACAAAATATTACCTCAGTATAAAAGTCGGTTTAGCCGCATAAAAATAAACAACTTTACATGTTTCATTGTTTTTTCATGTTTATATAATGTTTCACAAACGTTTGTATCCAAATAATAAGTTTTTGATCTACCGCGGTTGAATTAAAGAGTGTGCACAGCAGATGTGATGAAAAATTATCTTTTTATAAAACATTTTACCTCCCATCTTACAAGCTGTAGAATTACACCGGTACAAGAAACCTAATTCAATCAACATATTAATATTAACTTAAATTATTTTTGGCCCAATAGTTCATTTTATTTTTTTAAATAGCATATTAGGCCACTGGAAAATTATTATTCTTGATTATAACTAGGGAATAATATTTCTGGTACTTATTTACAGAAATATTCATTTCCATCTAGAAAAAATACTTCAGCTTTATACCAAACGTCAAGAAAAATCTCTTATGTGGACTTGATATTTCTTTTGTGTTTTGGCTTCCAAATCACTTGATTTGGAAAAAACAGCAACCCTCATTCATAACAATACATCCTTTGAACTCCAAATTATTATGAAGGTTATTTGATAACAAAGTTTAAGCTGATTATAGCCAGAAATATCGATTTGAAAATTGTTTATTTGAACTGAAAATGCTCAATTCGGCGAAGTGCCCTAATAAATCATAAGTGTGCACTGAAATATTTTTCAAACCCTGCTATACTTGATTAAACAATGGAATATATATATATATATATATATATATATATATATATATATATATATATATATATATATATATAGTATCTACAAATGTGGTCTTACTACAACCATAGTATATTTTTCAATGAAGAGCAGCCTGTGAAGCCGCAATTTATTTTTCCAAAGACTCTTCAATGGTAAACGATATATATATATATATATATATATAATAATAATAAATTTGGGGGGCGAGGTTAGCTCAGTGGTAGAGCACTGGACTAATAAGCTGGAGGCCTGAGTTCAAATCCCGAGCAAGCAGTGCTTCTAGCTAGTGAAGCTAGTGTCATCGTTCATGGGTTGAATTCGGCCTCCCTGACCGTCCCTAGGCCAACCCAGCCTTTAATTAATTTAATAATGGGTACCTTGGGTGCTAATGACTCTAGCAGTCGAAGCAGCCAAGGGGAAAATCAGGCGGCCGGAGCATAGTACCGACCACACTATCTCCCTAGTGTGCCGTATGGTCATGAATCAGATACCTCTATAGTATCTGCCCCTCAGGGCCCTCGTGGCCTGTTACGGGACTGATTTTTTTTTTTTTTGATATAATAAACTTATGTTCGAAGGGTGAACTGTCAATTATATCTGTAACTTAAGGAAATAATAAAAAAACACAAATGGAACAAAATAGTTCATTTTGGGCTCTGGTAGCAAATTAAAAGTCCGTGCTTTTAGGACATTTAATGTTGAATATAAGTTAAAATCAATTTAGCTTATATAATCGTTCCCCCTCCAAAAAAACATGTACAATAATTTTATTATAGTTTCAAATGTAAAATAAGTAAAATAAGGTGTTGACTCTCATCTAATAGAAGTTCGGTCAGGTCCACATGTATGTTTTAATTTTCTCGTTGTCTGTACATGTTTTATTCTGAGTATTTTGTTAGGTTCTTTGGAAAAATAAATTGCTATTTTACTGGCAGCCCTGCATCATACTATGCTTGCTTAGCACCACATTTATAGATAATGTATAATTTATTTTATTAATCTAAATACCCCCCTACTGTAAAAATTAATTACCCTCATTTGTAAAATGAAATTATTTATAAATAATATAATCTCTACATTTTTTGTTAGAGACAACCTATCCGATGTAAAATATTTAATGATAGTGTTACATTCATAAAGATAAAATTGTCCCCAGAAATAATTTACAAACTTAAAAATTATTCAGAAAAAAAAAATCTTGTGTATTTTTAATTGAAATTACCCAAAACACAAACAAATTGTTTCTGCTCATATATAAACATAGGAGGTTTTCCCAAACGAATAACTGCATACTGAAGTATTGCTGCTCAAAGTGAATCAAAAAAACGATCATAAGGTCATATTGCTCCTCATAGTGACTCAACAAGATGATCATATGGTCATAATTGTAACCTTGAAACCAGAAATACTGATTAGTCTCACCTGGAGATGTACAGGTTCTATAGACCAACAAGAAAACATCTCTCTTCCTTCAATTTACAGAATAAAAGCTGAACTAATTGAAGTAAATATTGTTCATGAAATATCCCTTGAAGAAACGGGATAGCGAATAAAAGGTACTTTAGCTATAATCAAGAATTTTATAATTATTATACTGCCAGTGATACAGTTGTATAAGAATTACTTTATGGTTATACCAGCCGTTTAATTAAATATTAAATTATAATGGCATTATACAAAATTTTAAAACCAAAGCACCATTGAGGGATAAAGGAAGTATATTAAATTATAACTTTTTTTAGGATATAATTAAATTTGCTTCTTCAAAACCATATCATAGGAAGATAATAAAACAAATCACAATAACAAAACTCTCTCCAACGTTCTCCCTAAAGAATGCATATAAATTTATGTTACTTTATAGTTTTTAGATGACATAATAGTAGTTATATCATCAAATGTACTAGCTTGAATTTTGTAACTACACCTACGCACTTTTTCTTTATGGACACTCCTGTTAACTGTTATTTAGTTCATAATATGCTTTACAATGTTACATATTATATAACTATTGTTCCTTTTACTAATAACACTTTTTAAAGAATCGGAGCTCAGCATTTTACATTTAAATTTAATAATAAAGTAAAGAAAAGGTCTGTTCGGTCTGTCCATGGTTAAGAGCAGCTCGAATGGATGAATTTACAGAATGACTCGCAGACAACTTTTAAATTTATTGACATTGTAATTGTTCAATATTAAAGGATAAGTTTATTTAAGTAAACAAATGAAATTGCACAATTAAATGGTGACTTTTCCTACAATTTTTAAATATATATATATATACACACACACGCACAGTAGACTCTCTCTAATCTGATGTCGTTGGGACCGGACTACAGTCGGATTACAAAATTCATTTAGAAGCCTTCATTCATGTATTTAAAATAAGTCCGTCACGCAGGAGCTGCATAACTAAGCACTTTCCTCAGAATTTGGGTAGTGTAGACTGCTTTCCAGAACAATTTGCATCAAATATCCTACATAAATAAAATAAAAACATGAATAGTTCTCTTTTAATTTTGTAATGAGTAACTGATAAATTATTAATTTGCTTCCAGAGTTATGTTTACACATGGTACCTACTACACTACGTAATAAATACAAAATCCTCATATTATCGTATTTTGATCTAACGCAGGAACCGGATACAGTTCCTCTAGCGCTCATTGCGGCGCCTTTGTGAACCTATGTCTGGCTGGCTTTTCTATTGAAGTATATTACAAGGTAAACCCCCCTTTCCGATTGACCAATTCAGCTCATTTTTACAACACTTCTTTCTCATGAGTTACCCACGACGTATACCGCGTTTCGTTACAATACAGCAGAAATTACGACCAGTATGAGTATATTAGTAATTTGGGTCCGGAGTAAACCCCCCTCCTAATGAACCGATTTAGTTTATTTTTACAACACATATTTACCTGTAGATTACCACTATGAATACCGAGTTTCGTCGAAATACACCTAAAATTACGGCTGGTAGTGGCGAATTGGTATTGTCGGTCCGGTTTTTATATTTCACTTTTCTCTCTATATTACCAGTACTAATACCAAGTTTCGTTGAAATATAACAAATATTACGGCTGAAATGGTCAAATTAGTGTTTTGGGTTCGGGGTAAACCCCCCCTTCCGGTGGACCGATTTTGGTGGTTAAGGAACTCGTTCAATCGTTTGCTAATTGAATGCTATATACCAAGTTTCGTGACGAAAAAACAAAAACTCTGGTCGCTATCGTGTTAACAGACACATATATATATATATAGATATATATAAATTTTAACGGGGGTCATTTTCGGTGTCTACTAGGTAGGATCGATAAAGATTTGAAGAAATTTTTCAAAAATTCCGTCATGAGTCCAACCTCAATAGCTACTTTCCTTCGGAGGAAAGTGCTAAAATACTTATAATTTGAGGATATAATAATATGAACCGTTTTAATGGCATGTATAAAATGGTACATATTATGAAAATCACTTTTAAAACTTACGCTCCACTCGCGATGAATGTTCGAACTAGTCTGGCGAAAATCAGGCCTTCCAGCCGCAGGTGCCTTAGTAGAAAGATTTATTTACTTAGTAGAAACACAAGTTCCTGCCTCTAAAATGAAACATATATCCCTTCGTTGACTTGCATTCAATGAAATACCACGAAAAAAATGTTTGGCTAGCTAGGAAGGGAAGGTTTTCTAGGAACCCTCCAGCCGATCTAGCTCAGGCGAATTCCGTGATCCTTCACTCATTCCTGTCGGAGACCGCAGGATTAGAGAGAGCGACGGATAAGACAACGCCGGATAAGGGATAGTCTACTGTATATATATATATATATATATATATATATATATATATATATATATATATATATATATAAATTAACTTAATATAGTAGAAACATAGATAGCTCAATTTGATTACATATTTTTCCTGATTTAGCATGTTACATGGTGGATAAAGAAATGTTTTTTCTCTTCTCTTAGCTGAGCGATTCTGTTAGACGAGGCACATTCCATTGAGGAGATAAAATTTAAAGATTTTTTTTTTTTTTTTTTTTTTTTAATTTTTTTTTTGTTATTGTGAGAGAGTTTGTAGATTGCCGTCCCCAATCAGTGTTGGGCAAAAAATATTCAGAATGATGAATAATGATTAATGAATAAATGTATTATTTTATTCACGAATGAAGAATAATTACTTTTATTCATTATTCGTTATTCTGTGAATGAATTTTATGTTTTTATCACAAATTATTCGAATGATCAATCAGAATAAACATATTTTAGTGAATAATGATAGATTTATTATGATGTTGGCTGCCAGAAATATGTATATATATGAGTGTTTCAGTAGGTTTAATCAGTAGACCATCTAGAAATAAATAATAACGAATGATGAATAACTAATAATGAATAACGAATAATTCTGTGAATAATTCATGATGTACCGTGTGAATAAGATAATTCAGTGAATTATTCATCATTCACTAAAAATGTATTAGAATAATAATTTATTCGAATAATGCCCAACACTGCCCCCAATGGTGCATGGTGACCTTTACGATTGGCTACGTACCTGTCCCGTTAATCCCAGAAGGCCGTATCCTAGCGTCGTAACTTGAAGGACCGAGGATCTGGTCCAGGACTTGTTTCTCCTTCTCACGATAGTTCATTTTCTGCTGTCCATTGATACTCCTGTAAACAATGAAGGTAATGGTGAATAAATGTCTTATTATTTTTAGACATCTTATATTGATTTAAATGCATTTATTTATTTATTAAATAACATTTATGTACCATATGTGTCTTATGGACCAATGGCATACATTTTCGAGTTTATCGGGCAATGTGATTGGCCACAAAGAATTGAATAACGCTTCGACAAAACGTCTTACAGCGAGACTATAAAATACTTTTACTAGGCATAAAGAAGTGTTTCTGACTCATCTATACTTTTAGCGCGGTTCCTCCCTCCCCCATAGGGAGGAACCCCGCTTATAGGGTTGATACAATGAAACAATCCGGAAGTGCCGACTAGAAAATTTCGCGTTTCAGAACCCCTAGAGACCGAAAATAACGGTGGTTCAAATTTGTATATATATATATATATATATATATATATATATATATATATATATATATATATGTATATATTTATTTATACTTACACATATATATATATATATATTTGTCTGTTCGCTCTCTAGATAGAAGACGAATGGTCCGATTTTGATGAAATTTGGTACAAAAATCCTTTGTCCAATTTGAAAGGTCAAGTCCGTTAACCAGCAAAATCCGCCTACTGAAAGATGGCGTTTGGGGCGAAATTCGCGCAAAAAAATCGTAACGCTTACGTTTTTGAGTTCATAAGCTTCTAAGTACTCGTTTTATATGATTCCTGGGCTAGGAAAACGAATGAAACCATTTTCAAGGCAATAGCTTTAACCGTTTTCGAGAAAATTGGAAACATATTTTTTGGATACCGTTTTTGGTTTGGGTACCTAGAATCATGGGATTCAGTTGAAACATTTTCTGCATGTTCTACTTTCATCAAAACTAATATGTTGAAATTTTGGTTACGTTTGGAGTTAAGGAAGGGTTAGAATAAAATATTTTATTAACAGACATAAAAAGTTTTAGTAACTTTGTATACTTTCCTTAATATCTCGAAAAAGGTTGAAAATCTTGGTAAACGGATGAATACCATTAGAAAGCTTATTAAATGTTCTAAAAAAAAGGTTCTAATGAAAGTTTTGATTAGGCGATGTCAATCGGAGAAATAAGAGCTTAAAACTTTAAAGTAATTGATTTCGCTTATTCGAACTGTTCTTTTTGTCTGTTTTTTATTCCTTGTTATTTTTTAACTGCTTATTGTTGGATAATGTATTTGAAAATAAAACAGGTTAAGAAAAATAAGAAAAACAATTTAATGTTAGAGATATGGATTTCCAAGATATATAGCTTTTCAACTGCCTAGCGTCCTTCCTAGGGAGGGTTCTTTGTCTTTGATTTTGGTACTTAGAATTATGGGATACAGTTGAAACATTTTCTGCATGTTCGAGTTTCATCAACACTAATATGTTGAAATTTTTGTTACGTTTAGAGTAAAGGAAGGGTTAGAATAAAATATTTTATTAACAGACAAAAAAAGTTTTGGTAACTTTGTATAATTTCGTTAGTATCTCGAAAACCGTTGACAATCTTGTGAAACGGAAGATTACCATTCGGAAGCTTACTAAATGCTCTACAAAAAAGGTTCCGAAGAAAGTTTTAATTAGGCGATGTCAATCGGAGAAAAAAGTGCTTAAAGCTTTAAATTAATTGATTTCGTTTATTCCAATGGTTCTTTTTGTCTGTTTTATTTCTTGTTATTTTTTAATTGCTTATAGTTGGATAATGTATTTGACAATAAAACTTGTTAAGTAAAATAACAAAAACAATTTATTGTTAGAAATATAGATTTCCAAGATTCCAAGACCTTGTCACTAGCGGGTCTGTTTCTAGTGTAGCGGACCCTTCCAGGTAAGATTGTAAATCATGACCTTTCAAGACTTTACTACTTACAGGAATGGCGTTAGTGACCTTAAGGGTTGACACGCCATTATAATAATTAATTTAAAAAAAAAGACTGGTGGAACCAAAATAATAACTGCTTCTATTTTAATCTTTCCAAATTAGACTAGGGATATGAACGGAACCGCGCTAAGATGATGCAGTTCCTGCGAGACGGACTTTTTTTATTTAAACGTTAATGGCATAACCTCCGTCTTCACTTATCGCGAAGAAGCGTAGCGTGGCGTGGCTCTGTGCTCAGTTATCGTGAACATGCTTATAGCGTGACTGTCCTCAAATATCGTGTACATGCGTAAAGCTAGACTCTGTCCTAAGTTATCGTGAACATGCGTATAATGTGACTGTCCCCAAATATCATGTACATGCTTAAATAGCACTGACACTTCATTCATTTACACTGACGGGTCAAAAACTAATGAAGGTACCGGTGCAGCGGCAGTAGTTGGGAACCAAAATATAATGGAAAAACTACCAAAAATAAGAAGCATCTGCTCAGCTGAATTGCAAGCTATCTCACTCGGTTTAGAACATACACACGACCTAAATACTGACAGAGTAACAATATGTACAGACTCAATAAGTGCATTACTTTCATTACAGAAAATTTACAGCCACAGCCCAATAGTTAAACAAATCCTAGAACAAATACACAACATAAATAAACAAGTCACTATTTACTGGCTCCCAGGACACCTTGGTATTAAAGAGAGCACTGTAGTAGACACCCTTGCAAAGACAGCTACAACTAGACATAACATCGACAAACAAGACGTTTTATATCAAGACATGCAACTTGAAGCCAAGAAGTTTATCCTCCAAAAATGGCAGCGATCTTGGTATGAAACAAAAGAAAACAAACTGAGGGATATTAAAAGCACAGATTGTGAATAGCATTCGAGCCAGAGAGGCACAAGAAGGGAAGAAATTATTCTTTGTCGACTAAGAATAGGACACTCTCAACTTACTCACTCACACCTTATGACGAAACAAGACACACCTATCTGCCAATATTGCAACACAAACCTGACTATAAAACACTTACTAATGGAATGCAGACTAAGACAAAACTTTAACATTCCTGATAACTTGACTGACTTAAGTAAAGCAAGACTCTTTCCTCAGTTATCGTGAACGTACGTAATAAGTGCCTCTGTCTTCAGTTATCGCGAAGAAGCGTAGCGTGGCGTGGCTCTGTGCTCAGTTATCGTGAACATGCTTATAGCGTGACTGTCCTCAAATATCGTGTACATGCGTAAAGCTAGACTCTGTCCTAAGTTATCGTGAACATGCGTATAATGTGACTGTCCCCAAATATCATGTACATGCTTAAATAGCGTGACTCTGTCATTTGTTGTCGTGAAAATGTTTAATGCGTTCTTATAAAACGTTTACTTGGAAGCCTAGTAACAACAAAAAGTTTTTAGATTTTTTTCGCTCGAATTTCGCCCAAAACGTACTTTCCATTGGACGAAACTTGACCGTTCAAATCACAAAAAATATTTTTCTACCAAACTTCATTAAAATCGGTCAATTTTTCGTTCAGATAGAGAGCGAACAGACAAATGTATAAAGTTATTTTCGTAATCTATGGGTTCTGGAACGTATAGTCGGGTCTCATAAACGGGTTTCCTCCCTATGGAATGAGGAAGGAAACGTGCTAAGCTATATTTATCGACAACGGAACAACTATATTTTTCCTTTCAACGAATAGCCTATAATAAGCTAACATCTACCCCTCCAATTGCCTGCAAGAGAAAACGAGCCGAGAAACGACGCCCCTGATATCAAGGAGACATGCTAAGCCCGCATTACCTTTCAGTCTTGCGGGTTAAACTTCAAAATCTACCAGGGGTTTGACGCTGTAATGACCGCCTCATGTTAGAAGATTGATTACAATACCATTTGACTTACAAACAATTCAAGTCTCTTTATAAAATAGCTCGTAAAAACAGCTTTGCCCCTCACTACCTAGAACCTTTCCTTGCAGCAAGGGGAAAATACAGTAAATTATTGGGAATAGCCAAGAACACTTATCAAGACAAATTAAAAAATAAGCGGATGGAAAGTAGAAACTCCGCAGAGTTTTGGGCTTGCATAAGGCTTTTCCAAAAACCAAGGCAAAATGAAAATATCATCCCTATTAGAGAATGGGAAACCTTCTTTCTGGATCTTTTACCATCAAAGGAAAGTATTGACATAGATAAACATTACATCCATTCCACTATGCCTGATTTAGATGGTACCTTCACTTTAGAAGAACTAGAAGCTATCAAAAACTTCAAGATAAATAAAGCAGCGGGACCAGATTATTATTATTATAAATTATTTATAATAGGATTTGGCACAATGAATCAATTCACTCATATTGGACAAAAATCAAAATGCCTCTTATACATAAGAAAGGATTGAAGGATGATGCCAGAAACTATAGAGGGATTTCAATTCTAAATAGTGTCCTGAAACTTCTGACAAGCATGTTCTGCAACAGGCTTACCAGGTGGCTTGAAGAGAAAGGTCTTATCCCAAATGTCCAAATGGGCTTTCGGAAAGGAAAAGGATGTCGTGATGCAATATTTGTCCTGACTTCAGCTGTAAACATTGCACTGCGATTGAAAAAACGCAAAGTCATAGCTATTTTTGTAGACTTTCAAAGGGCTTTTGACTCAATAAATCATAACAGATTATGGGAATGTTTGTATGATTATGGTATAAGAGGAAAAATATTAAGAATCATGATTGCCCTGTATTGTTCAGAATCTTTTAGCATGACAATTGAAGGGACCAAGTCTAAAGAGATACCAATCACAGAAGGTCTTCTTCAGGGAGAATTCCTAGGTCCTCTTTTTTTCTTGCTTTATATAGCAGACTTTTTAGAATTTTTTAAGGCAATGAACATGGAAGGTACATCAGTGATAGATGATCTATTTGAGATCCTTTTAATTCTATATGCCGATGACTTAGTGATCCTGGCATCAAGTTGGAAAGATGCTCAATTTAAATTAAATGTGCTGGAAAAATATTGCCTTTGGAAGCAGATTAAAGTAAATTTTGACAAAACTGTAGTTCTGCCTTTCCACAGAGGTGGCAAATTGGGGAAGCATCAGAAGCACATTTATCGAGGCCAAATTGTTAAAGAGGTGAATATGTTTATCTATCTGGGAGTGCCATTGTCCGCATCAGCCTAATTCTCCTTAGCCCCTGATTATTTTCTCTCTAAATCTGCGTGAGCGAACGGTGCTGTTCAGAATATTCTTTCCAGATCCAAATCTTAGTCATGGTAAACAAAAGTCAGATTGTTCCAGACAATGACTGAGAGCACATTGTTGTATCTTGCAGAAATATGGGGACCAATACTGATGTCATTGAAAAAGGGCAGTTATCCTTCTTTAAAAGGCTTCTCCATTTGCCTATCACAACACCAAACAGCTATGTACGAATGGAAACTGGCCAAACACACCTACAGCATAAAGTGTTCCAAAGAATGTTTTCCTGGTGGCAACATCTCCTTGGAATGCCTGAAAGTTGGCTCCCACGCATTGTTTACTCAGGGCTGGTGAAAATTTTTGGAGTTTTTGACATTCCGTATAATTGGGCGCGCAAGATGAAGGCTAGCCTCTCAACACATGGATGCGATGACATATGGGGAAAAAAGTCAATACAGACCGTGAAACTAAAAGGAGCATTCTTAAAAAATCACAAAATTCTCTAACAAGTAAGGACATTAATAACATATTAAATAGTTCATTCAACAAAATCTACAGACTCCTGTGTCCTTTTAATCTTTTCGGCCCCTGCTTGAACACAAAACTCAAAATAAAGTCTCTCCGCTTGATAACTCAGATTCGACTAGCTGGACATCACCATACAAAATTATTTTATAACCACCATAAACATACTTTCATAGCATCTGAGCCATGCCCGTTATGTAATGCTGATACCAATACAGTATTACATCTGTTACTCAACTGCCCAATCCTCCAGTGTCTTAGATTAAAAGGTAGTGAAAAAATAATCCTATACCTGTTACTGGATCTTTTTGTTTAGTATTTATGAAATATCCGTCTCAAACCTTCGAGAACAATAGCGGATATTGGATAGCGTCGTATCGATGGTGTGTATCAGCATTGGTTTCAAGATTATTATTTCATCTACGAATCATTTCGAATTTCTTGCATTGCTGTACGGTCGCCAACCATGATTCCAGCAACGCTGTCAACAGCAGGAGCATTGAAAGTACTCTCCAGATGGTCCTTTATCAGGATTGATGACACTTTGTAATTTGATGCATGTGCGATTTAAATAATTTCAACAATTCATTCTCCTCATTCAACAGATCGTCCAGCTTCCTGACGATGCGCCTGGCAAACGTAATGTAGCCCCAACGTGCATCCACGAGATTGGCGAGTGCGTTTACGGAGTCCTCACCTCCCAAAAAGTAAATTTGAAAAATTGATTTGGTTCGTTCTGCATTGACAGCAATGATCCCACTTTGTGATAAACTTGGCTTTCTATTTTAGACAAGATTAAAGTATCAGGCTGTACCGTATGAAATGTCAGTTTTGGACTTGCCGATTTTCTTCAAATGTCTTGAAACTGTCGTGGCTCCTACTCCGAGTTCTTTGGCATATTCCCTAGTGCTTTTTGAGGGACAAGCTTCAACCCTTTCTTTCAGGTGGTCATTGTCAAGCTTGGTTTCTGGCCTTCCTCGCTCCTCGTTGTCAAGGTCAAAATTTCCACTTCGAAGCCTGGAAAACCACCGGTAAACAATTCTTTCATTCACCGTTCCCTCCCCGAACGCCGTGTTAATGTTCATCAACGCCTCAGCAGCGCTATGACCGAGCTTAAATTCATAACGAAAAATAATACGGATTTCCAATTATTATTCGGAAGTCATAATTTAAGTTTTATTTTTTTCTCAGAGGATCGTTCTCACAACACAATTCGCAAGTTACTGATTACATAATAGGAATAAAAGAGCTTTAATTCTATATGAATAACAATGATGTTTGTAAATAATGAAATAAAAAAGGGAAAGGATTAAATCGCAAAATAAACAAAACTGACATTTCATACGGTACATCCTGATATTAATATCGCTATAACTAAAAATAGGGGTTGATGGTAGAAGAGTGAAAATTTAAAACAATTTGTCGAAAAAAAAAACTGTTTTGGGGTGAGCCACCCTTAAAACTAAGACCTACTGACTATAAATATTAAATGTCCTCTAAATCGGTTAAGCCGTTTCGGAGGAGTATAAGCACTAAAACTCTAACACGAGAATTTTATATATTAGATAAATTATGGGGAAGAGTATTAATGAATCAAAAAAAAAAAAAACTATCGGTATAAATTAATTTTTATTTTCGGCATGTTTCCCCCCGCCCGAATATAGTGGAACGAATGGCATTTTGAGGTAGCCAAGGAGTTTTTCTTTAGACGAGACTTTTTGGTGTTATGCCAACTATATTTATGACATGGCGTCGAACCTCGCTGTCCACTTTGTCTCTCATATTATTACCAGTTCTGTCAAGCAACATTCTGTATCAGCTAGTGTTTACATGTTTGAATTTAATTATAGCCTCAGGGATCAGTAGATCTACAAGTCGAAATTCCAAAGCACAACAAAGATGTTTTTTTGTTATTATTGTTTTTATATTTTATTCATCATACGGAGATTCTATAAATTAATATTTTACGACAAAGTTTTAATAACTTTTATTTGTTTTTCCCTACTATCCTATATATTATCTTAAATTTTTGCCTCTTTGGGGAAGAATAATATTTTTCCATCTGCGACAAGACATCTGCTAGAGCTTTAGCTGTATATTTAGCACTTTCCTCCGAAGGAAAGTATCTATTGAGGTTGCACTCATGACGGAATTTTTGAAAAATTTCTTCAAATCTTTATCGATCCTACCTAGTAGAAACCGAAAATGACCCCCATTAAAATTTATATATATATATATATATATATATATATATATATGTGTGTGTGTGTGTGTGTGTGTGTGTGTGTGTGTGTGTGTCTGTTAACACGATAGCGGTCAGAGTTTTTGTTTTTTCGTCACGAAACTTGGTATACAGCGTTTAATTAACAAACGATTGAACGAGTTCGTAAACCACCAAAATCGGTCCAACGGAAGGGGAGTTTACCCCGGACCCAAAACACTTATTTAACAATGCCAGCCGTAGTTTTTGATAAATTTCAACGATACTTAGTACTCATAATGTTAATCTACAGAGAAAAATATGTTGTAAAAATAAACTAAATCGGTCCATTAGAAGGGGGGGTTTACTCCGGACCCAAATTACCAATTTGCCACTACCAGCCGTAATTTTTGTTATATTTCGATGAAACTCGGTATTTGTTGTGATAATCTACAGAGAAAAACGTGTTGTAAAAATAAACTAAATCGGTTCATTAGAAGGGGGGGGGGGGTTACTCCGGACCCAAATTACTAATATACTCATACCGGACGTAATTTCTGCGGTATTGTAACGAAACTCGGTATCGCTGTGGATAATTCAAAAGAAAGAAGTGTTGTAAAAATGAGCTAAATCGGTCTATCGGAAAGGGGGGTTTACTTTGTGCTATATTTCAATAGAATTAGCCCGCCAGAACTAGGTTCACAAAGTCGCCGCTAGGACCGCTTTCTACCACTAGGGGGAAGTCCCCCTACAGTCCTGTATCCTCTTCCTGCATCAGTTCGAAAGACGGAAATATGAAGTTTTTGTGTATTTATTAAGTAGTGTTGTATCATGTATAAACATAACTCTGGAAGCAAATTAATTACAAAATTAATAATTGAACAGTTACTCATTACAAAATTAAAAGAGCACTATTCATGTTTTTATTTTATTTATATAGGATATTTTAAGAAAATTATTCAGGAATACAATCTACACTACTCAAATTCTGAGCAAAGTGCTTAGTTATGCAGCTCCTGCGTGACGGCTTTTTTTATTTATTTATTTTTTTCTCTTCATAGAATCCTTAGGAAGAGAGAAATAGAATCATTACAAAAACCAGACAAGTACAAAATAAATAATTCATTAATGATTTGTAATTTTTCGGGATTATATGCATGATAATAAATACATGATTATAAATAATTAAATACAAGGCTACTTAGTTTTACGACATAAGAACTACCTACAGTAAGAATCACAATTAAATGAAATAGCAAGGCTGCTTAGTTATAAGACAAAATAATAGAACGATTGTGAGAAGAAAGATTGTAAGATACATCTAAAAACGAAGCGACGCTGTCTTAAGAACGGAGCAACGAACCAAACTCAAAAGAAACAACAAGACTGCTTCGTTATATATGATAAGAATAATAGAAAACATGTTTAAATAAAGAATATAAGCCCTTAGTTATAAAAGCTATAAAGAATTGGTGTATGAAGTATTTTCGGCGAAGCACTTGAGAGTTAAGTTAGTTTGTTGAGTTGCTTTGTGTGAGTATAAAACGTGGAGCAAGTAACCCCGGTTCCTAATTAAGTTGAAGGCTTGGGAGTTGGTTACAAAATCTCAACTTCATCAAACTAACAAGCCATTCTAGAAGCTCTGACCTTTGACTTTTGCATGCTTAATTTCTTCATCTTTAGATGCACAAAAGACAAAGTAAGTCATGTGCTTTATAAACGAATCTACTTCATTTAGAAGCCTTAAGTTTCTTTGTGTTAAGGATTTTCATCAGGGATAAAAAAATATAAATCCAATTTTGAGCCTTTTTTTTAATCTTCAAGAAGGTCTTTGTAGTTCAAGAGGATAGCTTCGTACTATTTCCGTGCTTTGGGAAAACCATGATATTTTAATTTGATTTCACCAAAAACGATAACTAATTTACTTCTTTGTACAATCTTTTATAATAATTTGGAAGGTTTGACATGCACTCCTGAGTCATTTCAAAGCTTGGAACAAGCCTACTTAATATTTTGTAAAAAAGTTAAACATCGGCAGAAATTACCCTCTCGGCTCCTTGGACTTCTGCTAGGAACGCACCATCACAATGAACCATCATTTTAACTATCTTGCTCTACTAGCAAATTAATTTTGCTGCTAAAATCAATTATAAAAACAAGGAATAAAGCATTGAGCAAAATAAGCGTAATGAACCGTTCAAAGAAAAGAAACCAACTCTTTGTGTTGGTTATGTTTGTTAATAAAATATTTATTTTCCTAAAACATCCTTAACTCTATAGGTATCGAAAATTTAAATATATTAGTTTGTATGAATATCAAACATCTAGAAAAAGTTTCAAATGAATCTAGCTTTTCTAAGTACCCAAACACAGTTCATTTTTCACAAAAAACGATTACAGATATAAAATATGGTGATGGATGGACCATCACCAGGTATAGCGTAAACTCTATGCTCAACAAAATTATAGTTTATTTCTAGTAATTCAAGGTCAAGGTAAAAATAATATTATGAAATAGATACAGTGCGGTAACACCTGACCTGTTATCGTCCTAGCAATGCATGCTGCCTAGGCTTGCCTGCTCTAACCAACTAAAAATCCAAACCCCTCTAAAAATACTTAAAAATTTGAATATCAAAAAATCCTCTTTTAGCGAGTGTTTACGTTCTAAAGGGAGTGCCAATCCAAAATTTCAAAATGTTCTGTCGAGTGGTTTGGGCTGGGCGATGATTGGTCAGTGAGTGAGTGGTATTTGACAAAAATGTAATAGATACAAATTAAAACCATCGTTAGTTTCGTGGTCTTCGGGTTCTGAAACGTGAAATGTACTAATTGGCACTTCCGGATTGCGTCATGAAGTCAATCTCATAAGCCTACGTTAATCGAGGATGGATTTGGGAGGCCTTGAACACAGAACCTTCATATTGTATCATATATCATATTACCACATGTATTTATATACAGGATGTAATAATCAATAAAGAAATATATATATAAAAAACCGTTTTTTGGGGGGATATAGGTTATCTTAAGCACATGCTTCAGGAATGCGTCATGAATTAATCACCTCGCCCAGAAATGAGTTTGATTATGCAGCTCTTCTGTCTTTTGTGGACTTTAGTCATAAAAGCCAACTAGGTATTTGATTTCACTCCAGACATGAAGACATTCTTAGCCAATAGAATGTCGCACTAAGGACTTGCTGGCTCCTTTAAGTGGAACTTTTAGTTTCGTGCGGTGCACACAATCCCGCCGTCCGAATTGGACGGAATAAATTAGAGAAAGCATATTGTTCTATTAAATGAAAAGCCAGCGGTTGTTGGGCTTTGCAAAGCCCCAGTTCAAGGAGTCTTTGAAGGATTTCTCCTTTCAAAAAGAAACCCAAAGCCTAAAGCCTCTTTCTCAATCCAGGACTTGAGACTTCTATGGGACTTCTTCCGGCTTCTTTCCTTATCAATTCTCCATTCTTATCACGACAAAATACTAATTTTCTTCTTCCATGTGAAGGGACAGAGGATCCTCACTAAAAATGTACACATTTTTAAAGGTCTAGAACTGAAAGTACAATTAATTAAAAGCATAAAACTCTCGTGGGAGTACTAGTCAGGTAGTGTGGGTACAATTGAATGTAGGATTGTATATTCAAATGGCGGAATGGATTTGTGAAATTGAATTCTTCTAAAGCGGAGCATTGAAACAAGGTGAAGACAATCCTTTCGGTTGAGGCTTTGTTTGAATTTGTCAACCCTTACAATCGGCTGATGAGAGTACGGGGTTGTGGAGTCGCTATAAATCTCTACCCCTCAAGGAGGGGGGGGGGGGTCATCAGTCTCTCTCTCTCACACTCTCATACTCTCTCTCTCTCTCTCTCTCTCTCTCTCCCTCCCTCTCTCTCTCTCCTTTCTCTCCCTCTCTCTCTCTCTCTCTCTCTCTCATCTCTCTCTCTCTCTCTCTCTCTCTCTCTCTCTCTCTCTCTCTCTCTCTCTCTCTCTCTCTCTCTCTCTCTCTCTCTCTCTCTCTCTCTCTTTCTCTCTCTCTCTCTCTCTTTCTCTCTCCTTCCGCCACACTATCCTCTTTGTCAGCATCACTCCTTTTGTTATTCTGGACTTCCCACTTCCTACCGCCTAACATTCGACCTTTTTCCGTTCTTATTTCTCCTCCATAGTTTTTTTTTTTTTAAATTTTAATATAGGTTCTGAATCTTAAAATTTTCTAGTCTTAACTTCCGGATTGTGTCATGAAGTCAACCTCATAAGCGGAACCGCGCTAAAAAAATTTCTTGTCTATTCAGGCTGTTCCCTAAATTTATTCTATTCACTGTATATATTTCAAATATTTTTTTTACATCAATCCCTCTTACTTATCTGATATTCTCATTTTCTTCTCCAACATTTCCTCAACTTTTTCCTCCCTCCTTCCTTAAAATATCTTCCTTAAAATTCCCCCATTTATTTTCCATTATACTTTCTTCTTTGGTAATCATTCATCATTCCAATATGTCACGTGGGACCCATACGTCAATGAAGCATCTCCGTCCAGAATTTTCCACCATGACAGGACTTCGGTAGATATCTTTTCATAGGATTTCTAAGAATTTTGGAAGTATAAAGAAGATGTTGGAAAGAATTATTATTTCAAGCATTCCCATGTTGTATATAGACAGAGTTACTGGTAAGTCGACCCACATCCTTCGCGAGGTTATAGTTTAGGTCGGAACAAACAATTTTACGCCCATATTGCCTTATCCAAAAGTTACCCGTTCCGAAGATATTTAATATTTTAGGCTTTTTTAAAACACAGTCACTATTGCTTAAGTTTTAGGTATGAATGCGCTCTGCTTTCAATTTTTGTTGATTTAGCAGAAGCAGGCTGTGGATTGTGCTGGTGAAATGGATAGTGGACTGTATGAATAAGAAAAGGCTAATTAATTAGTTGAATTAATATATAATTTACAAAAATGTTTTAGGTCTGAACAAACAATTTTAAGCCCATATTGCATTATGCAAAAGTTACTCGTTTCCAAGATATTTAATATTTTAGGCATTTTAGCGCGGTTCCTCCCTCCCCCATAGGGAGGAACCCCGCTTATAGGGTTGATACAATGAAACAATCCGGAAGTGCCGACTAGAAAATTTCGCGTTTCAGAACCCCTATAGACCGAAAATAACGGTGGTTCAAATTTGTATATATATATATATATATATATATATATATATATATATATATATATATATATATATTTGTCTGTTCGCTCTCTAGATAGAAGACGAATGGTCCGATTTTGATGAAATTTGGTACAAAAATCCTTCGTCCAATTTGAAAGGTCAAGTTCGTTAACCAGCAAAATCCGCCAACTGGAAGATGGCGTTTGGGGCGAAATTCGCCAAAAAAAATCGTAACGCTTACGTTTTTGAGTTCATAAGCTTGTAAGTACTCGTTTTATATGATTCCTGGGCTAGGAAAACGAATGAAACCATTTTGAAGGCGATCGCTTTAACCGTTTTCGAGAAAATTGGAAAAATAGTTTTTGAATACCGTTTTTGGTTTGGGTACTTAGAATTACGGGATTCAGTTGAAACTTTATCTGCATGTTCTACTTTCATTAAAACTAATATGTTGAAAGTTTTGTTACGTTTGGAGTTAAGGAAGGGTTAGAATAAAACATTTTATGAACGGACATGAAAAGTTTTGGGAAGTTCGTATACTTTCATTAATATCTCGAACACGGTTGGGAAATCGTGGTAAGTGGATAGAAACTATTTGAAAGCTTACTAAATTCTCTACAAAAAAGATTCTAAAACTATTTTTGATTAGGTTATGTCAATCGGAGAAATAAGTGCTTAAAACTTCAAATACGTCTGTTTTTTTTCTTATGAACGGGTTTTTGTCGTTCTTGTTGTAATTTTTGTCTCATTCCCTTCGTTTTTTATTGCTTTTTATTTTTGTAATTTCTTATGTTGCGATAATTTTGTGTGTAAAGCAGGATATGAAAAATGAGGGCAATTTTCTGTTGCTAGAAATAATATAAACATATGTGCTAATATCGAGTAGATACACCTAAAAATTACCTACTCCAAAACGATGACTGATTTCTCTATTTCTGACGAGAAATCTCACACAGAAAACGAATTATCGAAGACCCTGAATAACGAAGAAACGTACAAGTCTTGGTTCGCGCAAACTTTGATTACGGAAAGTTTAAATAACTCGCCAAGGTATTTAACCATTAAAATTCTTGAAGAAGGCATTGATTTCAACAAGATCAGCCCATTCGTCATCTCGAAATGGATATCGACTATAGGTAAGGAAGTTGCAGTTAATAAAAATAAAAGAGATGGGACTCTAACCATTAATTGCCATAACCTCACCATATGCACAAAGTTACTCAAGTTAACCCAATTCTATGAATACAAAATTTCTGTCCTTCCACATAAGACTTTGAATGCTTGTAGAGGAGTGTTTAGATGTGCAGAAGTGGAAAATTTGCCCAATAGTGAAATTATTTCGGAATTACAAGATCAAAATGTAATACATATTCGTCGAATAACTCCGAAATCAGGACGCACACTATTCGTTGCAACATTCATGACAACTTCTCTTCCTGAGAGAATACGCATCGGTTACCTCTCCATTCCTATTCGACTCTACATCCCTCAACCATTACGCTGCTACAGATGCCATCAGCTGAACCATACTGTCCAAACCTGTCGTAGAAAAGCAGATGTTTGTGGCAAATGTTCAAAAGACAAACACGAAGGCCCCTGTGAGAATTTAAAATGCTGTAACTGCGGTCTAGAACACGTTTCCTGGGACAAAAAATGTGAAATTTACCAAAAGGAAGCACTAATAGTTAAGCATATGGCTGTAGACAAGATAAGCTACGGTGAGGCTAAACGACGAATCAACCTAAGGGAAACAAGCTATGCCAAGAAGACTGAACCTACAAGCGAAAATAATTTATTTAAAAGAATATTCGAGGTTCTCGACAAAATGGAATCATTTATGCAAGGAACCCAAAATTTGCCACGCCGAGAAGAACTATCCGTTTCAACTGAAGGCAATGAAAACTGTCGTGATGTCCATATCAAAAACATGCTTAACGGAGTAGAGAAAAGGCTAAAGTCACTAGAAGAGAAGCTTACAAAATTGCAGCCTACAGTCACTACAGCGAAACGTAAGAACGCCACTTCCAGAACTGTTCAACAATCCAGATCTCCAGAAAATCTAGAAGGATCCAACAGCCAAGTGAAGGACGAAACGCCTATCAAACGAACAACACGACTTCCAAAGGATAAAGGAGGAGAAAAGGGGAATAAAAAGAAGGCATGACTCCGAACCACTCAACGGAAAATACTTCTTTAACGTTCTACTTTGTACTTGTAATGGCAATTCTCACTCATTGGTATTTATATTTTTTAGATAACTATGTCGGTGCTCCAATGGAATATTAACGGTATCAAAAGGCACTTTGCTGATCTGCAGACTTTTATGCAAGACGAGACCAAGACATTCAACATAATTGCACTACAAGAAACACACACCGCTCCAGGTAAGCAAATCACCTTACGAGGCTATAATTCCTATTTTAAGGACTATACGCAAGGAGGTAGAGCATGCGGCGGTGTCTGTATCTATGTTAAAGATTGTATTCACAGCGAACCTGTACGGCTGCTGACTACACTTCAAGCAGTTGCTGCTGTGGTGTATATACCGTTCAAAGTTACTGTCTGTAGCATTTATCTTCCACCAGGTGAACCTATTGACATACATGCATTACACGATCTCATAACACAACTCCCGCAACCACTACTCTTGGTAGGAGATATTAATTCTGAGAGCAGAATGTGGGGAGCACAGACCACTAACACTAGAGGACATATAATACAAACTATATTTGAACAAAACGATCTTCTTCCCCTTAACACTAACCGACCAACACATTTATGCCCCCGTACTGGAACATATACTAACATTGACGTATCTGTGAGCTCACCAAGAATATTCACACATTTCTCCTGGGAAGTCAGCTCTGACTCCTTTGGAAGTGACCATTTTCCAATAATGATAACCCTCGATACAATCCAAATTAATTTTCAATCTATACCTCGATACAATTTTAAAAGTGCAGACTGGGAAAAATTTCAAAATTTAATTTTAACTCTTATAGACCAGTCATGTTTAGGTGATATTGGTTCTTTTACTTCATTAATTAAAACAGCGGCAGATGCGTCAATAAAGAAGACACCAACTACATACAAGAAAAAACCAGTTCCCTGGTGGAATGATGAATGCAAAATAGCAGTTTCTGAACGGAGAAAAGCACTTCGGCAGTTCAACAATAACCCGTGTAACACTTTCTTGCAGGAATACAAGCGTAAAAAGGCGAGGGCACAATATATTATAAGAACCAGCAAAAAGAAATGCTGGATAGAGTTTCTAACATCTATTAACAAAAGCACGCCTCAAAAAGTTATTTGGGCTAATATTAATAAAATATTACACAAAAAATACCGATCTCCAATTGCCGCACTAAATTACAATAATACCATCATTACATCTTCGGTAGAAATTAGCAATATTTTTGGCCAACATTTTAGTGAAATTTCCGGAAATTCTAAATTATCAATCGAATCATTAAGTTATAAAAACTGTCTAGAAAGAATTCCTCTCAACATTATACCTCATCAGACGCACCCACTTAACGAACCCCTCACGATGAACGAATTAACGCTCATTCTATCACGTATCAAGTACACAGCCCCCGGCAGCGATGGAATTTGTTATAGAATATTGAAAAATCTACCAGCAGCAGGTTTGTATACTCTGTTGGACCTATTCAATAAAGCTTATATTACTGGAATATATCCAGAAAGCTGGAAGGAAGCAATGATTGTGCCCATCCCAAAACCTAATAAGGATCAAACGCTCTGCAGCAATTATCGGCCGATAGCCCTTACCAACTGTATCTGTAAGCTATTTGAAAGAATTCTGAATAAAAGGCTACTATGGTTTCTTGAAAAGAATCAACTTCTGTCTAATTATCAGTGTGGATTCAGGCAAAATCATTCAACCATGGACCACATTGTGAGGTTAGAAAGTGAAATCCTAAATGCTTTTATTAAAAAAGAATCAATACTAGCCGTATCCTTTGATATTGAAAAAGCATATGATACAGTTTGGCGTAGGACAATCGTTTCTAAATTATCTGATTGGAATATTCATGGAAACTTCTTGAATTTTGTTATTAATTTTCTATCGAATAGAACATTCAGAGTGAAAATCGGTAATTCGTTGTCTAATGAATTCCTGCAAGAAAATGGCGTCCCACAGGGAAGCGTACTTAGCACAACATTCTTTAAAATAGCTATGGACACCGTACGAGAACATATCACTCCACCGGTGCGTTATTGCCTTTACGTAGATGATTTGCTTATATATATTAAAACAAGAAATATAGACAATGCCAAAGATGTAATTCAACAAAACATAGCAAATCTAGAAAAATGGAGCGTTACTAACGGACTACATTTCTCAACAATTAAAACACACTATACGATATTTACAAGAAAAAGACATATACCAAAAATTGACTTATACTTAGGCAATGAAGTAATCAACACAACAAACACACTCAAATTCCTAGGAGTAATATTTGACAGCAGACTCACCTGGGTGCCCCACCTGAAGGAACTCGTTAATAGATGTAAGAAATCTCTGCATGTATTAAGGATTCTTGGCAATACTGAATGGGGAGCAGACAGACGTCTCATGCTAACATTCTACCGAGCATATACCAGGTCTCTACTGGATTATGGGAGTGTAGTGTATTCGTCTGCCAGAACCAGCACACTGAAAATATTGGACCCAATACACACAACAGGTCTACGTCTTGCAATTGGTGCATTTAGGTCAAGCCCAACCGTAAGTCTCTTTGCAGAAAGTGGAGAACCACCATTGGAGCTCAGACGTATGTTCAACTGTGTAAAGTTTGTTTTGAAAAGCAAGTTTCTAAATAGTCCATGTTCTCCAAATTCAATAAAGCTAACCTATTTAGATCTATATCAACGTTATGCAAGCAGACAACGTCCCCTTCATGTTAGATTCCTAACCTATAACTCTGACCTACAACATACTATACCTCTACAAAAACCTGATTCGACTTACATACCGTGGACAAAAAGCCGTTTAAAAATTGACTTAGAACTGACGAAATTCAACAAAACCGACCCAACATCCAGACATCTTTACAAAAACACATTTTACTCACGACTGACGGAAAACACAGATACCTTCTTCATCTACACTGACGGATCGAAATCAGTGGGGGGAACCGGAGCAGCTGCTGTAGTGGGAGAAAAAATCATAACGTCGAGGCTACCACAAATGACAAGTTCCTACTCAGCTGAACTCCACGCTGTTATACTTGCATTAGACAATATACCTAACACTGACCACAAAAACATAACAATCTGCACTGACTCACTGAGCACATTACTAACATTACAGGATATTTACAGTGACAATCCTTTAACGATACATATATTTAACAAACTTTCACTACTGAACAAACCTATAACGATGTACTGGCTACCTGGCCACGAAGACATGGCTCCTAGTACTGAAGTAGACATACAAGCAAAACTTGCAGCACGAAAAGACCAACTAGACATTCAGGACTCAACGTACCAGGACTTATTGACAGAGGCCAAGACAATAATTACAAAAAGGTGGCAGGAGACATGGTACAGGACAACAAATAATAAGTTACGAGAGATTAAAGACACAATTCATGAATGGCCTTCAAGCAGCAGAAGTAACAGACGAGAAGAAGTCGTCCTGTGCCGGCTAAGGATAGGCCATTCACGACTGACTCACTCTTACCTTATGACTAGACAAGACAGACCAACATGTCAATACTGTAATACAACTCTCACCATTAAACACATCCTGACTGACTGTAGACTGAAACAAAATGATGCCCTCCCACACAACATACATGAACTACTTACAGATGACAGTCACTACATAGGACAGCTATTGGACTATCTTAAAAAAGTAAACCTTTATAACTTAATCTAAACCCTATTTATTTAATTTTTCTAATATTTTACTTCATTTGATTTGATCTGCTTTATTTTACTTTATTCCACATAAACGAGATATAAATAGAACTGTGTGAGAAATTAAAGTCAACTTCTACACATGGCAAATCATGAATATCTTGTGTACTTGTATTTATTCTGTTGAAGCAGTTGATTCGCTATAGCTGCGAACAACTAAAATAAATAAATAAATAATAAATAATATAAATTTTGGGAACTTTCATTAATATCTCGAAAACTGTTGAGAATTTTGGTAAACGGAACAATACCATTAGAAAGCTTATTAAATGCTCTACATAAAAGGTTCTAATGAAGGTTTTGATTAGGCGATGTCAATCGGAGAAATAAGAGCTTAAAGCTTTAAAGTAATTGATTTCGCTTATTCGAAGTGTTCTTTTTGTCTGTATTTTATTCCTTGTTATTTTTTAATTGCTTATAGTTGGATAATGTATTCGAAAATAAAACAGGTTAAGTAAAATAACAAAAACAATTTATTGTTAAAAATATAGAGTTCCAAGATTCCAAGATCTTGTAACTAGCGGGACGGTTTCTAGTGTTGCCGACCCTTCCAGGTAAGATTGTATATCCTACCTTTCAAGACTGGTGGAACCAAAATATAACTGTCAGGGTTCGGTCACTGCTACTTAATAAAACTACATTTTATCGTAAAAATGGTTTTATTGTGCCGACGTTTCGGCTTGAACTTCAAGCCTTCATCAGGGCTGTAAATACAAGTAGGACATATTTAACACTAATATATGCACATATCTATGTAAATATACCTAACATATATATATATATATTATATATATATAATATATATATATATATATATATATATATATAATATATATATATATTTATATATATGCATATACACATACACATATACACGCACACATATGTACATATATATGCCCACATACATACACATATGGGGTATGTATTATTAAGTAGCAGTGACCTAATCCGGACAATCCCTACCTTGCATCATCAACGGTCAACGATCTCCTCTCAACAAAATAATAACTGCTTCTATTTTAATCTTTCGAAATTAGACTAGGGATAAGAACGGAACCGCGCTAAGATGAGGCAGTTCCTGCGAGTCGGACTTTTTAAAACTCAAGTCACTATTGCTTATGTTTTAGGTACTTTTTTATTATTTCTAGCATATGAGCTGAAAGTTTTTTTTAATTGTATTTGTATTTAAGACATGCAGAATCAAATATTAATTAAATAAAAATATCAAATTTTTACGGTACAAAGGATAGAGCGACCCAATAATTTAAATTTACATTACTTTTTTTCCTGAAACCTCTAACTTCAACTCCATCACTCTTAAAAAAAAAAACTATTAGTAGCTATTCCAAGCAAGTTATACTAAAACAACTCTGTTTATTAGGCTAAACAAAAAGGTATAATAGTCTGATAAAATGTTTATAATTCTTAGAAAAAACTTTTAAAGACTGAGAAAAGATAGCGATAATAAAGAAAATACTTTATAATAAAAATAAAGAAACCATTTAAAAAAACGTCAAAAATGTATTAAGAATATTCTATTATTAAATTAAAGTTCATGTTCAATATGGCTGCTATTATTCCCAATACACCATCGCAATCGCCGCCTTAATTAGCTTTTAACATTATTGCTTTTCAGCTGTCAGGAAATTTTATTGTGTTTAGTACAAATTCAATTACCTCTCCCTTATGTGTTTGTCACACCATTTTTCTAAGAATTATAAACATTTTACCTGACTTATTCTACCTTTTTGTGTAGGTTAATAAACAGAGATGTTGCAGAAATAGCTTCAAATATTTTTTTAAGAGAGATAGAGTTGAAGTAAGAAGTTTTTAGGAAAGAAAGTAATGTAAATTTTAGTTATTCTCTCGTAACGTCTGTTGTCCCGTAAAAAATTGAAATTTCTATGTAATTAATAGTTGATTCTGAATGTCTTAAATACAAAAACAACTAACAGAACTAACAATGTGTGGGATATATTTTGGCTGCTTTCTAGATTTTTTTTTTTTTTTTTTTTTTTTTATTATTTTATTATACTGCCTCTACCTTGCTGGGTCATTGGCAGCGCGGTCAGTTAAAAGTCAAACGTCTTTGTAAATGTTGATTGTTTTAAGATACGTGAGGAGTTTTCGAATTGTCAGTCCGTCACGCAGGAGCTGCATAACTAAGCACTTTCCTCAGAATTTGGGTAGTGTAGACTGCTTTCCAGAACAATTTGCTTAAAATATCCAACATAAATAAAATAAAAACATGAATAGTTCTCTTTTAAATTTGTAATGAGTAACTGATCAATTATTAATTTGCTTCCAGAGTTATGTTTACACATGGTACCTACTACACTACGTAATAAATACAAAAAAAAACCCTCATATTATCGTATTTTGATCTAACGCAGGAACAGGATACAGTCCCTCTAGATACAAAGCGCTCCTTGCGCTTGGACAAAACAAATTTACCTGTGGATTAACACTACGAATACCGAGTTTCGTCGAAATATACCAAAAATCACGGCTGGAAGTAGCGAATTGGTATTGTGGGTCCGGAGTAAACCCCCCTTCTAATGAACCGATTTAGTTCATTTTTATATCTCACTTTTCTCTCTATATTACCACTACGAATACCAAGTTTCGTTGAAACATAACAAATATTACGGCTGACATAGTCAAATTAGTGTTTTGGGTTCGGGGTAAACCCCCCCTTCCGGTGGACCGACTTTGGTGGTTAACGAACTCGTTCAATCGTTTGCTAATTGAATGCTATATACCAAATTTCGTGACGAAAAAACAAAAACTCTGGCCGCTATCGTGTTAACAGACATATATATATATATATATATATATATATATATATATATATAAATTTTAACGGGGTCATTTTCGGTGTCTACTAGGTAGGATCGATAAAGATTTGAAGAAATTTTTCAAAAATTCCGTCATGAGTCCAACCTCAATAGCTACTTTCCTTCGGAGGAAAGTGCTAAAAACTGGCCAAGTTGGAATTGCAAAAATAAGTCAGAGGGTATTATTAGGTTCTTGAGAAGGTATTAACAGCCTAAAACTTGGCCCAATACTGTGCTATCATAACTATCATAATTTTCTTCTTCAAAAGTTATTTATTAAAAGAAATATAAAAATACATTGTTTTTAGCGCGGTCCCTCCTTTCCTCCGTAAGAACCCCGCTTATGAGGTTGACCTCATGACGCAATCCAGCAGTGTCGACTAGAAAATTTCACGTTTTAGAACCCATAGATTACGAAAATAAGGGTGTTTGAAATATATATATATATATATATATATATATATATATATATATATATATATATATTTATAGGGGCCAAGTTCCAGGCCCCTCCCAAAAACAGTATGCCTATGAAAGTTATGATATCATAGTATTGGGCCCTTAATATCTTGCCAAGAACCTAATAATCCTCTATCACTTATTTCTGCATTTCCATCTTGGCCAGTTTTCGTTAAATGATGACCGCTATAATGATCGGATTTATTATATATAAATATATTTATTATATATTCTATAGAAAGTCATTTAAAGATTCACGACCTTAGGGTAGCGATTAAGGATTATTATAAACTCTTTGATGACTTAAACGATCGTATGAACCGGCCATCATTTTACGAAGACTATTATTAAGTCGGGCTGGGTTGGAAATGAGTGAGAGGGTATTATAAAATTCTCGACGAGATGTTACGGGCCAAAAAACTTGGCCAATAACATAAATTTCAATAGGAAAACTGTTTTTGGGAGGGGCCTGATATATGGGATATCAGTACTTTTTGTAAGAGAATTTTGAGTTGGAACCGTCGTAGTTAGGCTTGAGGAGGATGACGTGGGGAGATGACGCTTGGTATTGCGTCGAGCTGTTTGTCGGGTATTTTTCCTTGTATACGAAAATGTGGGGCAGAGATGGGGCTCACAAAAAAAAAAAAAAAAAAAAAAAAAAAAAAAAAAAAAAAAAAAAAAAAAAAAAAAAAAAAAAAAAAAAAAAAACCTTCAATAACTTTCGTAATATCATCTTAATACGAATAAATTCATAATTTATCTGCGAATTTAATTGTGAATACATTTTTATTCACAAATTATAATGTGAATAAATTTTTATTCGTATATTTTAATTAATATTTATTTTTTGTGATTATTTACAATTTTTTCTGTGTATTTATTTTTATTCGCAGAAAAATTTGCGAATAAAATTTTATTTGTATTTTTATATTTAATATATGTGAATAAAAATAAGTTCGTATTCACACTTATGAATACGAATTTATTTATATTCGTATTCACAAATATATGAAGTACGAATTTATTTATATTCGTATTCACAAATATATGAAGTACGAATTTATTTATATTCGTATTCACAAATATATCGTCGATACAAAAGCAAACTAACGAATATGAAAAAATGCATCTTTCATTGTCCATCTTTAATAATTTCTGCTGGACTTATTTACGGCAAATTCTTCAATCTGACTTCACTCTATTAAAGGGAAAGTATTCCACTATCAAAAAGTCAAATCTGCCGAATATTTGAATGGCCAAAAAAAAGTTATGAATAAATACTTTTCCACTCTGAAAAGTGTTGATTTTCATATTCGTTAGTTTGCTATTGTATCGACGATATGAACTACGAATAAATTCGTATTTTTATTTATAAATAAAATCAACTTTTCAGTATTTTCGGATTTTCCTCCTCAGTGTTAGGTTCTCCATACCGAGGCGATTCATGTTATTCCCCACAGCATGAGTTTCGGAAGGAATGATTGGGTTCCGAAGGAGCAACAAGTACAAAACTGCCAACCTGCTCTTGAAGCGGAGAGGATTTTCCTCCTCAGTGTTAGGTTCTCCATACCGAGGCGATTCATGTTATTCCCCACAGCATGAGTTTCGGAAGGAATGATTGGGTTCCGAAGGAGCAACAAGTACAAAACTGTCAACCTTCTCTTGAAGCGGAGAGGATTTTCCTCCTCAGTGTTAGGTTCTCCATACCGAGGCGATTCATGTTATGCCCCGCAGCATGAGTTTGGGAAGGAATGATTGGGTTCCGAAGGAGCAACAAGTACAAAACTGCCAACCCTCTCTTGAAGCGGAGAGGATTTTCCTCCTCAGTGTTAGGTTCTCCATACCGAGGCGATTCATGTTATTCCCCACAGCATGAGTTTCGGAAGGAATGATTGGGTTCCGAAGGAGCAACAAGTACAAAACTGCCAACCCTCTCTTGAAGCGGAGAGGATTTTCCTCCTCAGTGTTAGGTTCTCCATACCGAGGCGATTCATGTTATTCCCCACAGCATGAGTTTCGGAAGGAATGATTGGGTTCCGAAGGAGCAACAAGTACAAAACTGCCAACCCTCTCTTGAAGCGGAGAGGATTTTCCTCCACAGTGTTAGGTTCTCCATACCGAGGCGATTCATGTTATTCCCCACATCATGAGTTTCGGAAGGAATGATTGGGTTCCGAAGGAGCAACAAGTACAAAACTGCCAACCTGCTCTTGAAGCGGAGAGGATTTTACTCCACAGTGTTAGGTTCTCCATACCGAGGCGATTCATGTTATTCCCCGCAGCATGAGTTTGGGAAGGAATGATTGGGTTCCGAAGGAGCAACAAGTACAAAACTGCCAACCTGCTCTTGAAGCGGAGAGGATTTTTCGATTTTTACCTTTAACAACACTCTTATGTGAGTGAGTAAGTCGTATAAATTCAGGGTTTCCATCTCGTATGTCTCTGGAACTATTCAATGTAGAATTATGGAACTTTCTAATTTTACTCATATCTTTTAGTGTAATACATGTGTAAACCTTTATACGTAATAACTAATACAACTATATCTACTGAAACTAATACTAATGTAATGTGTAGCAATATTAATACTAATACCATACAATTAATGAGATGAATTAAACAACACAACACAATTAAAATGAGATGAAAGACTAGGAGATGTCTCACCTCTAGACGCCGAGTGAAGTCCACACTGTCTAAATGTTGTACAACATGTCTAACGTTGCAGAAGGTCTCCCATTCCACTCCGGAGACCAAAGCCCTGAGATTTCTGGTCACGCATCGAGCCCATAGACGGAGTCTCGTCTATAGACATGTCTACGTAGACAACCTGAGACACGTCTCGAGACCAAAATCGCGCAACCATTGTGGACATACCTTTACGTCTTCGAGTTCATATGCTCGCGTTTTAGAGGTTACTTAACGAAGGAAAACTAATGGAACAATTTTTAAAGCGATATCTGTAACTGTGTACGAGAAAAACTGATACATCCGCTTTTCCAAACTAATTTACAGTTTATTCTAATCTTTCTATAGTTAATTGATCAATCATCCTAATCCCATAGCCCAACCCTTATCCACCACCAATCATCCTTCCTCTCCACCAAGACGTCTTAATAGGAAGTGGCCCCGGGATCTGCCTAGGCAGTGAAGTGTCCTGATCAAAAATCAGTGTGATGGTAATTATGATAATTGAGAGTGATATCGATGGATATTTTCTCTCCTCATGAAATCACAGGCCACGTCTCATTCGCCTCCAATCCTCTCTGCTTGTGCAGGGTGTGGTTGGATGGCGCAACGTAACTCCAGGTCATCCTAGAATCCTTCCTAACAAGGAAGGCATTCGGTTGACAACTTGGGCACCGGATGCGTGGTCAAGCTACTAATAATTATATCAAATTACATAATACATATATTGTAGACTGTAATATTTCTTTAAAAAAAATAAATAAATAAAAAAAATTTCGAGTCTTCGAGCCTACCTCTAAATCACATTATATAGAAGTTATAGGAGTTCCGCAGGGTAGCGAACTTGTTCTTATCCTAAATACCCTTTCTTTAATGCTCGCAATCTAACACATTCCGATAAACTGTATATATATGCGATGTATAAATACGAAAAATGAAAAACAAAAATACAATCATTTTAAGACGGCCATGATGCCAGGGCAGAATTTAATGGTCTCTTCTTTGTTCAATATCTCAGAAACAGGATTTCTTAAGATGTATCACGGCTATTGTTAATGTGTGGTATAAATATTTAATAAAATGTGGAAATATAAAGCTCACCAGCAATAGTCTGCAGCCAGGGAGATGAGCAGCGCGGAGATATGCCAGTTTAAGAACATCATATTCCACTAGGATTAACCTGAAATACAAAAACCAAATTATTTACTTCATCAATAATTAATAATAATAATAATTATATAATTATATATATATATATATATATATATATATATATATATATATATATAATAAAATAGCGTAAAGCGGAATAAATTAAGGAAAGTATTCATTTCGCGCATTTGAATAGATTAATAATGGCTGACGCACTTAATCTAATGACCTGACAGGACAGGTCGACATGTGTCTAGTGAAACACCGCATTATCACTACAAGACATATTGACAGAAGTTTTACTCAGAGAAAACTATGACTTATCTTGACTGCTTTCTCATGGGAGTCGATATACAGATAACCTTGACACTTACTTAACTAATAAAAACGTATTGGATTTTAACGTCCATTATTATTAAATAAGAATTTTGGGACGGGTTATCTATAGGTTACCGCCTATTTCTTGAACCGTTTATGAGCAATACTTTTGTATTCAATAAAAAGCATGATTACGTTAAAAAATAGAAGAAAATTGGCCATTTCCCTTCGGTATCGGACCATACATCAAATGAAGTGTTTTGTAAGAAATGATGTCCAGAATCACCTCCTAGAGTTTGGCTACTTAGACCTGAATCATCCTGTATATATATATATATATATATATATATATATATATATATATATATATATATATATATATGTATATATATATGTATATATGTATAAATGTATATATATACATATATATATGTATATATGTATATATATACATATATATGTATATATGTATATATATATATATATATGTGTATGTATATATATATATATATATATATATATATATATATATATATATATATACAGGATGATTCCTCCTAGAGTTGTATGAATTTCGAAATGAAACTTGGTAGGTCTTAGTTATGTTGTATGAAGTTTCTTTTAAAGGTTTAGTTGACTTCGTAACATTCTCCAGTTTTTCTCCAGCGCATCTGACTCTTGATTTTCTAATGGCTCTTGATTTTTTTATGACGAATTCTGATAGAAAATTTAATTTTAAGACTAATTTATTCTGAGACATCTTTTGATCCGACGCACCGTTTGCGCGTAAAACGAAAAAAACGGAAAAATATCGCCCTTTTGTAGACAAATTCCTATTTATCACTGAAACCAAGCCTTTTACGTAAAAACACCTTGATACAAACCTTCTAGCCTATTAATTTTCCTTTCAGGTGATACCAAGATCAAAGTTGTAGGTTTAATATTTAACGGGATATTATGAATGAAAAATATACCTTAAAAGTTTTAGAAAGTAACAATTTCAGAAAATCGATATGAATAGAAAAAAAAGTAGGCGACATAAACAATAAAAAAAAGTACTTTTTTACTTTATGAAAAAAGTATATAAAAATTATTATAAAACAGAACAGAATAAATTTATTTTTCCATATGAAATTATTATATCATAAAACTAAAAAAAAAATTTGCCTTTGTTTTCATTCATAATACCCCGTTAAATATTTAATCTACAACTTTGATCTTGGTATCTTCTGAAAGGAAAATGAATAGACTACAACGTTTACATTGAGGTGTTTTTACGTACAAGGCTTGGTTTCAGTGATAAATAGGAATTTGTCTACAAAAGGGCGATATTTTTCAGTTTTTTGCGTTTTACGCGCAAACGGTGCGTCGGATCAAAAGATGTCACGGAATATATTAGTCATAAAATTAAATTTTCTATCAGAATTCGTCATAAAAAATACCTACCGCTATTGGAAAACCAAGAGTTAGATGCGCTGGAGAAAAACTGGAGAATGTTACAAAGTCAACTAAACCTTCAAAAGTAACCTCATGCAACATAACTAAGACCACAAAGACCAAGTTTCATTTCGAAATTCCAACACCTCTAGCAGGAAAAGGGGGTGGACACATATACTGGGACACTCTGTTTATGTCTCGGCCGTATTGAGACATAATCCTATATTGACCGAATATTGACTGAAAGTCAATAACTGAAGAATATTAACTCGTCAGAGTATTGAATATACAGGTCAGACTAAAGTAATGTTTGGTTAAGAGGGAATATTTTTTTCTCTTCAATGTTTAGTTGGATAATTTCCATTCAATTCAAAGTGTCGTTCTGCTATGCTAGGACATGCTTAATTAACGTGAGTAATTCGCGATGTTATCGAATCAATTTTTTTTTACTTTTTCAGTCTTATTAGATTCCTCTTTTTCAATAACTTTCGGAGTGCGAGGTTGTGGCGTGCCCCTCACTGTAAAGCATATCCTGACGGAGTGTAGGGCATATGAAGACGAGCGAGTTCGACTGAGTCTCCCGATACATCTTAGAGAGCTACTAGGCAATAATTCAGTTCATCTGACAAATATTTTTTCTTTCCTTGATAAAACCAATTTGAAAAACAAAATTTAGCTCTGACTTTAGCGATTCTTAATTGTAAAGTAAAATCTTTTACCCAATCAACACCTATTATAAACAGTATTGGCCTCTAGAATATATTTCGACAACAATTTCATCTCAAACTCACTTAACAGTAAATCACTTAACAGTACCCAGGCGGGGCGCGTGGGTCGGCGGGAGCGATGGGCTTGGCTAGGGTTGGGGACGAGCCCCCCGCCCCCCCCACATGCGGTCTGTGAAGGTTTGGTGCCCTGGCACCAGCAAGCACACCTTCTATCATAGACCTAGCAGCCAGTCACCAGATGCGGGCAACTAAGGTATGACTGGCACGGGGACTCTACTCGACCTTGGCTAGGTCCGCCTCCCCCTGGCCGTCGGGCTCTGTCTCTGCGTTCGATACTACCAATGGACCGACCAAGAGGCACAAATGAGCCAATAGTGGTTGAGTGACCTTTAAAAACCAAGGAAAAAAAAAATAATAACTTTTTGAATTGCATTCGTGGATTTCGTTAGCAGTTGAATAGACTCAACTGCAAGAAACATCTATGTCCTTAAGGTGGTTCTTTGCATTGTTATGATTGGTTACCAAAATATTTCTTTGAATAGCATATTGTTTTTTCAATTTTTCACCTTTCAAACAAAATGACTGTAAACGTCCAATTATAACTTGGGTATTATTCACTTTTAGCCTATCTGTTCCGAGCTATCTACAGGATGCCAGTCATGTATGTTTCAAAATCATAATAATAAATAGATTAAATAAATAAAAGTAAATAAATAATTACGAAAAAAGCAAAAATAAATATATACATTGTGCCAGGCTAATTACACTGTTCTGCGAAAAAAAAAAAAACTTTTCTCCCCTCCCTTGAACAATTTTGCCTGTTTCTCATGTTTTCAGGTGTGCTGAGTCCGAATCTGAACTCAGAAAAATTCTATCACCCTCTGATTTTGAGGGAAAAGAGGAGAAACTTGGAAAAAATGAAAAATTGTATTTGAAAATTATTGTCTTTATTATAACAGATTTTTTTTCTTTTTCAACGGTAAAATATAATTAATTGAATCCTGCATGCTATCAGGTATAATACTAGATATGACACAACTCAAAAAATATACACACATCGTCAATGAGTATTTTTTTTTTTCTTCTTTTGTACTTCTCCTCCTCTGTCTCCCGCTGCAGTGTCCAGCAGTAATCCGCCAGCATCTTCTCATTCCATTTGCCAGTATATCTTTTTTCCATTCTGGATATGTCTTGGTGGAATCGTTCTCCATGTTCGTCCGAAACTGCACCCAAATTTGGGGCGAAAAAGTCTAGGTGACTATGCAGGAAATGTATTTTTTTTTTTTTTTTTTTTTTTTTCGCAACTATGGCGACTCAATAGCAAAGTGGGTTTTACATATGTATGAAAATACACCAAACATTCACATTAGAAAAAAATAAATAAAAAATAATAATAATAATAAATAAATAAAATAATAATAATAATGTTAATACTAGAACAAGAGGACATAATCCCTTCCTTGTAGAGGTTGGCTTTAGTTCTCAAGAGGACATATGGTAGTCCCTTCCTTGTAGAGGTTGGCTTTAGTTCTCAATCAGTTGTATTTATATTTGTATACTTATATAGTTCGTTCATGCGAAATTATATGAGGTCGTAAATGTTTAAATGTCTGAGGTATTCAAATATTTGTCCGATGTAGTTACTGTCATCTGTAAGTAGTTCGTGCATGTTTTGTGGGATGTTATCATTTTGTCTTTGTCTACAGTCTGTGAGGATGTGTTTAACAGTAAGTTGTGTATTACAGTACTGACAAGTTGGTCTGTCCTGTCTAGTCATAAGGTAAGAGTGAGTGAGTCGGGAATGGCCTATCCTTAGTCTGCACAGAACGACATCTTCTCGTCTGTTACATCTGCTGCTGGAAGGCCATGCCCGGACTGTTTCTTTAATCTCCCTTAGTTTGTTGTCCCGTGTTTCGTACCATGTTTTCTGCCACATCTGTAAAATGAGTCCCTGTGCCTCTGTCCGTAAGTCCTGGTACGTCGAGTTGTCTATGTCTAGATGATCTTTTCGTGCTGCAAGTTTTGCTTGTGTGTCTGCTTGAGTACTAGGATCGATATCTTCATGGCCTGGCAGCCAGTACATAGTCACAGTCTTGTTTAATAGGGAAATCTTGTTACGTACGAGTGTTATTAATGGATTGTCATTGTAAATATCCTGTAATGTTTGTAATGTGCTCAGTGAGTCAGTGCATATTGTAATGTGTTTGTGGTCAGTGTTAGGTAAATTGTCTATTGCACTTATTACAGCGTGGAGCTCAGCTGAGTAGGAACTTGTCATTTGTGGTAATCTTGTTGATACAATTTTTTCTCCCACAACAGCAGCTGCTCCGGTTCCTTCCGCTGATTTCGAACCGTCAGTGTAGATGAAGAATTGGTCTGTGTTTTCAGTCAAGCGTGAACAGAATGTGTTTTTGTATAAATGTCTGGAAGTTGGGTCTGTTTTTTTGAATTTTGTCAGTTCAATGTCAATTTTCAGATTTCTAACCGTCCACGGTATTTAAGTCGAGTCAGGTTTTTGTAGAGGTATAAGATGTTTTAGATCAGAGTTATGAGTGTAGGTTAGGAATCTCACATGTAGGGGGTGTTGTCTATTTGTATGGCGTTGATAAAGTTCTAAATAATCTTGATGTATAGAATTTGGAGTACATGGGCCATTGAGGAACTTACTTTTTAAAACGAATTTGATGCAGTTCAACATACGTCTGAGCTCCAATGGTGGTTCTCCACTCTCTGCAAAGAGACTTACGGTTGGGCTTGACCTAAATGCACCAATTGCAAGACGTATTCCTGTTGTATGTATTGGGTCCAGTATTTTTAGTGTGCTGGTTCTGGCAGACGAATATACTACACTCCCATAGTCCAGTAGAGACCTGGTATATGCTCGGTAGAGTGTAAGCATTAGACGTCTGTCTGCTCCCCATTTAGTGTTACCAAGAATCCTTAATAGGTGCAAAGACTTCTTACATCTATTAACGAGTTCCTTTAGATGAGGCACCCAGGTGAGTCGGTAGTCGAATATAAGTCCTAGAAATTGTAGTGTGTTTGTAGGTGTGATTGCTTCATTTCGTAAGTATAAGTCAATGTTTGGTACTCGTCTCTTTCTTGTAAAAATTGTGTAGTGTGTTTTTGTTGTTGAGAAATGTAGTCCGTTAGTAACGCTCCAGTTTTCCAGACTTGCTATGTTTTCTTGAATTAATTCTTTGGCATAGTCCAGATTTCTTGCTTTAATATATATAAGCAAATCATCAACGTAGAGGCAGTAACGCACGGGAAGAGAGATATGTTCTCGTACGGTGTCCATAGCTATTTTAAAGAATGTTGTGCTAAGTACGCTTCCCTGTGGGACGCCATTTTCTTGCAGGAATTCATCAGACAACGTATTACTGATTTTCACTCTGAATGTTCTATTCGATAGAAAATGGATTACGAAGTTCAAGAAGTTTCCTTGAATATTCCATTCAGATAATTTTGAAACGATAGTCCTACGCCACACTCTGTCGTAAGCTTTTTCAATATCAAAGGATACGGCTAGTATTGATTCTTTTTTGACAAAAGCATTAAATATTTCGCTTTCTAACATTACAATGCGGTTCATGGTTGAGTGATTTTGCCTGAATCCACACTGATAGTTAGACAGAAGTTGATTCTTTTCAAGAAACCATAGTAGCCTTTTATTCAGTATTCTTTCAAATAGCTTACAGACACAGTTGGTGAGTGCTATCGGCCGATAATTGATGCACAGCGTTTGATCTTTATTAGGCTTTAGGAGAGGCACAATTATTGACTCATTCCAGTTTTCTGGATATATTCCTGAGATATATGCTTTATTAAATAAATTCAATAGGACAGATAGACCTGCTGTTGGTAGATTTTTTAACATCCTATAGCAAACACCATCGCTACCCGGGGCTGTATACAATACATAATGCGAGATAGAACGAGTACTAATTCTTGCATCGGGAAAGGTTCATTGAGTGGATGCACTTAATGGGCTATTAAGTTAAGTGGGATTCTTTCAAGGTAGTTTTTGTAGGATAAGGATTCATTCGAAAGTTTAGAATTTCCAGAAATTTCTCTAAAATGTTGGCCAAAAATATTGCTAATTTCTACTGGGGATGTAATGATTGCATTATTGTAATTTAGTGCTGCAATGGGAGCTCGATATTTTTTGTGCAATATTTTATTAATATTAGCCCAAATAACTGTTTGGGGCGTATTCATGTTTATAGATGCCAAAAAATCTATCCAGCATTTCTTCTTGCTAGATCTTATAATGAATTGTGCCTTCGCCTTTTGACGCTTGTATTCCTGCAAGAAAGTGTGACATGGGTTATTATTAAACTGACGAAGTGCTTTTCTTCGTTCAGAGACTGCTTTTTTGCATTCATCATTCCACCAGGGAACTGGTTTTCTTGTGTATGAACTTGGTTTCTTCTTTATTGACGCATCTGCTGCGGTTCTAATCAGTGTCAAAAAGTGATCAATATTATCTGGGAACGAATGATCTACCAGAGTTAAAATTAAATTTTGAAATTTTACCCAGTCAGCGCATTTAAAATTGTATCGAGGTATAGATTGAAAATTAATTTGGATTGTATCGGGGGATATCATTATTGGAAAATGATCACTTCCAAAGGAGTCAGAGCTGACTTCCCAAGAGAAATGTGTGAATATTCTTGGTGAGCAGAGAGATACGTCAATGTTAGTATATGTTCCAGTTCGGGGGCATAAATGTGTTGGTCGGTTAGTGTTAAGGGGAAGAAGATCGTTTTGTTCAAGTATAGTTTGTATTATATGTCCTCTATTGTTAGTGGTCTGTGCTCCCCACATTCTGCTCTCAGAATTAATATCTCCTACTATTAGCAGAGGTTGCGGGAGTTGTGTTATGAGATCGTGTAATGCATGTACGTCAATAGGTTCACCTGGTGGAAGATAAACGCTACATACAGTAACTTTGAACGGCATGTATACTACTGCAGCAACTGCTTGAAGTGTAGTCAGCAGCCGTACAGGTTCGCTGTGAATACAATCTTTAACATAGATACAGACACCGCCGCATGCTCTACCTCCTTGCGTATAGTCCTTAAAATAGGAATTATAGCCTCGTAAGGTGATTTTCTTACCTGGAGCGGTGTGTGTTTCTTGTAGTGCAATTATGTTGAACGTCTTGGTCTCGTCTAGATTTTTTGTTTCCCAAAAACTTAGCACATACCTCTCGAAAAGCAATCCAAGCCTTTTTCTCAGTAGTATTTAACTTTGCTTCAAAAGTGAGGTCCTTGAGTAGATGTCGAATTTGGGGTCCTACGAAAATTCCCTCCTTTATCTTAGCATCGCTGAGATGCGGAAATTTTTGTTTTAAGTACATGAAACCTTCTCGTTCCTTGTCCATCGCTTTTACGAAGTTTTTCATTAGCCCCAATGTTATGTGGAGTGGGGGTAAAATTATTTGGTTTTTGTCCACTAATGGAGGATTGGTAATGTTTTTTTCACCTACTTTTTCCTTACGCTCTGGCCATTTTTTTACGACATATGGTCTCCTCTTTTTCTGCTGTCCCACTCGCACAAAAAACAACAAAATTTAGTGTAACCTCCTTGGAGTCCTGTAAGCATGGCTACCACTTTAAGATCTGCACAAATGCGCCATTTGTACTCATGGTACTTGATTTTTTGTAGAAGTATCTTCATGTTGTCATAGGTTTCTTTCATGTGGACCGAATGAGCTACTGGGATAGATGGATGTTTGTTTCCATTATGAAGGAGTACTCCTTTTAAACTAAACTTGGAGCTGTCAATGAATAGTCTCCATTCCTCTGGATTGGTTGGCAGATCAAGTTCCTGGAGCAAATGAAATACATCATTGGAAAATACAAGATTTTCTTCCATAGAGAAAAAGCATAGAACTCCTGATTCCCGTTTTCTGAAGAAAGATATATTCACGCCTCCTTCCAAGAGATTCCATTGTTGCAACCTTGACCCAAGCAGCTGAGCTTTTGATTTTGGGAGATCTAAATCACGAACAAGATCATTCAATCGCCTCTGATTTATGAGCTGTGGCTGAGTTTCAGAGGGGCTGGACGAACTTGAAATTTCTTCTTGTTGACTGGTTCGAGGTTGAGGTGAAACGCTTTCAGAATCGCTGCACTCCTCAGAACTAAGACGGAACTTACTCGGATTTGGTGGGATGGGCATGGAGGCATCATGTGGGGCTGGTCTCATGGCAGAGGGGATGTTGGGATAAACAATTTTCTTTTTGCTCTTGAACGAGAAAGCTTTGATTGTGGTCATGCAAAAATAGCAATCGGTCACGTGATTTGTAGGTTCTCGCCATATCATGGGAACTGCAAATGGCATTGACTTATGTGTCCCATTTAGCCAACCAGTCAGAGAACGTGAGGATGAACTACATCATATTTTAGGAGCCCAGGATTTGTCCTGATCACTTACTTTACATCCAAAGTATAACTCGCATGCCTTCTTCACCAGCGGAGTCAGAGGTTTCTGAGTGGACTTGAATGCGACTTCACCACAAACATAGCAAAAGGAATCAGGCTTATTTATACACTGTCGTGACATTACAGAGAAAAAGTGAACTGTTCCCAGAACAATGATAGCACAAATGAATATCCAAATAAGTGCGTTTAGCGAAAGCCTCGAGAGTGCTGATCAAATCCTAGAAGAAAATAGTGACAAGAGAGGGGCTGAGTGGGAGGGGGGGGGAGTTGGGGTCTTGAGGGTGAAAGGGGGGCAGGTAAGGATTTGAATGAAAAGAATACCACCATAAAAGAGAAAGGAAGGTCATTCCCCTAAAGATCCTGGTAGAGACCAAATCCCAGCCTCAAGATCAAAAACTGAAAAAACACTTTTAGCCATATTTCTTCAACCACTTGTAATATTCCCATCAAATTTTTTTTTCGTTCAAATATACTTCATTGCGCTCAAAATCGTCGGGCTTTTGAATTTTTTTCACTATGTTTTGATGCCAAAAAAAATCGTCAAATTTACAAAAAACTCACATTTTTGGATAAAAAACTAGAATTTCTCAAGAAACTGTGCGTGATAGACAGAATCTGACTTCAAATTCGTGTTCAGCACATTTGAAAACAGTAAGAAAGCATGTTTTGGTTTGAAGGAGGATTTTCGTGCAGAACAGTGTTATAAGAACCCCATGTATAATATACAAGGACGCAAACATAATTAGACACTCGGCCGTAATAACCTTGTAGTTACTTACCCAAATAAATTTACCTTACCCCATATATATATGTATATATGTTAAATATGTGTGTGTTTGTGTCAATCCATTTGAAATGGTCCAGAAAAAAATTATCTGGTTGCTTGACCATTTCAGAAAATAATTGATATTTTTAGCATCAATTAAATATGGAATCAGTAGTTCAAAGCCACTTTTAAAATTTTTATGGAAAACAATGGTGTTTGAATTATTAGTCTATGACTTACCAGTGCTGAGAAAATGAGTTTCCGTAGGAGCTTATAAAGTCAAAAATCAGTATGCGCGATGAGACAAAAATAGATGCCTTTTTCTGGCATAAAAAAAAATTTTGTCTATAAAAAAAAATTAAAAATGGTTTTGAACTACTGATTCCATATTTAATTGATGGTAAAAATATCAATATATGTATGTATATATATATATATATATATATATATATATATATATATATATAAGTGTCTTTAATGACGTTCATAATGTTCTATAATAATGTCTTACTTTTCAGTAAAAACAGTGAAATTTCTAAATCGCAAGTAAACTGTCAACAACAAGGTTGACCGCCAACGGCCATAGCCACGTTGAATGCACCGGTTCCCGTAGAACACTGAAGTTAAGCAACGTCGGGCGTGGTCAGTACCTGAATGGGTGACCGACCACGTGCTGTTGGCATTATAAAAGGTTGGCAACCTGTAGATAGCCCGGCGTTAATAACCCAAATAGTTGATGCGCCGTTAAAAAAAAAAAAAAAACAAAAAAAAAAAAAAAACAAGGTTGACCAGAACTATTAAAAAAATTGAATATTAATATCAGGGATCTACAAGTAATAAGGTAGTTTCTTATATTAGTGCTCTACACCTATTGAGTTTTTTCCCACTATCGGGCACAATAATCTTGTAGGCTATACATATAGTATATAAACGAATTTATATGTTTCTCAACCCATTCGAAACGGATAGCCACTTCCGTGAAAAGGCCAATTTCTTCGCACGGGACTGAAAGCCACCGCTGTGACAGCTTTTTGCTATGTCTAACGGTTAGTTTTTCAAACTTTAGTCACTTTACTATCTGCTAGAGTTACCGTAGTTCTGATCCCTCTGAAGGGCCTTATTACTGGTTTATTAGTAGATATGTATATAGATATCTTGTTCCGTAGATATCATACCATCACGGAAATATCTGACTGATTTTAGAAAAACTATTCTCAAAATTTTTCCCGAAAAGTAGAAACAATATTTTAAAATGAAAAAAAAACAAACATCGTTAAGCCTACCGTCGTCGGACCCTTAGGAATAGTAACGGGCACCTCATAAACAGATGAATGGTAAGTAAGCAAGCCATCTGCGTAAAGACAATAACACACACTTGGAGAAATGTACTCACAGACAGTATTCATAGCAATGTTGGAATGTGTTGTGCTAAGAACCCCTCCTTGCGGCACACCATTTTCCTAAAGGAATCGAACCGATAGTGTTTTGGATGTCCTAACTCTGAAAGATCTATTGCTAAGATGGTTATATATGAATCTCGCTACTTTACCTCCAATTCCCCATCTGGTTAATTTCATCAAGATAAGCCGGTGCCAAACTGTGTCGTAATCCTTCTCTATGTCTAAAGGAATTGTTATTCTCATTTTCTTCTTAAAAAATGCGTTGAGAATATCGTTCTCAAGTGTCGCCATGTGGTGCGTGGTAGAATGATTTTTCTTAAAACCACACTTGGTGGGAGATAGAAGCTTCGCCTTACCTAGAAACCACTGTAATATTCGGTTAAGCATCTTCTCAAAGAGCTTAGCAACACAGCTGGTCAACGACACTGGGCGATAACGAAATGGAAACATTGGGTCTTTCCCTTGTTTCAATATAGGAAAAACAACAGATTCTTTCCATGAGTCAGGATAGGTTCCTGAACAGAGAAATAACGAAAGCGTTTTAGGAGAAATGAGCGTCTTGTAGAACCAACTCCGTGAAACGGGCTCCGCTTCTGGGGCATGAAAGTCTTGTGGGATTTCGCCTTCTAACACTTTCGCTGCGGGTGTCATTACAGAAGGACACTAGCGATCCTACCTGCGTACGAGTGTACCTTCGGAAGGATACTCCTCCATTACTTTTCCCTTTAGATTAAAAAGGCTCGTTAATGGAGGGGATTCACCTTTACAGCTTCAGGTAAAGACAGTTGTCTTAAGCATTGTTTGAGATTTCCAACAATGTTTTCCGTTTTCAATTCGGCTGTCAGGGAGATTTTTTGCTACATCCTCAGAGAAAGTGTTAAGGGTTAATTAGAGTTATTTTTAATACTAAAAAGTAAGTATCAATGAACATTTGAAGAATTGAATCCAAGCACAATAGCTAACTTCGAGAAATTATAGCAACTTCCTCAAAGAGTCCGAGTTAAAAAATAATTATTGAGTTCTCAGTTATTCTAAAGGTGGAAATATACACAAAGATGAAAGAACATTGTTTGAATTTTAAAAAGTCAAAAGTTCCCGTAACTTGGTGGAGGGGGGGGGAGTCCTTTTCACTCTTTCCCTGAATAATTTGCTCATTACACGGTTGACCTTTACTTCCCCGGTTTACTTTTCCCTTATTACGGATCTTATTATAGAATAAGGGATTGTATAATAACGAATCTAGGATGAGTTTTATCTATGGAAATTAATCCAGGCATTTTCTATTCGTGGAATCATTAATAAATATTCACAGCCGTAAATAATAACTTACTTTTCCTTGAATGTCAACTGAAGTCACGAATAAAGCAAACTTATACTTTTAGAATATCAGATAAAAAAGCTAAACTGGTATAAATTGTGTAATTTTGGCGCATTTCTACATAAAATTTATATCTAGTGTGATTTGGAGTGTATATATTACCGGAAAAATCTATAGGCCAGGCATTATATACAATTCTTTGGCATTCTATATATAACCTGAAAGGTTTAGGCAAAGTATAGAAACTATTAGTTTTTACAACATATTACTCACATTTCCTAGGCATTGTATAAAATGCCTAGGTACTGTCATTTGGGGTGAGTTCGGACCGGTAGTACAAGTTCGGACAGCAGTGCATGGCGCAGGAAATCACGTGACCTGGAGTATTTTTTTTCATTAGGGACATAATTGGCTTGACAAATATGATCGATATTACATTGTTCCCATGTAGTTAAGCCGAAATACCCGTGAGAACACTTTGAAGTGAGCAACGAATATTTTAATGCAAGTTGTAATTTCCATGATTTACGAAATGCTAGAAACAAACATCTGTGCAGAGGCTGTGTAAGTAATTAAACCCTAATTTTTCATATTGTATAGTAGGTTTATATGTTGTCTAATGATACATAAATAAATATACTTATTTTTTTTGTTCAAAAACTTTTTTGTCTCGTTTAAGTAAAAAACTCGCATACCGTGGGGTTACATCAATTATACCCGCGTCCTCTTGACGTAAAGGAAAACAATATTTATTCCAAAGAGGTTTTGAAATATGTGATTGACAATGTCAAAACCAAGAAGAAGACTCTGGGAGGCAGCGGATCGATTTATGTAATTTTTTGTTCAACAAAATACATAAATCGACTTTAAATGATAAATGTAGAGGAATGCAAACCAGAAAAAAGTGGAGGCTAAACTAAATTTAGAAAAGAAGAAAAAAAAAATACCAACGAGAATTTTCCTGCAGCTGAATGTGATTTTCTATTAACTCGATTATGATCGTAAGAACATATTTGGATTGGTTAGGAAAAATATCGCAAGATTTTAAGACAACAAGCCAGACAGGAATGGTTTTACGGCTATATGAAAATGAATCAGCCATTAATGGAGCGCCTTGCACAAATCATCAAAAGGTGTAGAGCAGAAGTTGATAAGGAAAAAGTTAAAGAATATTTTATAAATCTAAAAAATATTATAGAAAATATTCCTCTTCAGAATATCGTTAATTATGACCAAACTCACTTCAACTACAGTTTATGTTTAGATTTTTACAGTAATTAAAGACTGTCCGAACTCACCCCACACGTAGGGGTGAGCTCGAACACATTTTAGCAATAAATAAAATTGAAAATTTTTGAGATATTCAAAAAACAAAAGACACTATTCGATAGAGGAAGGTTAAGGGTTCATACTTTAATTTTTCCAGATTTTTATAAAAATTCTTTCTTTTGTTATTACGAGAAAACCTCGAAAATGTGTCCGAACTCACCCCAAATGACAGAATTCTATAGAATGTCTGTTGCTTATTTGGCATTGTATAAAATGCCTAGGTATTCTATAGAATGTCTGTTGCTTATTTGGCATTGTATAAAATTCTATAGAATGTCTGTTGCTTATTTGGCATTGTATAAAATGCCTAGGTATTCTATAGAATGTCTGTTGCTTATTTGGCATTGTATAAAATGCCTAGGTATTCTATAGAATGTCTGTTGCTTATTTGGCATTGTATAAAATGCCTAGCTATTCTATAGAATGTCTGTTGCTTATTTGGCATTGTATAAAATGCCTAGGTATTCTATAGAATGTCTGTTGCTTATTTGGCATTGTATAAAATGCCTAGCTATTCTATAGAATGTCTGTTGCTTATTTGGCATTGTATAAAATGCCTAGCTATTCTATAGAATGTCTGTTGCTTATTTGGCATTGTATAAAATGCCTAGCTATTCTATAGAATGACTGTTGCTTATTTGGCATTGTATAAAATGCCTAGCTATTCTATAGAATGACTGTTGCTTATTTGGCATTGTATAAAATGCCTAGGTATTCTATAGAATGTCTGTTGCTTATTTGGCATTGTATAAAATGCCTAGGTATTCTATAGAATGTCTGTTGCTTATTTGGCATTGTATAAAATTAAAACGCTTTTGAGTTTACTCTATACACTTTACCTATGCAATGTAAATAACTCTAAGAATTGGTTACTGCAAACTGTTTATTCCAGAAAGTTTAATAAAGTCAGATCCCTATTTAATCTGACTTTAATCAATGACGACATTGCTGCTGTTCTTCCCCCCAACACCATTTTACCCCATTCTTCAAAAGCATGTGAAGAGGCACTGACTGCTCAGCTAAATTTGGAAGAAAAGGATTTAGTTTTTAGTTTTGCCCCTTTTCGACTCAATGCGGGAACATTCCTGAAATAATAATGAATATTATGATTTAATTGAACATGTTCCTCTACAACTAAGAAGGGACTTGTGGCTTCAATTTATTTCAATTGATTTTCATTGTTTGGTCTTAGTTCTGTCCTGAGAAGAACAAGAAGACATTCATCTGATCTGCAATGGGGAGGAATTAGAAGTTGTGCCGGAGTTCACCTACTTAGGGACAGTAATCAGCTCTTTTGGCAATATTGACCCAGAAATATCACATAGAATTTCGAAGGCCAATCAAGTTTACCACCAGATATATAACAGCATAATTGGCCACCGAGAAGTGAGTTTGGTGACTAAAAGGCATATCTACAAATCGGTCTACCTGCCGATCCTAACGTAGGGGAGCGAAAGTTGGATAATCCTGGATAAGCAAGCCAGCCGCATCACAGCAGCAGAAATGAAGTTCCTGAGGAGAGCAGTTGGAAAGACACGAAGAGATTGCATCAGAAATGAAAGGATAAGAGAACAGTTTGAGGTGACAGAACTAAGGACCTTGCTCGAATCCCGGCAGCTTAAGTGGTTTGGGCACGTATGTCGTATGGATGATGAAAGGGAACCAAAGAAAGTTTTAGAAGCTCGACCCTCTGGGAAAAGACCGCGAGGTCGGCCTAGGATTTCCTACGAGGAAAATATCCAGAAGATTGGAGGGAAAAGAGGCAAAACCCTCCAGCAAATGAAGCAGCTTTGCAGGAACCGGAGGGAATGGCTGAAATTTACCGAGGCTCCTCGACGCTAGTAATGGCACAAGAGGACGACAAAGAAGAAGATTTTCATCGTTATGAATTATTTAGGTTTATTAAATAAATAAAACTTATTCATTTGTTCCAACTACTCTATTAATTAAACGTAATTATTAAATTCATATAAGGGATTTCCTTGGGCATTAAGACAGGCTCGGCATCTTTCTTCAACAGCAATAGTCACAGAACGGCACTGAATATGTGTTATTATTTCGGAAGATTCAAATTATCCTTCATCGTAAGGAATTAAGATCATTGACCGGCCTTGCATAGACTTTTTTTAACGTCACTCCAAACAAAAAAAATCCAGTGGTGTCATGTCTTGATAGCGTGCAGGCCAAGCCACTGGTCCTGCACAGCCAATCCATTGATTGGGATAATTAATATTTAGCCATTGTCGTGGACCTCTTCCGTAATGTGCAGGACAACTATGTAAATCCAACCACATGTCCCTTCTCAACTCAGCCCTCGGTACCTTCGCAGACGACACACTCATCATCACGAAGAGCATCAACCTTGACGAAGCGATTCTTCACTTGCAAGAAGCGGCAGATGAGGTGTCATCCTGGTTCCGAAGGTGGAAACTAGCAATAAATCCGGTGAAATCTTCATGTAAAGTGTTTTCTCTCAGAAAATTCCAAAATGAAGATTTACGACAGCTGAAAATTGGTCATCACTCAATTCTCTGGTCTCCAAAAGACCAGAGTATACGCTATTCCGGAGTATATCTAGACACAAGACTAACTTGGCGACATAACATTCACAAAAGACTACAAGAAGCTCACACACGACTGATACAAATTTATCCATTAATAAATAGAAAAACTCCCCTGAAATACACCTGCGCCACACTTCTATACAAATCTACAATACTACCCATACTAACTTACGAATGCCCTGTCTAGTTTGGTGCCAGTAACACACACATAAAACGTTTACAAACATTTCAAAACAAAGTACTCCAAATAGTGTCCAATGCTCCCTGGTTCGTAAGGAACAGCCAGATCCATAGAGAATTGGAGGTTGATCCGTTTTTCACTCACATAGAAAAACTAGTGCAAAAACATCACCAGACTCTACCAGCCCCCAGCAGTTCCGTGTTTTATCAACTTGGGCAAAGAAAAACTTCGCGAATAAAACACAGACATTATCAAGACATTTTAACCCTTTAAATTTTTATCTTACAAATATTGTTTTGTGTATAATACGTTTTGTATTGGTCCAATAAAATTGTTTTGTTTGTTTGTTTGTCCCTTGTCAGTTGTAGAGGATCATGTTTGATTAAATCATAATACACATTATGATTTCAGAAATGTGCCCGCATTGAGTGGTAAGGGGCCAACATACCATCAGCACGTGGTAATGTGCCCGCATTGAGTGGTAAGGGGCCAACATACCATCAGCACGTGGTATTATACCAAATGTACCAGTTTCTCTAAGACGTTGAAACGTAGAGCTTAAGATAGACTCATTTGGTAATTATCTATTCGGAAATAGCCACGACGGGCAGCAGTAGCATTACCATTACAAAAACTGTACGCCAACACTATTTCGGAATACAGTGGAACATGGATAATTCGAACTTCGATATTTCGAAATCGTGGTTAATTCGAATATTTCTCTCGGTCCCTAGAATTTAGGGCATAAACAATGTTAAAAAATCGTGGTTAATTCGAATAAAATTTTGGATGATTCGAATTTTTTACGAGTCTTCACCTCCAATGGGAGATGTTCGATCTTAAATTTCGTGAAAATATTCTCCACTCGGGTGAACAGGATAGTAAGATACGGATGTAGCAATGATACGGATGATGCAGAGTGGTGGGTCGCGCTTCCTCCCTTCCAGGGGTTGTAGTGACATCCTGTCGTTTTATCCTAGAATTCCCTTCCACCATCCTTCCCATCTCATTTCTTATTCAGTTATAATTCAGTCAGTACCTAGATCTGTTGTATTGTTAGTTCCTTGAATTTCTTGTGTACAGTGCAGTTCTGTGAGTTTTTGATTTACGATGTGGAAGCCTAGAAGTTATACAACTTTAACTTTGTCAGCGAAAATAGCTGCGATTAAAGAAGTTGAAAAAGGAATAAAGAAAAAATCTGAAATTGCCAAGGCATTCCTCCTAATACTTTACCAACTTACCTGAAAAATAAAGAAAAAATTCTTAACCATGAAAATGTCTTTTTTTCAAAACAATACACTTTTATTTTTACTTTTTTGATAAATTATTTACTACTTATGTACGTAATCACCAATTTATGAAATGTTTGTTTTTTTTTAAATAAATTTTTTTAATTTAAAAAATGTGAAAATATGAAAATCGATGTTTTACCCCTTTGTATTCACAAACTTTTTTAATTCGAATTTTGGATAATTCGAACTTTTTTATCGGTCCCTAGAGGTTCGAATTATCCAAGTTCTACTGTATTCACTATTAGTATAAATTGAAGGCAGAATGATGAGTACTCTGCGAAAGCCTCTTACAATCTGATAAATGATATTGGCAGTCCCAAATGCTAATTCTAAATAGTATTAATCCTTATCCATAATAGAATTAATTATTATGTTGCTAATAGTTTTTATTATAGCAGACATACCTTCACTTTGAAAAACATTTAGGTAGTATGAATCTTAACCCTGGAACACTAACCCTAATTCATCCTACACTATTACTAACCTGTGTATCAATTTGACGTATACTCAGGAAAATTACTCAGAACTTGATTATCAGGGATAATGGAGAATCTGTTGTTAAAAACATGAATATTTGTCAATATTTAATACATAAAAATACAAATTACAAACATAAAACATAGAACAATAAAAAATATATACCATTTCCGGGGTATGGAATACTAACATTTGAAATTGGAACTTTAAGTAGTTTAAACCAACTAAAACGCTTACACCTAAAATAAAATATTTGTCATTAACTAAGTAAAGTTATTTTATTTATTTTTAAAGGTTTTACGACACATTTTTACCGATAAAAAATATTTCGGGTGGGAGGGGGCTGCAGCCCCCCCCTATATACGCCCATGTCCTTTCTCAATATATAATAACTGGAATAATAATAATAATACATAATATAATATCCCAATTCCTTCTCGACTTTTAAAATATTTACTGCGTTAGCAATGGGTGATTTGCAATCATTTACATAATTAATTAATGGTGTAATTATATTTTAGGTGCTCGTTACTAACTCTGTGTCAAATTGATGCAATTTATAATGAATCTTTATTAATACCTATACGTCAGATGCTTATATTACTAACAGTGCATGAAAATGACGTAGAAAAATTTACGTGTATTACTAACCTCTACGTCAATTTGATGCACTGTCTTCTGGGAAAATCAAGGTCACTCCTATCTAATCGCTCGCTGAGAGGTAAAATCGTGCTGGATGGGGGGAGGAGGATTGCTTCAGGAATAGGTGGGGGGTTGACCGGCTCTACCCCCATTTAACGGAAGAAAATGACAATTGATTACAGTCATATGCGTCAATATGACGCAGGTTAGTGTTCCAGGGTTAATGTGTTATTATAAATCAGATAGTTTTATTTATTTCATGCAACGTAAATAATTCATAACAATGACAATTTTTAGGCGTGAATATCTCCTAAACAAAGCGTTTGCGGACATACCTTCAGAGGACATACCTTCAGAGGACATGCCTTCAGAGGACATACCTTCAGAGGACATACCTTCAGAGGACATACCTTCAGAGGACATACCTTCAGAGGACATGCCTTCAGAGGACATACCTTCAGAGGACATACCTTCAGAGGACACACCTTCAGAGGACATACCTTCAGAGGACATACCTTCAGAGGACATACCTTCAGAGGACATACCTTCAGAGGACATACCTTCAGAGGAAATACCTTCAGAGGAAATACCTTCAGAGGACATACCTTCAGAGGAAATACCTTCAGAGGAAATACCTTCAGAGGACATACCTTCAGAGGACATACCTTCAGAGGAAATGTGTTTCTTGTTTTGAGGTCCTTAGTTAATATCGTCGATACAAATGTAAAGTATCGAATGTAAGTTTTCATTTTCAATCTTTACTGATTGCTGTTGGACTGATGGATGGCAAACTCTAAAATCAAAGTTCACTTATAGACCGAGAGCCAGCAACGCACTTTTCATGAAGTGTTTTATGCACCCTGAAATTATGCTATAATATACCTCTTGGGTAGACAAGAAGGTATATATGTGTTTCCTGGGCATACCAGGTACTGCGTATAGGGGAAAGGTGCAAAACAATATCGCCTAAAAGTAGAGTTTTATTCAGAAGCCAACTATTATTAATGAAATAAATGGCAAATTAAGGCAATTTTCAAATTAATAATAAATAATGCAGGCACTTTTAAGGGGGTTAAAATGATAATAATAAAAAAAAAAAAAACTAAGTACCTAGTTTTTATTTTTAATAATTAATGAAGTGCTTTATTCACGCTGCGATTTAAACAGCGTCTTCAATAAACATATTTGAAAATAATTGAAAAAGGGCAGACACTTTTGTGTGGTTTAATTATCAGAAAACATGAAAATAAATGTTGCTTATGATAGACTGGAATACACTGCGCGTAACCGTAAGAGTGTATAACACGACTGCGCAATGTTGGTTGTTTTCTGTGCTCTCATTGGTTCTTGCACACATGATCTTGTACAGCTGTTCCGGTTTTAATGGCAGCGAAAATAAAACTCTCATTTAATATTAGAATAAAAACAATTTTTTTTTTTTTTTTTACGTGTTAAACCCCTTAAAAGTGTCGGCCATATTTATTATTCATTGTAAAATTGTCTTAATTTTACATTAAAGATAGTTGCCTTCTAAATAAAACTCTATTTTCGGGCAATATTGTTTTGCACCTTTCCACTATGCGCGGTACCTGGTGCACCAAGATATGTTTAGAAAACACATATATACCTTTTTATCTACCCAAGAGGTATATTATAGGAAAATTTCAGGATGCATAAAACACTTCATGAAAAGTGCGTTGCTGGCTCTCGGACTATTATTGAAAGAGGAAGCAACCACTGTAGGGTCAAATCTGTCGACTATTTCAAAAAGCGAAGTAGGTAATGAATAAATGTTTCTTCTCTCTGGAAAGTGGTGATTTTCACATTCGATACTTTGCATTTGTATCGAAGATATTTTCAGTTTGACCACTTAACCCTGAACATCCTTTATATATGTGGTCATCCCATAAATAATGTCGGTGGACTGTAGAATGTATCGATCCAACTTTTTCTGCTAGCTCTTCTACTGTTACAACAGGATTACCTTCTACAGTAGCCTGCAGGAGTTGGTCGTCAAGCTCTATTGGTCCACCGGTAGGAGGCTAGTCTTCAAGCTTGCGGTTTCCCGCTCGAAATCCTTCAAACCACCGCTGCACTTCTCGCTCACAAATGACAATTTCGCCACATATTTCTTCAAGTTTTCGATAAGTTGAAGTATGTATATGGAGTTGATTTAACATTAAATATAAATGAAAGTAATGTTAACATTACATTAACAAAATATTTATTTGATAACCAGTATAAGGGCTCTATGCCGTAGATGTGAAGTGCCTAAATAAAATAAAATAAAAAATAAAAGCATCCATCGGCTGCTAAAATTTCTACTCGAGCAACTTAAGGATGCCTATTCCTGGTTAGGAATATCTCATGATTTGGACTGCGCAGTCCATATTTTGAGATCTACCTATATGCCAGCCTTGAGCCCATAGTTGAACTGTACAGTCCATCGAAGTGGAATGATAAAACAAATAGATTAACTGTACAGTCCAATGAGGCCGGGTCTGTGCAGGCCAGGCCTGATGTGTGTGGACAAGAGGATATTTGCTTCACATACAGTGGGTCTACCATAACTGGACTGTGCAGTCCCGGTCTTGAGGTTTATTAACTTATCGTACAGTCGTACAGTTTATCGTTACGTCCGAACAGTCCAAATCTTGAGGCAAAACTGTGCAATCCCTGCCTTTAGATATGAACTGAACGTTCATGGCCATCTTAAAATTCCCTAGAACCCAGCTGTTCAAAAATACAGTAACAATAAGATCGGCAGTAGCAGAAAACTCCCTTACTTCGAATCTATCTATATAATTTGATAAAACTATAGTTCTGAAGGGCCATTATACTCCTGTTTAATTATTTGGCCACATTTAATTGTGGGAAAATTTAAATTTAAATATTCGTATAAAAAGATAATAAAAGGATTATAACAGTCCAAATCTTGAGGAAAAACTGTGCAGTCTCTGCCTTGAGATTTGAACTGAACGTGCATGGCCACCTTAAAATTCCCTAGAACCCAACTGTTCAAAAATACAGTAACAATAAGATCGGCGGTAGCAGAAAACTCCCTTACCACGAATCTATCTATATAATTTGATAAAAATATAGTTCTGAAGGGCCATTATACTCCTGTTTAATTATTTGGCCACATTTAATTGTGGGAAAATTTAAATTTAAATATTCGTATAAAAAGATAATAAAAGGATTATAACAGTCCAAATCTTGAGGAAAAACTGTGCAGTCTCTGCCTTGAGATTTGAACTGAACGTGTATTGTGACGTGGCGCCCTGCGGGGAGTGAGAACCTGCTTTCTCTACCTCTTTGGACTGATAACATTTTGTGTTTTATATTTTATTCGGAATTCGCACCGAATATATATATATATATATATATATATATATATATATATATATATATATATTTATGTTTTCTATCGAGAGTCCAATTGTTGGCTTCTTCCCAGATTACTGATAGTATCTGGTGTATATGCATATATGTTTATCTATCGATATCTTTTACTATATTATTCAATATTTGAGTGATATTCCTTCTTGTGATATTTATATATATATATATATATATATATATATATATATATATATATATATATTTATGCTTTTATTAAGAGTCTAATTTTGTTCTTCCCAGATTACTGATAGTATCTGGTGTATATACGTATATGTTTATCTATCGATACCTTTTGCTATATTAGTCAGTATTGGAATGATATTAATTCTTCTTGTGATATTTAAAATATATATATATTCATGCTTACCCTTTTATTGGGAATTTATTTATTTTTTTTGGTATTCATAGATATTTATTATATTTAAGGTATATATATGTGTACATGTATTTGTTATCTTACTGGGAACATTTTGTACTTATTTCAATATAGTTACCAGCTCTGGAGTATCTTGTTGTTTTCTTTTTTTTTATTTGGATCACCTGGGTTTCATACCTCATTGAACCTGGCTATCCGTTGTCTATCCGGATAAATTGTACCACCTCAGGTGTTGGTAAGTGAGTCTTTCAAATTAAATTTATTTCGGTACAGTATGGCCACCTTAAAATTCCCTAGAACCCAGCTGTCTGTGCTAGACCCGTTCAGGCCAAACCTTGAGGTCAATCTGTGCAGTCCCGGCCTTGAGATTTGAACTGAACGTGTATGGCCACCTTAAAATTCCCTAGAACCCAGCTGTCTGTGCTAGACCTGTTCAGGCCAAACCTTGAGGTCAATCTGTGCAGTCCCGGCCTTGAGATTTGAACTGAACGTGCATGGCCATCTTAAAATTCCCTAAAACCCACCTGTCTGTGCTAGACCCGTTCAGGCCAAACCTTGAGGTCAATCTGTGCAGTCCCGGCCTTTAGATTTGAACTAAACGTGTATGGCCACCTTAAAATTCCCTAGAACCCAGCTGTCTGTGCTAGACCCGTTCAGGCCAAACCTTGAGGTCAATCTGTGCAGTCCCGGCCTTTAGATTTCAACTAAACGTGTATGGCCACCTTAAAATTCCCTAGAACCCAGCTGTCTGTGCTAGACCCGTTCAGGCCAAACCTTGAGGTCAATTTGTGCAGTCCCGGCCTTTAGATTTGAGCTGAACGTGCATGGCCACCTTAAAATTCCCTAGAACCCAGCTGTCTCAAAGTGTTATCCATTTTAATTAATTATTATTTTCAGCATGAGTTGAATAAAGTGACAAATTAGCTAGTTTGTAATCTGGCGTCCGCCCAGAGATTTAATCCGTGACAGAATTCTGACTACGTACGTGCCAATAACCAGCTTTTAATATCATATCATTTCATATGTTGCTGATTACATTTTGTGTAGTTTTGATTCAATTAAATCCCATCCAATCCATTAAATTTAATGCTTTAAATATATAATGGCTTAGAGATTGAACAATATACACTAGGATGTAATTAGAAGTATAATAAGTCTTCTGGAATAATATTACAAAAACTAGAAATACTCAATACATCAGGCTGAACCGTATGACATGTCAGTTTTGTTAACTTTGCGATTTAATCCTTTCCCTTTTTTATTTCATTATTTACAAACATCATTGTTATTCATATAGAATTAAAGCTCTTTTATTCCTATTATTTAATCAGTAACTTGCGTACTGTGTTGTGAGAACGATCCTCTGAGAGAAAAATAACACTTAAATTATTACTTCAACGGAAATCCGTATTATTTTTCCTTATGAATTTAAGCTCGGTCCTAGCGCTGCTGAGGCGTGTATGAACATTAACACGGCGTTCGGGGAGGGAACGGCGAATGAACGAACTGTTTACCGTTGGTTTTCCAGGTTTCGAAGTGGAAATTTTGACCTTGACAACGAGGAGCGAGGAAGGCCAGAAACCAAGCTTGACAATGACCACCTGAACGAAAGGGTTGAAGCTTGTCCCTCAAAAAGCACTAGGGAATATGCCAAAGTACTCGGAGTAGGAGCCACGACAGTTTCAAGACATTTGAAGTAAATCGGCAAGTCCAAAACTGACATTTCATACGGTACAGCCTGATAATATAAAGTTGTTATTGATACCTATTTACAAAACTTGATTTGGTAAAACATATCTTTTATATTATTATTCAAAAATGTAAATTATTGTAGTAAAATGTAATTAAAAAAGAAACTTCACGCAGGAGTTATAAAGGGTGTAGAGATGTTTTTTCCCTCTAAATTTTTAATTCCACTGTCAAATTTCGTGATAATCTCAGTTCTGAATATACCGTTAGAAAGAATTTTAAATGTTACAACTTTGGTCAAATTCGGTACATTGCAGAATTTTTTGATTATCGAAAATTTGTCGCTTTTAGTATCAACTTTTTAAAAGTCACTACGGTTTGAAAAAAAAATTGAATATTGAAAGCATTAGTCTTAAAGTAAATTTGTCGCATTTAACTGTAAGTAATGTCGTTCTACTCTGCCTTCCGCTGAGGTTGTATTTCTTTCTTTTTGTACCTTATTTCATTAAATCGCCGTAAGTTGGCCCGTTCCTTTTTATTTTGTGGAGTGCTGTAGCATCTCTCATGATAGCAATACAGGTGTTATATACCTGTTTTCATTTTGCAGTTAAATAATTTAATTATTTTTATTTTATTTTATTTTATTTTTTTGTGTCCCGCTTCAATGGCGACAACACAAAGAACAGTATCCTCCGAACTTAGCTATCCCAGGAAATCAGCATGGTTATTGGTGTTGGAAGTGTGTGTGGTCATGTAATGGTTTAGACTTATGGTTCACCTATAAATAGTGCTTAGTATCGATGGAAATATAATATCTTATAAGCCAACATTGCAGACGTTCATCAAATAAGGTTGTATAGTCCTGTATCCTTGAGGTAGGTCAGTATAGTGTTGATGTACTGGCTATCATTGCCTAGGAGTTCATGCATATCATACGGGATGGTGTAATTGCCTCTTCTCTATAATTTAATTAAACATTTTACTAAGCAAAGGATATGCAATATATGTTTTATGTATTTTAAATACCGAACTGTAAAGAGAATAATCATTCGTTTTTCTTCTAATATATATTCCTTAACCCATTCGAGACGGATAGCCAGTTTCATGAGAAGGCCAATTTCTTAGCTCCGGGACATAGAGCCACTGCCGTGACAGCTGTTTGCGAAATTAAATTAGTTTTGGTCCGCGATATTTTGGTAGTCACTTTATTATCTGCTAGAGTTCAGAAATATCCAATTTGAGCCTATTAAATGGGAGTTCTCACTGCTACCCGGTCCTTCTTCATTGCTCAGATCTCTCTGAAGGCCCTTACTTGTGTTTTACCATTCGATGTGAATATAGGGATCATGTTCCATAGATATTATACAAACGCCGCAATATCTGACTTAATATTATTTTTAGAAAAATATAATTTTAACAATTTAAAAAAAAAAAAAAAGGTAAAAGTAATATTTCAAAATTAGCCGGTGGAAGCGGCTCCTCTCTGGGTTGAAACGGCTTGCCGTCTCGTAAGGGTTAAAATAACAAGGTTACCAGCAGCTGGGCAGACTATGTACAAGATATTGTCTGTATATATATATATATATATATATATATATATATATATATACAGGGTGTCCCGTAAATGTCTAGTCATATTGAGAGGGGTGATAGAGGACCCTTAGGGGAACAAAAAATGTTCTATGACGATTTCCCGAATTCTCGCCCATAAGGGAGAAAACGTCGTTTTATTGTTTTATCGAGACAAACGTGGTTTTTAGAAACATAATCGTTGTAGCTCCGTCCCAGGTGGTACTACTAGAAAGGGAGTGAAACCAATCGAAAGCTGAGTAAATTTGCTATAAGACTAGTTGGGAGTAAACGTAAAAATGAATGAATGTAAGTATGTATATCTTACAAAAAGAAGGAAATTCTAAATTTCCTGACATTTTATTGATATTTCTTTCCAGCGTTACTCCTTAATGGGCAGGATCTGAGATTTCCGGGCTTTAGAAAAACTTCCTCATTTAACCAGCTTTCCATTCATGTATCACAACCCTGTGTTATTGAAGTATTTGAACGGTTTAAGTACAAAAGTTTAAAAAAAAACATGGATCTGTGAAAAGAAAATTATATTTTTTTCTTCAGTTTATTCAAAAAGCTGAAGGCAAATATTTATTTTTATAAATGTTTACATAAATATTAAGTAAATATTTACTTAAAACAATAAAAAAAAATTACTTCCACGAATATAAAAAAAAATCCTAAAACAGTAAATAAATAAAATACACATTTATTTTGAATTTGTTAATTCAGGTAACTAATACTGGGTCCAGGAGGCGGCCATTAAGGAACCCCAACCATACATTAACCTCAAAAATTATTATTTTTACCTAGATCACGCATTTGAATACATTTTTACAGGTACTTATATTTAGAAAACAAATGCTTTACCTTAAATTAATACTGATGGCTACGCTTGTGAAACTCACTGGGATTCTGAGCCCATGCGTTTTTGTTGTGGTAATTAAAAATTCTATCCCTCATAAATAATATGTACATAGTCCTTTAAAAATGTGTTCAAATGCGTGATATAGGTAAAAATAGTAATTTTTGAGGTTAATGTATGATTGGGGTTCCTTAATGGCCGCCTCCTGGACCCAGTATTAGTTACCTGAATTAATGAATTCAAAATAAATGTGTATTTTATTTATTTACTGTTTTAAGATTTTTTTTATATCCGTGGAAGTGATTTTTTTTATTCTTTTAAGTAAATATTTACTTAATATTTGTGTAAACATTTATAAAAAAAATATTTCCCTTCAGCTTTTTGAATAAATTGAAGAAAAAAATATAATTTTCTTTTCACAGATCCATGTTTTTTTAAAAACTTTTGTTCTTAAATCGTTCAAATACTTCAATAACACAGGGTTGTGATACATCAATGGAAAGCTGGTTAAATGAGGAAGTTTTTCTGAAACCCGGAAATCTCAGATCCTGCTTATTGAGGAGTTACGCTGGAAAGAAATATCAATAAAATGTCAGGAAATTTAGAATTGCCTTCTTTTGGTAAGATATACATACTTACATTCATTCATTTTTACGTTTACTCCCAACTATTCTTATAGTAAATTTATTCAGCTTTCGATTGGTTTCACACCCTTTTTAGTAGTACCACCTGGGACGGAGCTACAACGATTATTCTTCTAAAAAGTACGTTTGTCTCGAAAAAACAATAACACGACGTTTTCTCCCTTATGGGCGAGAATTCGGGAAATCGTCATAGAACATTTTTTGTTCCCCTAAGGGTCCTCTATCACCCCTCACAATATGACTAGACATTTATGGGACACCCTGTATATATATTGCTGTGAAAAAATATAGACTCAAGGAAAAAATATACTATTTGAATTAATTAAAGGCATTTATTTTGAAATTTCACTTACGAAAGATATTATTTAATGTTTACCTAAATGATTTGTAACAATTTTGATTAAAACTTTAATGATATTGTTAGGATTAGCTTCATTTGATACAAAATAACAAAAAACAACCTGTGGAAAGTATAAACTCAAGCATTTTCTGGCCCTTTTATGGGAAAATTCTTTTCAATAATGACAACTTATACCATGTTTTTTTTTTATCACCTCCAGGAGTTCTTTCAGAATACTTAATACTAAATTAATTAAATTGCTCTATGGTATGATTTCCCAAGCGTGTGTTACCCTTTCTTTGAGCTCATCAATAATTTGGATTTTTGGTTTCTAAAAGTCATGGAATTCTGTTGTCATAATTCTCCACGAATTTTCTGTCGGATTGAAATCCGGACTAAGGGCTGGCCAATCTAAAATATTGATTCCAAAATCCTGAAACCATTGTTTTGTAGCCCGTGTAGTATGAATCGGGACGTTTTTCTGCCGAGAAATTATTATTTCTTCTTCCAACATGTGTAATAAACGGCGAAAGGAACTCTTCCAAATCATTTTGATAACCGGCGCACCCTATATTTTGCGATTAATAGTTATAAAAATTACATTCTGAGCGTATTGTTTGTTTTGGTCTGGTGAGGGAACGGTTAGAAAGACTTTCATATCAATAATTCCCTACCAAGTTCTTTCCTGCCCTAGAAATAATAATACTTTCCATATTAGTTTATCTACAATCGTTGTGTAGTTATGTTCATTTATACTTTCACGTTCATTTTCGCAACATTTTCTTTTTTAAAAGCCATTTTTGTCTTATCCGTATCTACTTAGCTGTTTACAATGGTTTTAACCACTGAAATGCTCGCGAGGGTCGTCGCGTTTGTAGAGGATGGGAGAAGCCAGCAATATGTTGCTGGCTGTAAAGTATACAACTCATATGGTGTATACTTTACTTAGCACATACAGAAATAATTAAATTATTTGCACTAGAAAGAAAAAAACGACAATATTTCATGTGCGCTGGTTTTTTTGCTGTTTAGTTTATATAATTTGATAAAACTATAGTTCTGAAGGGCCATTATACTCCTGTTTAATTATTTGGTCGCATTTAATTGTGGGAAAATTTAAATTTAAATATTCGTATAAAAAGATAATAACAGGATTATAAGATAAAAAGGTAATTAGGAGAGGAAACATAACAATGAAGAGGTCATTTTTAAATCCTTCATTATGGCGGTCCTTTAGAAAGACATTAATTACATTTACCTCATTAATTCTACAAATCGAGGAATCGACAGACAAAAGTCGATTAGTGAAGGGCAGATAATGGATAATTGTCTGCGTATAATCCCGCCATTACCGTATTAAAACCGGGACAAGTTACACATATCGATCTTCAGAAATTACAATAGACTCGATTAAAATCGACAACCCTATCTGGCGGACATTAATCAAAAGGCGAAACGAATGATTCATACAGCAAAAGGCTGAATGGGACTTCGTATCTCATTCAATTTAGACGGATGAAGCTTTCATTCAGAATTCTCAGTTCTCGTTTTCATTCGTTGACTAATTAAGTCAAGTCTGAAGTCTGTTACCTTTCATACATTCATTTATAGTAATGGTCTATTCTTCATTATGTTCACTCATTCATTGACAACTTCGTTCCTTAACCCATTCGAGACCGTTCGTACACCCTGTGTACAATTGAGTTTCGAGGCTAAGGGTGCGTTTACATCCATTCGGGAATGGATTTTGAGACGGAAAGAATTAGGTTTCTTCAGTCATTTAATGTCTGAGCTCAGTATAGAGGATCCAGCGTCGTTTTCGATTTTTTTAAGAATGCATATTTCGAAAAGCTTGCTTGTAAAATAGGTCCTCTTATATCAAAGCAAGATACAAAATTCAGAAAGGCTATTAGTGCAACAGAACAGAGGTGAGTAGGAATTTACTTGATGAATTACTATTTTATAATATGAGATTTTATTAATTTAAACCAAGTTTTGAAACTGTATGTACACTTGGTATATTTCACAATAGAATTGGCTTCTTTAATTGTATTTCTTTTTTAAATTTCTTCGGTAGTTGTACTGAATGCTTTGGCCATTTCCGTTAAAGCACGATTTTTTTTATTCTATCCTTATATGTAATATAAGGATATATCACGTCCCACAGCTCCGGTTTACTTTGGTACATATGATAAGTTCTATAACTTCAACGTTTAACCAGTCTTTTTTTATTTCCCATATTTCAAGAGAAAAGTAGACGAACTGTTAAAACTCCAGCCTAAATCAAATAGTTCTGTTGAAACTAGCAAATAATCAGAGTTTACACCTGTTGGTATAGAAGTCTCGAAAATATAGCTAGTAGCCAAGATATTTCTCTCTGACATTTATTCTTATCTTTATAATCAGTGTTCACACCTGACGGTATAGAAGTGTCGACACTTATACCTCGTGATAGAAATATACAGGGTGCACCAGTATATGTGTCCACCCCCTTTTCCTCCTAGAGTTGTTGGAATTTCGAAATGAAACTTGGTAGGTCTTAGTTATGTTGAATGAGGTTTCTTTTAAAGGTTTAGTTGACTTTGTAACATTCTCCAGTTTTTCTCCAGCGCATCTAACTCTTGATTTTCTAATGGCAGCAGGTATTTTTTATGACGAATTCTGATAGAAAATTTAATTTTAAGACTAATTTATTCTGAGACATCTTTTGATCCGACGCACCGTTTGCGCGTAAAACGCAAAAAACTGAAAAATATCGCCCTTTTGTAGACAAATTCCTATTTATCACTGAAACCAAGCCTTGTACGTAAAAACACCTCGATACAAACGTTGTAGCCTATTAATTCTCCTTTCAGGTGATACCAAGATCAGAGTTGTAGGTTTAATATTTAACGGGATATTATGAATGAAAAATATACCTTAAAAGTTTTAAAAAGTAACAATTCAGAAAATCGATATGAATAGAAAAAAAAGTAGCTGACATAAACAATAAAGAAAAAAGTACTTATTTACTTTATGAAAAAAAGTATATAAAAGTTATTATAAAACAGAACAGAATAAATTTATTTTTCCATATGAAATTATTATATCATAAAACTAAAAAAAAAAAATTGCCTTTGTTTTCATTCATAATGCCCCGTTAAATATTTAATCTACAACTTTGATCTTTGTATCATCTGAAAGGAAAATTAATAGGCTACAACTTTTACATTGAGGTGTTTTTACGTACAAGGCTTGGTTTCAGTGATAAATAGGAATTTGTCTACAAAAGGGCGATATTTTTCAGTTGTTTGCGTTTTACGCGCAAACGGTGCGTCGGATCAAAAGATGTCTCGGAATAAATTAGTCTTAAAATTAAATTTTCTATCAGAATTCGTCATAAAAAAATACCTGCCGCCATTAGAAAATCAAGAGTTAGATGCGCTGGAGAAAAACTGGAGAATGTTACAAAGTCAACTAAACCTTCAAAAGTAACCTCATGCAACATAACTATGACCTACCAAGTTTCATTTCGAAATTCCAACAACTCTAGGAGGAAAAAGGGGTGGACACATATACTGGGACACCCTGTATATATCAGACATAAATTGTCCATGGTTTACATTAGTCGGAATTTCTCTCTGATATAAACATCCTGCAATAACTATCCAAGTGTAAACGCACCCTTAGGAAGAGTAAGATTTTATTGACAAGTTGTCCCACCTTTTAGAAATATTGGTTGAATCTTGATTTATTTTATACAATCTTATTCTGTTAACTGTTTACTAGCTATGTTTGCATAAAGATTTAAAGAGCAGGCATATTTTTTCTGGTATTTTAATTGACTTTAAAGTCAAAGGAATTTCAATGAAATTACTCAAGGAAAGGTAATTGTCGTTATGGAAATTTTATCCTTCTAAGCGCTGACGAGCAAATGAAGGAAAAAAGAAAACTACGAATTATGTGTCGTATTTATGCCAATAAATAATTAGAAAAGACACCACAAGCCGCATCATTACCAGGGAATATATTCAGAGTGTTACCAAGCATGGTACTTGGTCATGACCAAAGGATGGTTCACTCACAGGAGATTATTACAGGAGAGTCTGTGTGCTCATGATCTCAAGCATAAAAACTCTATTTATGCGCCCCCTCTCCCTATTCAGGAGGCAAAATGCATAAGCAGTCTGCAAAAAAAAAAAGAAGAAAAAAAATGATGACAAGAACTCTCGAGAACTTCAGCTCCCAACTAAGGCAAGATAGGACTTTTTTCCGCCGGAGTATCTTCATTTTTATGCATGAGTTTACAAATTTTCTTAAAATTTAAATTAATAACGTGCATTCCGTATTTTATCATTTATTTGTATTTATTTTAGGTTTTTATAGTAACGTTAGTTTTAAAAGCTTAATAACCAAATTTGTATTGAAACTCCCCGATCAATGTCAACAAGTTGTACAATATCGTCAGCCAAGCGATATTATGGGTGATGACATCGAATAACAAATACATTATCAGTGATATTATGGGTGATGACATTGAATAAAAAATACATTATCAGTGATATTATGGGTGATGACATTGAATAACAAATACATTATCAGTGATATTATGGGTGATGACATTGAATAAAAAATACATTATCAGTGATATTATGGGTGATGACATTGAATAAAAAATACATTATCAGTGATATTATGGGTGATGACATTGAATAAAAAATACATTATCAGCGTCCTAGCTAACTTGTCCATAGGAAAATAGAAACATCTGCGGTCGTTAAGATATTAAACAAAATAGTGGAGTCGTCAATGTACATTATTATAATAAATAAACAGGGAGAAAAATACATACTTTTTTAAAAGTATTACTAAAACAAATAATCAAAAAAAATAGGAAAAGAACACTTTTAGAAGGCCGTCATGAAGGAGCTGCATAACTTAGCACATTTCAGAGCAATATAAAATCCTCTATTTTTATAAGACACTAGCCGTTACCCGGCGTGCCATGCTACGCCTTCTATCTGCGAATAGAAAAGCCTAAATAAATTAGACACCAAATAAGTATTATTAAAATCTAATAACACGAATCTGTAACTGTTATGAACCCGTGGCCTCCCAACTGTGATTCCTAGACGACTTTGACCTAACCTATAACACCCCCCGTATCAAGACATACATGTGTACCGAGTTTAGTCAAAATCGGACGAACGGTGTGGATTTGTATAAGGGACAAACATACAGACAGACAGCTATAAGACATTTTTGACTTAGCCTACGACACTCTTCAGATTAAGATCTACATGTGTACCGAATTTAGTCAAAATCGGACGAACGGTGTGGATTCGTATATGGGACAAACATGCAGACAGACAGCTGGTAGACGTTTTTGACTTAGCCTACGACACTCCCCAGATTAAGATCTACATGTGTACCGAGTTTATTCGAAATCGGACGAACGGTGTGGATTTGTATAAGGGACAAACATACAGACAGACAGCAGGTAGATTTGTTTGACCTACCCTAGGAGATTTCTCGTATCAAGACCTACCATTATTCCAAGTTTGGTCAAAATCGGTCAAACGGTGTAGATTTGTATAAGAAACAAACAAACAGAAAAACAGACAGACACGTGATTTTTATATATATATAGATATTTTCGTTAGAAGAGCACCATATATGCCAAGTTTCGTTGCAATATTACAACAATATTGATCTTTAGGAACATATTAATAACTTTCGACTCGAGTAAACCTCCTATATATATACATATGATAAAATTCTAACGGATCGCTAATTTGCATGGAAGATATATGGGAAGACGCAATGGTACCCCAAACAATGAATTTTAGAATTTTTGTCTGTTTATCTGTGTGCGCTGATATGAGAAACGGCTTATCCTATTTAGTTGCGGCTTTTACTAATATATTGTGGTAAAGTTCACTTAACATTTAGTGTTTGTTTCTTGTCAATCGGTTCTTTAAAAAAAATGTATGCCAATGTAAAGAATCTCGTCAAACATTTCATGAACAATTATTAAAGCGATACACACCAGAGTTTTTTTGTTTTTCGTCACGAAACATGGTATATATTATTCCCCTAGCCAATGATTGAACGAGTTCGTTAACCAGCAAAATTGGTTCATCTGGAGGGTGGGTTTACTTCGGACCCAAAGCCCATACCCGCTGCAATTATTGAAGTATTTGAACGAAACTCGGTATTTGTTGTGGAAACATTAATAGAAAAATATGTTGTAAAAAATAAACTAAATATGTTCATTAGGAGGAGGGTTTAATCTGGACCCAAATTACCAAATTGCCACTACCAGCCGTAATCTATCTATACATATAATAAAATTCTAACGGATCGCTGTCTGTACATGGAAGATATGTGGGAAAAAGACTATTGGGGCATTTATCAACGCAATAATACCGAAAATAATGATTTTTATCTGTTTCTGTGTATGTCAGACACTCTATACAGACTAGGGTTTAACAATCCCTAAGGGGTCAGCTTAGTGGCTCTGTCATTTTGAACAATCCTATGAGCCTGTATGCTTGATCCCGATGGCTATACTTCTAATATCGTGTATAGAGAAGCATTACTGTAAAGTAATTTTTTAAAATACCCATACGACGGTGTTTATAATCCAAAATAAACCAAAAGATATATCCAAAACTTTTGCCCTAAGTCGCTATCCACGCGGACGAAGTCTCGGGCACAACTAGTGTATGTTTATAACCTTCCAATGCTTATCACCTTCTAGCTACCTTTCTTATAAATAATTTTAAAATATGAATTCTAAAGCTTCTATTATCGTAGTGTAACAGTTAAAAATTAACTGTTACACTAAGATTTATTTTTTCGGGACTGATATACTTCCAGAAGATTGATTGTGCTCTCAAATCCTCCTTTATACCTCCAATATTCAACCTAATCGAAGGTTTCTATGCTTATTAGGTGGTATTTCTTAAATTAATATCTCATTTTCAATTCACTAAGGGGTCATTACTGACGAGCTGTGACTAAATCGGATCGGATCGGGTCTGGACCAATGTTGGCACTCACGCCAGTCGTTGTCGGTCAAAGGAAATCGGATTGGATCGGATCGGATCGGGAGGGATCCAATGTAGGAGCAGCCTAATATTTGAATACGTGAATAAACTGAATCTATGCTTACAAATACAACCAGTTCCTCTGAGTCTAACCTTAGTAACCTAACAACTTCATTGAGCAATTGCTTGCTAGGAAACACGCTAAAATGTTTATAAGCGTTTCATTGAATTGGATATCGCATTGTATTTCATCTTCGAACCCTACAAGCGAATATTGACCTGCTATTGGCCGGTGTTCAAACCATGTCTTCACTTCTCCGAATCCGTGCTAAATTTAGCTCCAGTATTATTCGTATCTATTTTCGGACGAACGGAATTTAGGGTCTCGAACGTAAAACAAGCAAAATGAAAACTATCGGAAAATCGATTGTTTTGTTTTGAGGGAAATATTCAGAGCTTTGATTAAACAAAAAATAAATATTTATGTACATATGTTACCGGCAAAGTATATAATCAGGCATTCTATAGAATGCCTAAATCCAGCCGGCAATGTATGAAATAAAGCTTATTTCATACTTTGACTAGGCATTCTATAGAATGCCTACTGTGCTTTAGGCAAAGTATAAAATTCAGGATTTGTAGCTTGTACATTTGTAATCTTTCGAGTACAAAATACAGTCCCACAAGTAATCCTTTCCAAATTCCAAGCCAAAAGTTTTAAGAAAATTAATGCAGAACATGGGATTTCCCCTATTTACGCGAATATTTTTCAAAAACTCTCCCGACATCCCACCTAGTATTTTCCCATGCCCCTTGTGTATCCTTCTATTAACACCTTTTTCTCCTTTCCTGTCATAAAATGTCATAAACAGGCCTTTGATCCCTTACCGACCACCTTCTCCCACCACCTGCTTTGTTTTCAGTTTCATATACCCCAGTAGATTCCTTTTTTCTTAGACACTTTCACAATGGTTACTTAACTGTCAACCTTGGTCTTCCTCTGCCTCCCGGAATTTCCATTGGTATGTAGTATCTTATTTATTTGTAAAATTAATTAATGTTACTATTAGCTACTATAGTTTTCATTGGTATGTAGTTTATTATTTCTTTGTGAAATCAATTAATGTTACTAATTACTATTAAAATCAATTATTGTACCTATTTACTTATATAAACTTAAGTAAAATAGCCCCCTTTTTTTCTTCTTTTTCTGTTATGTTTCTATTGTTTTTCATTCTACTCATTCTAAGAATTTAAGACGAAATTGTTCTTTTATAATAAGTTAATTGTATTTATAGTTCTGTTACTTATCACAATTATGAACTTTTTTTCTTTTTGTTTCTGTATTAATTTATGTTTTTTTTTGTCATTTTAGCTGACGAAGGCTACCAATGAGTAGCCGAAACGTCCAAAATATAGATTTTTTTAACAAAAATCATATTGAGGTTTTTTTAGCCGAATCCCAACCATTCCATCTTTACTTTTCACCTCGACGGCTAACTATCTAATCATCATGATGGGATTTTCATGAGCACATACATGATAATTTCTTTGGCTAACGATTCCACCTCTTGTAGAGGTCATCGGTCCATATTATTGCCAATGAAAATAAATTTTCATTGGGAATTGTTTCAAGAAACCAATTACTATATTTCAATATATAATTTTGAAGTAATAAATTCTTCAATATTTGAAGATTGTACAGGTGCAAATTATCACCTTTCAAACTTCGTTTTTCAATTGAAAATTTAAATAAGTAAATACAAAAATGAAAATGTGTTTCGTTTCTTGTTTTGCGATTTTCTCCAAAACTAAGCAAAAACGGGAAAATCTTTTTTGCAAGTCTTAGTTTTCCGGTACCCTACACGCTCCCGAAGTTTTGCAATTTAAATTCGGAACACCCTGTATAGTGACTTATGAGCGGCGGAGACTCAACTATTTTAACCTTCGAATGGGCTTGGCTAATCTGTGAGATGAAGTGCCTAGTTTTTGGAAGGTCTAAGACCGATTTTTACCGAGAAACAGAGAAGGCGAGCCTACTAGCTTCCTGTCTCGTCACCTCTTACACTTGTCAACTTGTGCTGGCTTTTCAGTGCACTTCCGGTCTCCGTGGGGAACCTTTTCGTCTGGTTGAGCCACGCCCGTTCACCCAAGAATTTTTGATTTACTAATTTTTGACATTTTCTTGAAAATTTTTATCATAAACCTATTAATTGATTGTTATTTCTCACGTGATCTGTGCCCGCCCATGTTCATTTTTTTTTACTTTGATATTTCAGATTTTTTTTTTTAAAATATTCAAAGCTATTCAGTTTGTGAAAAGTTTTCTTATTTTACATTGCATATTATTACTATTTGTTAGATAAAAAAAAAAAAAAAAAAAAAAAAAAAAAAAAAAAAAAAAAACTTCTATTTTACAAATATGAGTGATGTACTCAAGTTGCATTAAATATACTGTCAACATTCGGAACACCCTGTATAGTGACTTATTTTCTTTTATTTAAAAAAACAAAACCTAAAAAAGAAAAAAAAAACTGCTCTAGCATTGATCTTTTAAAAATGTAAAAAAAATAATAATATGATTTTTTCCTACTCAGACATCCTTTGCAAACAATAGAACCATTCAAGTATGCAAAAATATTTCGAAGTAAAGTACCTTATGTGATTACTTATCATAAAATATAAATCCCACTTATTAAGGTTAACACACAATTTTAAGTCTCTCTTTTATTTGAGGAGACAAAAGATCCTTGAAATGGAGGATAAAGGACGGGGAAAAAAGATGAAATATATTTGTGTTGAGAACTTTTCTTCGAGAGGAGATTTATTTCTTCCTTTTTTTTCTTGCAGAAAAGAAAAATCAACTACGTATTCGGATAAATATACATTTTCTTTAATATTATGGCAAAAATATAGGAGGGATTTTCTTATTATACCGTTCTTTTATTATATCTTCAATGACCTTTGAGCTCAGGAAAGGTCTTTCATAAAACAAAATAAAAAATGTTACACAAATATTTTAATGATTCAAAATATTAATGTATTGCAGGAACTGCGTCATCTTGGCGCGTTTCCATGACGTTATTATCAATAGTGTCGGCAGGAAAGCTTGGGATTGATATTGTTAACAGATTGAGAAATATTTTTTTATTTTATTAATTTTTTTGGGGTGAAATCAACCACATTGGTCATGGTCACCGTTAAACGAAAAGAGAGATTTAAATAACTTAATGTTTGGATTCTATTTGAATTTTATGAAATGAAATTATTTAAGTATGCATTTATTATAGAAAATATTAAGAGAATTTGAATATAGGAGTTTTTTAATGTTCTAAAAACAAATCTGACATCCGTTTTTAAATATAATTTTTTTTATTATGGATAACTTTTTAAAGGTGGGAATATGGAATATTTTGACAAAATAATGACTTCTATAGAGTCGAGTACCTATGTGAAACAATTTCTCATTTAAAAAAGGATGTCAAATTTGCTTTTAGCACATTAAAAAAAACCCTATGTTCAAATTTTGGGAAGATTCCGAAAAAAATGTACTTAAATTTCGCTAAGGACCCTTGAAATTTTGTTAAGGATTCAAAAATCCGGCCATATTTCAAAGAACATTTATCCGATCCAAACCAAAGTTTCAAAACGTAACCTACACTTTTCGCTTACATATTTTTAGAATTCCAGGTAAATTTTCAACATTTTTTTTATTTTTTAGCTGAATGCTTGAGAAGTGCGTTTCCTCGCTTTAACAGGACCTTTTTCTAGCTAAGTACTGCACATACGAAAATTTTCGTTTGAATCGCTGAGGGGCACGACGTGCACTCCCCTTGTAAGATTCAGAACTTCATTACAGAGCTGACCCAGCTTCACAAGGATACTCACATATTTTGTGGAAAAGTCCGGAGAGGATCTATAGCCTCACAAATTAATGCATGATGTCAGATATATTTCATTAAATAAACCGGTTTTCTTCATAAAATTTATTAAATTGTTAATTCCTGTTTTGGTATCTCCTAACGCTTCATCCAATGTTCCTGAAATATCGTGAGTTCTTCTTTGAAGATCGTAATTTCTACACTCCGTCAGCATATGCCTAACAGTGTTGGGCATTATTCGAATAAATTATTATTCGAATGATCATTCGAATAAATTTTTAGTGAATGATGAATAATTCACTGAATTATCTTATTGACACGGTACATCATGAATTATTCAAGGAATTATTCGTTATTCATCATTCATTGTTCATCATTCGTTATTATTTATTTCTAGTTGGTCTACTGAATAATCCTACTCAAACACACATATATATATATATATATACGTATTTCTGGCTGCCAACATTATAATAAATCAATCGTTATTTTTTTTTTTTTTTTTTTTTTTTTTTTTTTTTTTTATGGCGCATCTACATCTAGGTCATTAGCGCCAACATCCAGGGTGCAGCGAGGAATTTTACCAGCGAGCCGTGGGATGATAAAATTCCTGCCGGAGGTTGGGAATCGAACCCACCATCTCCCGCTTATGAATCCAAGGCGCTACCCATTAGACCACGGGAGATCCCATCAATCGTTATTGACTAAAACATGTTTATTCTGAATGATCATTCGAATAATTTGTGAATAAAACATAAATTTCATTCACAGAATAACGAATAATGAATAAAAGTAATTATTCTCCATTCATGAATGAAATAATACATTTATTCATTGACCATTATTCATCATTCTGAATAATTTTTGCCCAACACTGATGCCTAAAACTTAATTCAATTCCACAGCTATTGCACGATGTTTGTAGATCTTTTGTCATTAAGTGTGAGTGTGTAAGCCTCTTGAGGCCAATTCTGAGGCGTGTAAGAATTACCTCTTCCCGTCTAGCCGCATTGAAGTGTCCCAGGTAGATTTTGATGATTTGATTTCTCTTAAGAGATATTTAAATAGAGAATTCGGAAGAAATAATAATTAGGATTTTATCTTATCTTTAATATTGTTAAATATTAAAACTTCAAAGAAATTGTGGAAATAATAGACTCTGCTTCTAAACTTTCGCTTGGATAGTTCTGTTACAAACAGACAAAAATAGTGTCGCATTTTACATATCTGTACCTCGGAGGTAAAGGACACCGTGTCACATATATGTATTTGTTCAGGGAAGGAAATTAATTTCGACTTTGAACTGTTACATTTTTTTTTTTGTTACTTATAGAAACAGTTTAATGAAAATGTCTTACATTGTTATTGGCATTAATAAGTAATTGGAATCATTGCTCATAGTAAACTAAAATACAAATCCACATGGCGCATTTTACCTCAAATGAAAACGGACATGAGCTTTTTTTCACTGTCTTATCTTATTTATGGAAATAGGACATAGTGCCCTGTACCGTTATATGGATCGAAAACTCCAAAATAAGAACTTGGCGTTAAGTCAATTTAATAAAAAAATACACATGGTGTCCTTTACCTCCGGGGTACAGATATCTTGTTTAAGTGGCAATTTCATTTTAATGCAAAATCAATCACATAAACGACAAGCAATAAATAATCGCGAAAAAATAGACACTAAGAACCATTCAAAGCTAAAGAAGTTTTAAGCAATTGCTTTTCCGTATCGAAAGTAAACCGTTTTTTCTAGAAAATTTAGTAAGCTTTTGAATGTCATCCGAGGCTTTAAGAACATCCTGAAGATCTGTTACAGAAGGCCATTTTTATTTATTTCTTTGTTTCGTTGCTGTTTACTTTGTTATATTTTTTTCTTATCGTTATTTTTTTTTATAATTATGATGATTATCTGTCGGGCTGAAGATATTGTTTCTTATTCATATTTATTGTATACTAGCTGTTACCCAGTGTGCCATGCTACACCTACTTTCTGCCTATGACTCCCCACGTGTCAAAATCTACCTGTATACCCAGTTACGTCAAAATCGGTCAAACGGTGTGAATTTGTTTATAATTCGTGAAACAGCCAACAGAGGCCAGCACCACAGCAATTCATAAAACAGCCGAACGAGGCCAGTACCACAGCCTGCGAGTAGATAGCTCTTATCAAAGAAAGGCCAGCGCTCCTTAGTTAACAGTGACTGTTGATATAAAATTGAAATAAACCCGATTACATGATTATGTAATGATGTAAAGTCGTCAATGAGTTCGAGTTATTCTAATTATCAAGAACATCAACAAATAAATGTGAGACATTATTCAAAAAGGCTGCCAGAATCTGAATGGTTCAGTGTAGCCAATTTTTCTGGAACAAAACGTTTGACCTTTTGACCAAATTTTGAAATTTGACTATTTTGACCGAGCTTACGAGATTTCCCATATCAAGACCTACCTGTGTGCCAAGTTTGGTCAAAATCTGTCAAACGGTTTAGATTTGTATAAGGAACAAACCGACAAAGAGACAAACAGACAGGTGATATATATATATATATATATATATATATATATATATATATATATATATATATATATATATATATACTAGCTGTTACCCTGCGTGCCATGCTACACCTATTTCTGCCTATGACTCTCCCTGTATCAAAATCTACCTGTATACCCAGTTACGTCAAAATCGGTCAAACGGTGTGAATTTGTTTATATTTGTCTAGATGTAGTTCAGAATGCCAGCACCATAGCAGTTCTGAAAAACCCCGACAGAGGCCAGTAGCATAGCCTGCGAATAGACAGCTCTTATCAAAGAAAGGCCAGCGCTCTTTAGTTAGACAGTGACTGTTGATATTAAAATTGAAATAAACAGCATTACATGATTATATAATGATGTAAAGTCATCAATAAGTTCGATTTATTCTGATTATCAATAACATCAACAAATAAATGTGAGACATTATTCAAAATGGCCGTCAGAATATGAATGGTTCAGTGTAGCCAATTTTTTCTTGAACAATACTTTTGACCTTTTGACCAAATTTTGAAATTGGACTATTTTGGCCTAGCCTAGGAGATTTCCCGTATCAAGACCTACCTGTGTGCCAAGTTAGGTCAAAATCGTTCAAACAGTGTAGATTTGAATATATATATATATATATATATATATATATATATATATATACATATATATATATATACACATATATATATATATATATAGATATATATATATATATATATATATATATATATATATATATATATATATATATATGTCTAGAGAGAGAGAGAGAGAGAGAGAGAGAGAGAGAGAGAGAGAGAGAGAGAGAGAGATTATTTGAACAATATTTATTATTTATTTAGTATTTTATTTGAACAATAAATATGTTTATAGAATTATTAGTAATTGGATTATATTTTGACCTTCCGCCTCTATTATAGCAGATAAATAGCAAAAAAATAAATATGATAAACGAAATTAAGTGAAAAAAATACCTTATAGAGATAATTCTTAATTAAAATTGACGTGAAGAGAAAGTAATAACAATAGGAATAGGAATAATAATAGGAAAAACTCGGAGTATTAGGAAAATATATTTTATGACATGAAACGGACGAGAAATTGGAGCTAACGAAAATTTATTACAGGCAATAAAGGAGGGTGCTGTATTTTATATCACCATATAAATGCATTATGGCATGTGAAATGGTATCAATAAAACGAAAATGGATCTCGAATATAAAAATTATCTTCAAGTTTATATTTTCATCTCTTTGAGTAAAGACATTCTCTGGCAGGTAGTTTCATAGTTAGAAAAGATAATAATTAACGGGTACTTCTTTAAATCTTTATTTTTTAGAAAATAAAATACTAATTTTAAAATGAGAAAAAAAATGCTTTATTCGTGACAAATATAGAATGCCGCTTTCATAAATTGGGTTCCTATGGACAAAGCTTGCTAATTATTCATTCGAAAATTCATTTGATTAATTCTGGGAATGTTTTTTAATTTATTTTAAAATATGGAGAAGAAGAAAACAAATTAGTAACTCTATATTTAACCCTGGATTGACACTTCCATTGACATCTACGGTAATGACACCGAAGGGAAAATTCTACCCATACTTTGAAAATTTCAATTTTTTGTTTTTTTTTATACAACAGCAACGTACAGGAACATCAAGAAATAAATTCAAACAGGAATTTATCTGTAAAATATTAATTAAAACTCACAAAATAGCTAGGAAATCCTAAAACTCAATATTGTTCAAACACCAAATAATCATCCTGAAAAAAGTATTGTTAAACTGAAAATATTTGTTAAGAACAATAAACGAGAATGATCAATAGCCATACAAAATAGGAACTTTAGGAAAATACAATGTTTTGTTTAATTGTGACTCGTTAACGTTTAATACATTTTGGTGATCGGTGCACATGGCTCTTCTACACATAGAACATAGCGTTTTCGTCTACCTGTCATCCTTTCTATCACAAAATAAACATTTCACGGGTTTTTCCAAGGTAACGAATGATGTTGAAGGTCCATCAGGAGTTGATTCCTAAACAACAAGCATTTGTGTCTTTAGTGGTTTTGGTATGTTCTCCAGTTGGGCACTAACTCTCACATGAGCTTTCGCCAATTGGTAACCCAGAAAAAAAAATCTGGACAGTTTTCAGGGGCCATTTCGTCACTGAGAAAGCCGCAACATGAAAGTGATCGACCCGTGAAGTTTTATCAGAGGAACGAAAAAGTCATACGTTAACTACACCCTGGGGTAAAAAATACCCAACACAAAACTCACGACAAGCTGAACCCGAATCCGGAGTCCGTTTTACCCCAGCACGTCAGGTTTAAGAGCATTTGAAGGTCAAATTTCTTATGAAGTCGTTAAAGAAGAAATAACTAGAGCTTCCATGATTTTTACGGTCGCTGAATTCGAATCAGAGGTCTGTTTCACCCCATCGGCGCAAAATCACGTTCATTTGACTGCAAAAATAATTTTGACTATAGATTAATTAATTAAAAAATAAGCACATATGTCCTTGAAATGACCTCGATTTTGCACCGATATGGTAAAACAGACCTCGGATTCGAATTCAGCGACCCACTAAAACATGGAAGCTCTAGTTATTTCTTCTTTAACGACATCTAATACAAAATTCGACCTTCAAATCCTCTTAAACCGGACGTGCTGGGGTGATTCAGCTTGTACGAAGGAATATAAAAAATCTAGCTCCGATATACCCCCTATCCATTCCTTTTTCTACCCCTTCTCCTTTTAGCACTTTCCTCCGAAGGAAAGTAGCTATTGAGGTTGCACTCATGACGGAATCTTTGAAAAATTTCTTCAAATCTTTATCGATCCTACCTAGTAGACACCGAAAATGACCCCCGTTAAAATTTATATATATCTATATATATATATATATATATATGCATAAATATATATATATATATATATATATATATATATATATATATATATATATATATATGTTGTTTTTTAAGCTACTTCGCTGGGAATTAAATGTGTTGTTCATTCGGCATCTGTCTCCAGCGGTCTTGCTCCTCCTATCATCGCAATATTTCGCCGGATTCCTCTCCGGCTGTTTGATATGTTGTTTTTTAAGCTACTTCGCTGGAAATTAAATGTGTTGTTCATTCGGCATCTGTCTCCAGCGGTCTTGCTCCTCCTATCATCGCAATATTTCGCCGGATTCCTCTCCTCCAGACCAAGGACGGACTCATTCCCTTACCAACCAGCAAGGATTAGTGAAGGCCAGAAGAAGCCGGAGAGGAATCCGGCGAAATATTGCGATGATAGGAGGAGCAAGACCGCTGGAGACAGATGCCGAATGAACAACACACATATAACATACAAACAACACACATAGTAACCCCCCCCCCCCTCCTAATGACCCGATTTAGTTTATTTTTACAAAATATTTTTCTCTTTAGTTTAACATAACAAATACCGAGTTTCGTTGAAATATAACAAAAACTACGGCTGGCATGGTCAAATTAGTGTTTTGGGTTCGGGGTAAACCCCCCCTCCCGGTGGACCGATTTTGGTGGTTAACGAACTCCTTCAATCGTTTGCTAAGTGGTATATAGCGTTCAATTAGCAAACGATTGAACGAGTTCGTTAACCACCAAAATCGGTCCACCGGGAGGGGGGGTTTACCCCGAACCCAAAACACTAATTTGACCATGCCAGCCGTAGTTTTTGTTATATTTCAACGAAACTCGGTATTCGTTATGTTAAACTAAAGAGAAAAATATTTTGTAAAAATAAACTAAATCGGGTCATTAGGAGGGGGGGGGGGGTTACTCCGGACCCACATTACCAATTGACCACTACCAGCCGTAATTTTTGTTTCATTTCAACGAAACTCGGTATTCGTGGTGGTAATCAACAGAGAAAAATGGCTTGTAAAAATAAATTAAATCGGGTAATTTGGAGGGGGGGGGGGGTTACTCCGAACCTAAAGTACTAATATACTCATACCGGTCTTAATTTCTGCTGTATTGTAACGAAACGCGGTATACGTCGTGGGTAACTCATGAGAAAGAAGTGTTGTAAAAATGAAGTAAATCGGTCAATTGGAAAGGAAGGTTTACTTTAAACTCTGTTTCAATTAGCCCGCCAGACGTAGGTTCCCAAAGCCGCCGCGAGGAGCGCTATCTCCTACTAGGGGGACTGTATCCTGTTCCTGCGTCAGATCAAAAGACGGAAAATGAAGTTTTTGCGTATTTATTAAGTAGTACAGTATCATGTATTAACATAACTCTGAAAGCAAATTATTTACAAAATTAATAATTGAACAGTTCTACTCACGTTTTATTTTACTTATATAGGTTATTTACAGCAAATTATTCAGTAATGTAGTCTACACCACAAAAATTCTGAGGAGCTTAGTTATGCAGCTCCTACGTGACGGACTTTTTTTATTTTGTGTGTGCCTGTGTGATTAATATTGAGTTTTAAGGCATTAGTACATTCAGAACCAGACATACTTTGTTTATCATAAATAAACATGGCGTGGAGACAACTAACTACCGCGTTATTTACAATAAATTAAATAAATGAAAATATGATTTAGTTTTAGACCAATAATACGATGTTTTAATTAGTACTTCCCCCTCTTCGGCCAACATTTTATCTACAATTATTTAAACTTATTTTTTATTACTAACATTCCCCTTATTTCTAAGAAATATTTCGTAAAAATAAAAAAATTAAAGCACTCTCTGGAACAAGATGAATTTTTAAAATATAAATTTACACCATTACAAAAATTATTCTCCGAAAGATTCTCAATTCTCGGATTTTCAAGTAAAAACGTTTTTTTTTTTATTATTATTTTTAGTGCCTCATTGTTTTGAATTAATTTTTAAAATGTATTATTATTATTGTATATATTAATTTTTTTAGAATTCTTGAGCATTATGCTCGGGGCGTTTTACTAAAATCAACGATTAAATTATAATGAAGGTAGTTTTAGCCAAATTACAAATAACTTGGAAGATTTTACATTCAGATAAATTAATATAACAAATTCTATGAAGATAAAAAAAAAAAAAAAAAAGTTTACAGTTCGTTTTTCGTTTCATTTTTCCAACCAGTGTTTTTTCCCTCTCTTTTTTGTCATAATTATTTCTACAAATTGCCTTGAAATTGTAGAACAGCAGAAAACATTTACATTTCATTAGAATTTAATCTTCCTTCCTTCCAATATAAATTTAAAAAAACAATTATTAGTGAATGTACACTTTTTTCGTAATTCCGCTCTCAGAAAATTAATCCAGGGAATTAGATTTAATTAAATCAGGAAATCCGATATTTTACTATTTTCTATATATATAAATATATATATATATAAATATATATATATATATATAAATATATATATATATATATATAAATATATATATATATATATATAAATATATATATATATAAATATATATATATATATATATATATATATATATATATATATATATATAAATATATATATATATACATTTTTTTTTTATTTTTATTAGTTTACTCTCTGCAGTAACCCTGCAAAGAGGCCGTTTATTTTGTGCTACACGTTCCAATACATAATGTATATCACATGTATTTTATAAAATTTTGTCATCAAATGTTCTTAGATATATTACATTAATGATTTAACATTAAATAATTAATAACTAAATTTAAATAATTAGAAAATAAATATACATAAAATAAATATAATTTTATATATTTACATAATTTGTTTGTTTACATTTTTTATTATTTCAATTGTCTCTAGAGGGATCGATCGTCTTTAGAGTAAGGCATGCTCTCTTACAAAAATCTCTGAGGCTTGAATAGTGTTTATTAAACAGCTCTTTTTCTGTAATGGGCCAGTTTTTTATATTCTTTTGAATTGTTTTTCTCTCTTCTATGAGTAACTTACATTTGTATATAAGGTGATGTGTTGTTTGTGGTGTTGTGTTGTCGCAAGGGCATGCCGAGCTGTTAGTTATCTTTAGCTTGTGTAAGTATGTGTTTAAAGATCCGTGTCCAGTTAGTAATTGTGTCGTGTAGAAGTCACAACATGTATGTTTTCGTACTAAGTGGCTATGTATGTCAGGTATAAATGCAAAGAGTGTACGTCCTTTTGTAGAGTTTCCCCATTGTGTTTGCCAGCGCTCTATCGTTCTACGTGATAGAATGTGTTTCATGTGTGTCTTAGATATTTTGTTGTATGTTATTGGTATATTATTGTCTTTGGACGCTGATTTAGCGAGTCTGTCGGCTATCTCGTTTCCTTCAAGTCCGTCGTGTGCTTTGACCCATTTAAAGTGTGTAGTTATGTGTTTCATTTGTGTCTGAAGTAGTTTTTGTCTTATTTGTTCAATTATTGGTTCGTGTATTTTTCTATTGGTCAATTTGTATAGTGAAGATTTACTGTCTGTGCATATTTGAACTGTTGAATTTGTCTCTACTTGTGTGTTGATATATATATACATTTATATATATGTATATATATACATATATATATATATATATATATATATATATATATATATATATATATATATATATAGTTTTACGAGTTTAGTAACATTTTAGAATATTTCTTACTTAAATCTTTTTTCTTATATGTCATTGAAAATTATCAATTTATTCCTTTTCTAAGCATTATTCTGGAGAGATATGCTTTTATTGATCGTTTTTGTAATTATTTTTTCGTCATTAGACCATCCACTATTTTTTTAATTCAAACCGAAAAACATATAATAAGTTAATATATGAGACATAGAATTATTAATATTTTGCAGAATTAACATTCCTAGTTTAAAAGTCTAAAATTGAGATTCTATCAAAATTACTGATAAAGCTCACAAAATGAAACACACATGATCCCCACATGCGTGTAATGAATCAAATAGTAAAGGACACATATAAAAATAAACTTTTTGACTTCATTTTATATCAAAATTTCATGAATCAATTTTCGTAGCCAAATAAGCGATTCCATTCTCGGAAATACACACTTTTGATTTTGGTAAAAAAAATAGGAGATCTGATATTTTGCAATTAATTCCTGTCTTATATTAATATGTTATGATATGGTAAAGTATTATTTTTTAAAAAGAAGTCACCATATTATTTACAGATACAATACTTTGCTATACACCCGAAAATTGGAAAGAAACTAGGTTATAGTAAACTTTGAGTATATATTTCATACTAGATTCTGGTATGTTAAAACTTATTTTCTCAGAAGTCCTTCTTATTTATCAATTTTCCCCCTTTTATGCACCGTAATTATTCTGTGCACGATAGGGGCCACAACATTACTATGTTCGAGAAATAATAATAATATAAACATATTTAGTTTTGTTTTAGTTGATTTGTTTAGTTTTACATTTATGTTTTATAATTAAAAATTTTTTATACATAATGTAATGAAAAAAAATGTAATGAATTACATATTATGCAGGAAATAAAATAAACTTCCTTTCTGAAGGGTTACATAAAGAAGGAAATAAATAAATTATATATATATATATATATATATATATATATATACATACAATTTAAAAACACTGTTGACCACGTTATTTTAATAAAAATAAAGTTTTGGAGACATACATAATTCTTTTGATAGTTTAGTCCCATCTTAGTTTTACTATTTAATAATTTGGTGAAGTGTTAATTTTTTTCGAATAGTCATGATCAGATTTTTGGTGGCGAATCATTGTTATTAAACAATTTTGTGTAATGTATGAATAAATATGTTACGTCTTCTGTAGATTTATTATTATTATAATAAAAATATTTGTTTGTATCCCAAATATTAATTTCTTGCAAGGTGGACATACAATTGGAATAAGATGACTGTGCGTTACTCACTGTAAACAATATGAGAGCCTAGATCCAGTAGAAGAGACGCCATTCCGGGGTGAGGTGTACCTTGGTAGGGACGTAGGGATGTGACTTGATCGGGGGCTGCTGGGAGACTGCTGTCCCGTGACGGACGTAGTAGGGCCAACTGGGTCAGGTTGTGACGTCATGAGCCCTTGTGACGTAACAGCTGGAGCTGGTTGTCATGACTACCGGGATCAATCAAGGCTCCCGGGAGAGGTGGTTCCAGCCTCCCCGTTCCTGGGCCAGGCCTTTGTCTATGCTCGGCGCAAGGGTTCGGCTTGGGGATGGTATTCAAATATGTTGTACCGAATAAAAAATCGAGACGGACGGGGGGGGGATGAAATTTATAAAATAAAAATTATAAATGCCATTCCAGGTATAATTGGCCATTCGTAAATTCATGTATTTATTTAACACTCCAATGGTCGCGCCATTAAAATTACCATTGGTGGTCGCCTTGTTTTTGAGAGATACGCCTGTGTTTCAGTCTTATTTACCGTAAATAACTTTATCTATTGTATTAAGAATGAACAAAAACTCTTAACAGGAGATTAATATATAAAAAATGAGTAAATTTACCAAGAAAAAGTTATTTATTTAAATATGTTGATGAAAAGGGGAAGGGTATTAATTAATAGTACAATCCAAGGTGAGGAATAAACCTTCAAAGTTCAATATATACTTTTATTATATAATAAATACTTACTTTGAATAATTACTTTGAAGGGTTATTCCTCACCTTGCATTGTATTATATGTTATTTATTTATTATATGCAAATTCATATAGTTGAAGTATACAAATAACAAGTAGGTAGGAAAAAGTATGGCAAATATTAATAATATTTTGTAGAAATATATAACTTCAAAATACGTCTTCTGTATCATCATCCACTTTACATCCATCTGGACAATATAATGTGCAATGATAGAGACATAAATATTGGCCGCACCCCTTGCATTTATACTGGGTGAGCCTTGTAGTCTTGTTTGCCCAAAACATTTGGCATCGCTTTCTAGTATTGGTGCTCTCGGCTACAGTGCTATTTTGTTTACCCCTGTTTCTTCATCAATCGCTGCATCCATATTCATACTTGATATCATAAGTACGTTTATTTTGCTGTTGTTTTTATTTTGTGGTATTTATGACACCAATGTGCCCTCTTTTCTAAAAGGAAAAATATGGTCGCGTGGTATCTATATTAGTGGATAGTTACTGCTTGGAGGAGCGTCAGGTCAGAACTGACACATAGCTAGACCCGCGCACTAGTGCCCCTTACACAGTCTGCGTAAGATGCTGTGTATCTGAGAGATCTCACGCGACCATTGGAGTGATAAATTATAACGGCCACGTATACATTACGTAGACTTTTGGAACCACACTCTTACAACCAGGATAGACCTAATGCATTTTAATTTTTTAACCTTCCTAGGACTGGGTGGATTGTAAAACTTCTCAGACGGCTTTGACACTTTCTACCAAATCAGTCGTGTAATTATCTAAGATGTGGTCGTACCTTGTGAAAGGTAATGAAATAACGCAACTTTTCTGAGAAACCCAGCTACGGAACCAAAAAAATGTTCGTGCGGTTCGTGTAACACTGACCTATAAATGTTCGTGCGGTTCGTGTAACACTGACCTGTAAATGTTCGTGCGGTTCGTGTAACACTGACCTATAAATGTTCGTGCGGTTCGTGTAACACTGACCTGTAAATGTTCGTGCGGTTCGTGTAACACTGACCTATAAATGTTCGTGCGGTTCGTGTAACACTAACCTATAAATGAAAAACCTTTATTTCGAGATAAGTTATTTGTTTGCGTGACTGCTGTGAATTTGGTTTGAGATATTTTCCCACAAAGTACATGAGATCTTATAGTAAATTTAGTGCAGATTTCGAAAATGTCATCAGAATTAACTTTTCCCTTGGCACGAACGACAAATAGCGCAAAAATGGTCGAAAACTAGCGTTTAGACAACAAAAAAAACAACAACACGGAAACGCCTATATCTAGGGAAATAATGCAAGTAAAAAG